>CM068830.1:30062284-30182223 GCA_028554795.2 Sinohyriopsis cumingii | reverse complement strand
CGGTGAAAATGTATGTTTGCAAATGAATTTCGGTATAAAAACGTAACAACAACATTAGTTTTAGGTCAACTCTTTTTGTTTAACAAGCCACGATACTATTATCCCAATACAACGGATTTGTAAATGACAGGATCTCGTTTTTGGCACTAGTGGTGAAATAAATAAGTATGAAATCTGAAATAATAGATAGTGTTCTTTTTTAAACCAAAGAGCAAATACACATGAAATGTTTGACCAGCATCGTCATAAGCATAATTCAACCAGGGAGTTCTTGTTTTGCTAACACTTGAATTTTTTTCATTTGTCTCTTGCCATTTAAAACAATGCCACATCATGGGCATTGGAGACTGATGGTGCGATACTCTGTACTTTGCTCAAATAAATGTTGAATAATGTAAATAATACTAACATTACGATGATGTTCTTTTCGTGTAAACCAACGTTTGATTTCTTTGTGTTTAACTCAAATCAGACACTACCCTAACGTCTACCCGAGAAATGACCTCTACAAACGAAATGACCTCTCCTTGAATATCTTGGAGTGCAAGCCGATTTCCATCCTTTGTAACACAGACGATACACTGTGATGGACGATCAAACAATCGTGGTTTGCATTCGAGTTAAACCTGTGGCAACACAGGTTTTCCCGAAGCATATTCGATCCAGCAATCAATATGTTAAAGGGATATTTACAAGATACAATGCCACCCAACTTTAACGATCTAATTTTTCATTAATCACGGTGAAGGAGGATGCAGCCGGTACATAGTTCAGAATTCTTACTGTCAAAAACACAAGACAACTGGCCTGTTGCAGTTCTTCCTTTATATAAGTTTTTTTTTTTATACCACTGTTTCTAAAGTTGTCTTTAATTTTACTTTCTCTTCTGACTTTTCTTGCACTCATTCCAAGTTAAATTATTTTATTGAATCAGTGATGGTATGAATATGTAATTTATATGTGTACCTGACTTTTGTCATGTAATGTTTACCTGCTTTCTGAGAAGTAAATAAGATGTTTGTTTGAATTTAAGTTCAAGTCCTGACCCTATTTGTGACTTAGTGAATTTTTCTATTAGAAATGATTAGTTTTCCAGAACATTCTGCCGAGTCATATGTCAGTTGATAGTTTGTATAGAGGTTTCGTAAATAAAGTCTTCATTCCTGTTTTATGATCAGTATGTGGAATCACTAACAGTTACGTCCAGATTAATATGAGAGGAATTATTTATTTAAATTGTTCATTGGAATTACAATGTGCTCATTGAAGTTTCGACTCTAACACTACTTTGTGGTTATTGAGAACACATTTAGAGATAATCTGGATCATATCATTGTGGTACATCAGGACATTCAAGATATTTGGAATTCATTTGGAACATCCTATACTTTTGGACTTGTGATAGAATATTATGATTATTTGGGATTTAGTTCACAATACTATGTCTTTGAAATGTTCACTTTGTATTCTAGGGAAATAAATTATTAGTTTACTAAACTTACTGTTTTGCATGGTTTAAGATCATTGAGTCGTAATAGTCACACACAATATCTTTGACATAATGAGTCACTTTTTGTATACAATCATCGAAGCGTAGACTCTTCCTGTGACGTGCATCTTTCCAGTCGTAAATTTGTTGGTGCCACCATCTGGCTACACACCCTTCTTGGTAAGTATGAAGAGTGGATATAGTTTGATGAATATCTTCTTCACATGGAGGTACACGAATTGTTTTCATCACCGTTCTCACTTGTAAAACAACTTGTTCATATATGGTCTTCAAAGAATTCGCTGGTGACCGAAATACGAAAAACGTAACCAACAAAACACACGCAACATGTTGTCCAAAATTCAAAGTGATAGCCTGCAAGGAAAGTTCTTGCAAAAAGGATTTGGTAATCCTCTGAATGATAAACACCGCCACTGACTTCCTCTCACGGAGTTTGCTGCAACACTGAGTACAAAAGTCATGCCATGGTGAGGGTTTATATTAGTTCTACACTGGAATGTCTTACGTTTTGAGAAAATAGTCATACTTTTAGGAAAGGATATCTATTAGTAGCAAGTGGAGAAAAAAAATCAGTCACAAATGCGCATATCACACCTTTTTAAGAAGTCTCGTCTTGTGGTGACACTTCTTTAAAAATCTATTTTTAACAATCCTGTAGGTCTTAATTATCTGCAAGAATTCTTTGTAGTTTTCGAACCTTGAAGGTAGAAGTCGTGGCATCGAACCCTTTCTGAAACGTGAGTAATTCATCAATGTCTTAAAGACTGGTTTCCGGTTGCATTGTCTCTTTACTGGAAGTTAAGTATGGTTAAATGGATATTTGATCGCTCTCTTCCCCATAAGGTTTCCTATCTTCTTATCAACAAATAATTGTCGTTTTAATGGAAAAAAAAAATTCTTTGGTAACAATTATCACGAGGACCATAATATTATGATATTGTCAAAACTGAGATCATTGTGTATGGAGTCCTAATTACAAAGGCTGTTGTCAAAACTGAGATCAGTTATTGTATAAATTTAATTCAAATAGCTATTGGCAAGACCGAAATAAGTCATGTTTATAGTCATAATTACGCGATGTCGCGGTTCGAACCCCATCCGAGTCATACCAAAAACTTATAAACATTGTACTAGTAGCTGCTTCCTTTGGCGCTCACCATTAAGAGGTTAGTATCAGGACTGGTCGACCTGGTGTCAGGATAATGTGGTCGGCTGGGAAATGATGCTACATGTCTGCGGCATGATTGCCCAGTGCTAGACATCACTATAAACTGTCACACTGCAGACACCATAGCGATTTGACTAAAAATTGTCAAGTTACATAACCTATATATCCATGTATCTATCAATGCAAATAAGTACCTATCTCAAAAGCTATTAGCACTGACGTGAAATTTAATGGTACTAGCATAAATTGGACAGGAACATTTGGCAGATGAAATTCAGTTATACATATGACTCGAGTCTAAGTGAATGCTTATCTCGTCCTCGATTGTGATTAAATCATTTTGCCAATGAAAGTCATTTTAATGACGCGTCTCCATTGGGCGACGTCATCATATCTTCCATGCGATCAACGAACTCATATCAATTCAATCTTTCAATTGCTTTATGAATGTTTGTCTTCACGAAAATATTTTACCATCTCTATTATTTAACTCTTTAAAAACAAAGCAAAGCACGTGCATACTGTACTTGCACGAGAAGAGGCAGCTATCCTTGGCTGGAGCTCATTATTTACTATTTTTGTAACTGTTCTGTGAAACTAAAATGTCTTTCAGACAAAGAGTACTTTTTTTAGCATACAATAGATGGAATGAAGCTTCCATGCGTTCATGCAAATGTATTCTTCATTGCGTGATTTGGTCTTCCCATGGTTCAATCTCAAATATCTGATATTGATTCGATATAAAAGGAGTTAGCAAGATGTGTTATATCGCTTGCTAATAAAATACATAATAAAAGAAAGTAATTATATAATTAATTTCAAGTGATTACGAAGCTATTGTATTCCTTAACTTGATGCAGTCTGACTGACATTTAATCGAAGAAACATTTTATGATTTCAGTTGAAAAAGTCCTTTACATTGAACATTATTGCGTTTTCATGGAAACGCTGCAAACATATCTCAAAATTTAAAAATCATAATCCAGTTTGAAATATGACCTCGCGATACAATAATTTGCGAGTAAAATTAATTTGTTACTTTAAAATGTCGTCAATAATTGAGTATCAAAGGCATGAAAACACATAAAATGTTTTTAATTCATCAGATGTATATCGTATCCCTTGCCTAAACGTTATTTTAGATAAATGGGAACGTTATAGAAATATAAAAAAACCGGTTACCTGTTACCTGTTTTCTTGTAAACTATTCGAAATAATAAAAAAAATTATTAGTAATTGTTCTCAGTTGGAAATGAAAATCTTGAATGAGAATGTTTCAAGAATCAGCATGTTGCATTCATATATTGACTTTAAAATGTTCATGTAGTCTGTGACTCATTGTTTAATTGTTCACAAGGATTTAATTTCTGAGACAATGATATTACTAACTCCAAACAACGTAGACCTGATCTGCCGTTGCATAAAGCGCCAGCAGATCAAGGTCTATGTTGTTTATTCTACTGATTACTCACAACATTAGGTACTGACATAGATCTGTCGGCTCATTATGCAACAGCATATCTGAGTCAGTGAAGTTTGCAGTTGGATTCTACTTGCAAGCTAGTACATACGGTATAGAGGTAAGCACCGTACATATCAACGATTGCAAACATTTCTTAGCGTAGAGCAAAATAGACATAACAACATATTATATGGTTGATGCAGCGGTATGTGATATTAGTCTAACATGAACAGCCGTAGATTCTCAATACCTGTTGCTTTCCAGACATTTTATCTGAGGGTATAGTTATACCTATTCATAAGAAAAGCTCTTTAAATAACCATGAAAATATAGAGTATCACACTTGTGAGTGTCATGGGTAAATTGTTAACTAGGGTCTTGAATAAAAATTTTTATATCTGGGCGGAGCATCACCAAGTATTTGTTGTAGTTCAAACTGGTTTTAGGAAAAATATGTCCAACATCGATAACATTTTCACATTACATGGGTTGATAACTCACGTAAAAAAAAAATAGTGCTTTTGTTGATTTTACTAAAGCGTTTTGTTTCTGCTATAATTGATATTTTATGGTATAAATTACTTAAATTAGGAATAGTAGGTTAAATATTTAATTTTGTATACTCATTGTATGAAAATATGACAAGTAGAATGAAATTCATCAATACCATATCAGAAAAAAATGTGCATGTGTAACTGGCATGCGTCAAGGAAAATGCTTGTTACCCTTCTTATTTTCCATGTTTTTTGGAAGAAGAATTTATTAATAGTGGTGTTCCATGTGCTGACGCAGGTATGCTACAACTGTTTTTCATTTTATACGTAGATGACCTAGTAATATTTTCTGAGTCTAAACAGAGTCTGGAAAAAAGACTAAGCGCTCTGAGTACATATTGTGATACAAATATATACAGACAGACTGACGTCAAAGTAATATAAATACAACACAAATTTACGATTATCGGCAAGGGGGAAGAATATCAGATGTTTCTTTATTGTTCTATACAATAGTACAGTTAGAGGTTACTAATAAATTTGTATTTGTTGCAATTGTTTTACTACAGGGGATTATTTCACGCTTGCTCAACATAACTTGAAGTGAGCAAGCTTTAATACATTATTTGCGATGGATTTATATTTATACAAGTTTGAAAATGTTTCCCCAAATATAAAATGTGAAATTTTTGGCACGCTAATTTCGCCAATTCCTAATGATGGATCATAATTGTGGGAATTTATTGAAGGAAATGCTGCTGAACGGTTGCCCTTAAATGTTTGCAAAAATATTCTTGGGGTTAAAAAAGTACCTAAAATGATTTTGATTTCTGAATTCGGAAAGATAACCTTGCAGATCAATAAATATTACCGCATTTTATAATACTGGACTAATATTATTACCTCTTATAATAGAAAATATATATCTAAAATGTATAGCCAGATGCTTCTTATATAGAACGCCATCATAGAAAGAAAACTCAGGCATCGTTAGTCCGGAATTTATTTATTAGTCTGGATCTGGGGGAGTTGTGGATAAATCAAGCTGTTGGGAACATAAACGTTTTCTTACCTTTAGTTAAACAACAGCAATCTGACCAGTTTATCCAACAATGGCAATGAAGAATCAGTGAATCTTTAAGAGCTAGATTATATAGAAATTTGTCACAAAATATAGCTATAAGGAGTATTTAGCAACAGTGACAAAAATTATAAAATCCCTTTCAAACATAATGATGTCTCTCCATACTTTATGTTGTTCAATCAGGGAAATGGAAGAGACCATATAGGCCCCAACAGATTGTAATTATTGCAACGTGCTGGAAGATGAGTTTAACTTTCTTTTTAGACTTCTAGAGTTATTGCAACTAAAAAGAAGATATAAACTCTTATTTTTAGAGAGGCCTGAGTATGTTGAAGTTTATCAAATTGCTATATTCCAATAAAACAATAATATGTCTATGTAAGTATATGTACTTTGGTTTCATTGAATGTTTGTAATTTCAACAGGTTTGTTTTTCATTATGTAATAGATGTATTACAAATCAAGGTTGGTAACGCAAGTATGTGTATTAACTTGCTTATGGCCAATCGGCTAAATGCAATAAAGTTCTTTCTTTAAAAACCTACCATCATGCGAAAATTTTCTTTAACAAAAAATGTTAACTGCAAGTGCTTGCAAATATTGAATTTAGTTCCCGACATTGTTACCAGCTGTTGCTATGTTACCAACTGATATTTTCATAATCGTGTAAGATGCATTTATTCCTCACATCCAGCAAGTTCATTTGCATTAAAAACCTTCTAATCAAACATATATATTCATAGGTTACTGCATTTTGGGGGGAAAATATGAAGGAGTTTTTCTGACAAAATACTGCACGACCTTATTATATAGTCATTTTGTTTAACTCCCGAAAGCTTAATAATAAGAAACTATGAAGTTGAATTTATCTTTATTCTAAAATGAATTCACAACCGTAGATTCATGAATACATAATAGCATTATTCATGCGCACATAGCTCCGCCCAGAGACTTTTAACTTATTCGCGCTCTCTACATCAGTTTCAAAAAGAATTGTCGTTTTGGTCTACTTAAAATTGAACTTTAGAGTCATATTGTGAATGATGCGCATGGAGTTTGTTCCTAGTTTGATCCAACCCAATTCTGCTTTTCTAATTATGAGGCCTGGATTATTGGGTCATTTCAGTGCAGTTAGGTGAAGGAATTTCAGCTCTGGAAATGAAGGCTACTCGAAATTCCAGTACACCTTCTGTGTGTATCAGGTTTTCCAGGACATGTCAGTCAGTTTAAAGAATGAACTAAAAAAGTACAATTGGAGGAAATTCAAGATGCATAATGTAAGTATATTTATTACCATTCTTATTACAGCTGAAGAAAACATATTTATGCCCTGTCACTTGCATCTCGCTGTTGGAAGGACCACAGCAATGACCTGTATCATACAGTGTCTTTTATCGCTAGCCTAACATTGTATCAAAATAGTTACACGGGGAACATTGAAAAGCCGCTGTTGTGTGAGGCACTTTTTACCCAGCGGAAATAATAGTTTTTCGTCGTCATGGCTTATTGACTCTGAGGTCTTAATTTCTTACAAAACCTTCAGTTGCTTTGTTTTCTCGAATCTGGTATTTTGAAAGACTTGTAAAATGGAACGTATCTGATAGATATGCGATAGGCCCTGGCCTCATGATGCTTTTCTATGGTATACTTTTAGACACACGCGATCACTCGTCCTAGTTTTAACCATTTTATTTGCGAAAGGATATGGATATTCTCCTAATAACTGTTTCAATGATCAGAATGGTATTTTCAGTTACTGCGTTTCACACATTTGTTGTTGACATTGTGAATATCACGTTCATTCGTTTGCTTCTTTGACTGTTTCGTTTCTGTCTCAGTGAAGTAGTTCATAATACTCTATACTGTCATTAGGCACAGTTGTGGAGCACGTGAGTGCAATATGAAGGAGTTCAGTATCGCAAAATACTGCACGATTCTGACAATGTAAAATCAACGGAGAGAAAAACAAACATATAATATGTATGTATGTATGTATGTATGTATGTATGTATGTATGTATGTATGTATGTATGTATGTATGCATGCATGCATGCATGTATGTATGTATGGATGCATGCATGAATGCATGGATGTATGCATGGATGCTTGGATGTATGTATGTATGTATGTATGTATGTATGTATGTATGTATGTATGTATGTATGTATGTATGCATGTATGTATGTATGTATGGACGGAATCATGTATGGATGCATGCATGCATGGATGCATGTATGTATGCATGTATATATGTATGTATGTATGTATGTATGTATGTATGTATGTATGTATGTATGTATGTAATGTCTCAGTCATCACGTGATGTGTCTATACGGAAACACTTCAATACAACGGAGACGCATTTTGTTATGTAGATTCAGTCAATATATCATGTGGAGCTTACTTAAATGTTATTTATAGCGTTACAGATATCAGCATATCGTTCATATATGCAGACCTCTTATTCATAATGATGTAGGGGTGTTTTTATAAGAAGGTTTAAATGTTTGATGTAAGGAATAAATGCACCATTCACGATTATGAAAACATCAGTTGGTAACAGAAGAACTGGTACCTATTTCGAAATACAGTAAATTTATATTTTCTCCCTCGTTTATATTTATATAAAGATAGAGAGAGAGAGAGAGAGAAATAGATAGATAGATAGATAGATAGATAGATAGATAGATAGATAGATAGATAGAGAGAGAGAGAGAGAGAGAGAGAGAGAGAGAGAGAGAGAGAGAGAGATAGGTAGATAGATAGATAGATAGATAGATAGATAAATAGATAGATAGATGTGATGCAGTGTAATATCTTCATACCTCTTTAGTGCATAGATCACAGGAAATCTTTCGCGAACAAATTTTTAGTGCTTTCTCGAGCGAAGAGATGTTCTGAAATACTTTTTATTTCCATGGGAATGCTGATGTAATTAAAGACCTTATGGTATTTTAGTTGGTATTTCATAACCTATACAGAGAGTGAAACGTATTTCATCTATTTCTGAAACATGATTGCGTAAAGAGGCAAATAAAATAGGTACAAAATACCGAACATCAAGTGGTGCAAATATTTCAAGTTAAATGATGAAGATCATTGATACTAGTTGTTTATGCATGCAACTGACATGAATCCGTGTTTTCAATTGAGAGAAAGATAACGATATAACGATATTTTAAAGACCTAATGCCCAGCCAAATATCTCGTCAAATACTCAGCGAAATATCGCGTGAAATATCACTTCAGTACATGTAACACCTGTTGAATTTTTGTTTATAAAGTGTCACACTACACATCAGAATGTAATGTATCTTTGAGGTTCCTATGCAAATGCATAATATTCTAATATTAGTTACAAATGTTTGTAATAACTTTGGAGATAACCAATGAAATACGCCTCTTGTATGTAAGCATCGTCTTATAAAAGTAACGCCAGTGATTACTTAGGAGAAAACCACTGATAATTAGGTTCTTATGTGGACATGGTCTCATAAATGTAACGTTAGTGATTACTTAGGAGATTGCCTCCACGTCTCTTTATATGTGTTATGCATATTTAATTTGCATTGTTTGTTAGTTAGCTTTTTTAAGTTTTTGATTTCATTATATTCTATTGTAATGTAACCTTGTATATTGGACTCTTCCTTGTCAAAAAATCACGTTAATTTTCTACTTGACCTGAATTATTGACCTCTTTTTACTATGTATAACACTAATACATAGCTAAAATATTCTCTATTTGTATGGGTTTAGTATTAGGATAATTATTAATAAATAGAAGTAAATATATTTATTTGGTCTGGGTCTAGGTTATTGGAACTTCCTTATAATTATACCTGGCCTACCTGATATGTTCCACACCATATATTATAAGGTTAGTAACAAACCTTCTAATTAGAACTAAGATTTTATTTTGTAAAAATTAAGAAGTTTCTAGAAGGTTATCATTCATTCTTTAGGTAATAGTTTTGCTTAGAAAATGCTAACTAAGACCTGAGGTAAAGTACAGGATCTTGTCACTGGAAACATTATTCATTCGTGCTTTAAGATCTTAACAGAATTAATTGTATTATTCTTGTGTCAGTTTATTTTGGCTGGAATTTATTTATTGAAGCTATTTAATTCAAGTAATTCTTCTCTGGAAATACAAAGTGCTCTTCACAAAATAAAGTTCTTGGAAATAGAAGCTTGAATATATACTGAAATTTAAATAAGGAGATATTCTTTGATTGTATTATTGTGATCCATCAAAAGACTGTTGATACATCACTACGACACGGGCTACCACAAGTGCGTGCATCAACTCTTTCAGAGTTGGATTTAATTTTGATTTCCACAAAAGTTTATTTAGAACTTTAATTATGAGGACTTATATCTGTAATTCTGGGATTATTTAGAATTTAATTCGCAATACCATGAAGTTCTGTCATTTTCACTTTGTAGTCTAGGGAAATAAATTATTTGTGGAATTGTACAAAGTTTACTGCTTCTCACTCTTTTTTATTACTTATTTTAAGACCACAGATTCATAATATATCTAAGCATGGTGTTATAAACGTAATAGCTTGAAATAACGGGTACGTGTTATAGTTTACTCTTCGCTAACTGATTTTTGATTGCCACGTTTCCGATATGTTAACATATCTACACAAGGGCGGAATGATCGGATATTTTACTGCTTTGCACAAGGGACATGAGTTGGATTTCACGAATTTTTCTTCTCAGTATGCAATGCAAACTAACCAACAGATTGTACCAGAGGTGAAATAGACATCAGGGGATAATAGTGGTAGCATCTGTCTTGTATGTTTTAAGGATACTTTGCATGTTTAATATCGAAAGTATGACTACATACCAGAAATAAGAAATTACAGGTGTATTTGCTGGAAAGGATGTATTGCGTGGCTACCAGTGGAAAATCCATTCCAATTGTGTACACCCTTATCTCATTCATCGAGGAACAGAGTTCAAATCTGAACAACTTGTTCTGTTTGGATTTCGTGGCTTGCCACATTTTTCAGTCAAATTTACAGACTCGAAGCACTGAAATATCTGAGCGATCCACCAAAGTGTAGACAATTTAAAGGAACCTTAGCTAGCAAAGATGTCGTTAACGTAACAGTGAGTGGAAGTCTCAGTCAATGCATTTTTCACATATTAAAATCTTGTAAGTTTGTAGTTATTAACAAAAGAATGTGTTCTTACATATGTATATTCATTGCAGAATCAAATCGAGTCCCCAGGTGGGATTTATATACCAAGGAAATTGTTACGTATCTCACTCCACGAGACCATTTCAATAGAACCTTTCACATTTTCGTACAAAATTTGTCTCCCGTACTGGAAACGAATCGAAACGAGGCTAAATGTATACAACCACTGCCATATAGCGATACTTTGAAATACTATAGGTCGTTCACAATTATTTAAATGAAAAAATTGAAATGATCAGTTTCATTCATTGAGTGACTTAGGTATTTTTCCTTTATTTAATAAAACAAAATTGTACAGACTTGTTCTATATACCAAGCGACTTGAACCCCACCAAACCGTAAGCAACTGCATTCTTTATCTTTTTTTTATCTCAAGTCAATCACGTTTTCTTTCATTTTGTTTTATTTCCTTGTCCTCTTCTTTAGCGACTTCTGCCGTCAAGACTGACAGAAAATCTCAATAGCACTTGATAAACACCATTGTCCTCACTACCCGTCAGTCCAACAGCTCATGAACGAGACTTGGAGGAAATAATGTATAGTTATTATCTAATGTAATAATCGACCTTTAAAAGTAATTATAAGTAATTTGATGTTATAAACTCCAAATGGCTTGCGTGTTTGTCTTGTGATGCATTTCATTTGACCCCAGGGATCGAAGTCGAAGTCAAAATACCGTACTTTTAAAACTGACACTTGTAAAAATAACACAAAACATTATCTCTATGAACTAGTTTATTGGTTATAAAAGTAACACAAAACATTATCTCTACAAACTATTTTATTGGTTAAAAAAATATCACAAGACATTAATGGGTGGTATTAGAAATGGACACAATTATGAAGTTAAGGATATATGCAATGATTCGGGTCCACCTACTAAATTTTCAGGTCAACAAAAGCTAATTTCACGAAATCTGAAAGGCACAGCATGCGACTTAAAATTCGTAGTTTAACTGCCTACATGTATACATACCGCTTTCATACTGCATACATGCGACCATCAACACCAGTGCGGTACATCCATACGACCATTGTATACATTCAATATTGCCAGACATACAAGAACGCCAGTATAATAATCTGACAATGCTGGACCAGTCCACATTCAACACTATCATACATACACATGAACACCGACATACTACATCTAAAACAAATGTCACAATATACATACGTAAAAACGTACAAGTAAAAATCACATTTTCAACTACAAACTAAAGCACGTAAATTAAAATAAAAAGTGTAATTCAAGGGATGGGATCAAGAGAAAATTATCCAGGTATACATTTATCCTCAAACATTTTTTTTTATTACTTCATTTTTCCTTCCATTTTTAAGGCTTTGTCCCACACTAGAACAATATATGTCCTATCTACTGTTCGTACTTGATAGCCCACTAATGTCTTTAATACATATACACAAGCCATAATTCTCTCTTTCGATCACCTAGATAATGAGATAAACCGCGTTACCTTGATTTTCGGCGTTTGCGAAAATCGTATATTGTCTTTGTGGTCGATATAGTCTAAGTTGTCTCTTCTCTCGATGCTTCTTCGCCAATACGGTCTTCTGAAAGACAAGAGCTTGGGGACACATTACAGAAAATTTTTTTTTTCAAATCACAGGTCGCCAGTTTAGCTACCGATGATTGTCCAAATGTGTTCTTAATTTAATTACTCGAGCAATAAGTTACTCTAATTATAGGATTGCTGTTACAATCTTTTGAAGCAGATCAGTAAGCTTACATAGCTTGGCGCGGCTCTTTACAAATTATCTCTATGAAGATCGTCAGTGAAACTCGAAACATTTATTTTAACCGTGTCAATAAGTGGATTTTTGTATGTATGTCTGACTTACCTTTCCAGTATAGCCACATAACAGTCTTTTCTCACGTTGTCAACGACTTTTAAATGAGATCATATACATTTAATGGCTTTTACTTTTGGTTGCCTGTAATGCCTTGTAGAAACAAAATGTCTCATGCAGTGAAATAATACTGAAAAAGTGAGAAATCCAAGAACAAGAAGAAACCTTCTTACAAAAGCACATTAAATGTTAACAGTTAACTGCAAGAACGTTAATGACAAACATATGATCACTACAAGTATATGCTCTTTGTTCTTTACAAAATCACTTACTTTGTAACTAATTCGTATCGTTGCCATCTCTTCATATACTTGTAACATTAATTACATCATTATATACCTACTGCGAGCAACCAAACCATTTCTTCACAACTACTATATTGATCATATCTAAATTATCATCGTGACAAGTTTTTATACTTTGCTTTTATTTCTGTTTCACTAGAAACGAAAATCAGCTATACTGCAATAAGGGAAATACATCAGCATCTATCAAGGACGTTACTGTAACAAATCAAGTATTTTTTAATGACGTATTAAAACGATTCTCAATTGAAAACTTCCCGTAAGGGACATGGTCTCATCTAGTCGTTGCTTACGTCAATGCGATGCACACAATTTTGGTTTCCACACCAAAAGGCGACCCAACGTTAAGTGAACAACAATATAATCTATTTGGTTACATTTTATACGATATAAATATCATCCTAAACTTGCTACTGTATAGCGAATTTAATTTGATACGATGCGATTTATTTACGCAGTGTCAGAGATTGTAACCTTTAACTTTAAGGTTAATTGTTTAATATTAGAGGTCTCGTATTAGCAGCGAGATAATGTAGAAGCACGTCAGGTATTATTCTAACTTACTTTTAATGAATTATGCATAAGATATCAGTGAAAATCTAATTTGACATGACACGAGAAGTTGAAGTATATCCAATCTTCTTGCCTTTAAGCTGTAACCAAATATGGCCTGCCAATTTGGTAAACAGGCCATTCCTTTCCCCCGACATATGAAAAGTTAACGAAATATGGTCTGAAAATGGCAAAAAGCCTTATGTTTCCAAAAACCGTGAATGAAGCATGCATCCTTGTCTGGAATTTATTTTTAAATTAAGAAATACTATGCTTTTTTAAGTTAACAAACAATACAAATTGCCGAAACTCAAAGAATTCTTGTATATTCGTTCGTTTTCTTCTTAATTTGACTAGATAATTATCAAGTGCACTTTTTGTTGCTTTAGAAAACAATTATTGAACACACAAGGGTTTCGAGGGCTTGTTTTTCTCTGGTTTTTGAAGTTTACTTTGTTTTTCAACTAATGGTTTAAACATAAACTGAAGGATTTGGCATACAATAATCTGCAAGTGTAAATATAAATTTTAGAACAAATAAGCACTAATACAAAATGTCCAACTGTTCAAGACCTAAATATATTTCCCTTCTTAAACAAATTGGCAATATTTGGTGTAAAATATTTTCTAAAGCTGTGCTAAAAGTTTGAAGCGTTATTACAGTCATACAAGATATGTTGGATACTTCATTTGCCATCATAAAATACGCTAATTCTTGTTTTAAAAACAAATTATTATTAACGATTGTTATGTTGTTTAATGTCAGATTAAAGTGATCAACGTGGTTTTGTTAGTACAAGTTTTTTTTTATTGGTAATATTTTGCTTTATTACTTGTTAAAAATATATTTGCAAAAATAAAGTCAGGCGACTTTTGTTTTCGCGAGTACATCACCGTTTCCTCGTGCTTATCAAAATAATTGCTTACGAGATGGTTTTCAGTGGCGTCAATCCATGATTCTGACATTTTTGGATATTACGGAGCATCAGTTTAGAAAATCATTGCATCTAGTTTTGGGTTTTATTTATCACTCAACCGATATTAACTTTTCCTTAGTCTAATAAATCATTAAGATATTTCCTGGTCGTCTAATAAATCATCACACTGTTCCTTTGTCGTCTAATAAATCATCACGCTGTTCCTTTGTCGTCTAATAAATCATCCAACAGTTCCCTGGTCGTCTAATAAATCATCAAGCAATTCCATAGTCGTCTAGTAAATCATCGAGCAGATCCCTGGGGGCTCGTCTAATAAATCATCAAGCAGTTCCCTGGTCATCTAATAAATCTTCAAACAGTTCCATGCCAGTTTCATTCTAAGATAAGTATTGATAGCGAAGTCTTGGAGGGAGATACATTTAAATAAAATCAGATAAAAATTGAATGTTGCGGTTCCTCTTTCCAATACTATATGTCCAAACTAATATCCCTCCAAAAAACTGTGGTTGATAAGCTTACCGAATTCTTCTAATCAACGGACGATTTTGAATCGCCTTATTAGTCAATACTGTTTGAGTTTCTAACACTTCGCATTCAATTTACTTTAGTTTTCCCCGTTTCTCTTTTGTTTTTATAATACACTAATCTACAGTATAGTTTCCGATCGTATTTCCATTTTCAAAATTTGACGGAACTATCATCATTACAAGAAAGAGAACATGTAAAGGGTACTGCTTATTTCTCCATAACTAATGTTCTCTTACAATATCAATTATACAATTTTGAGAAGAAGAAAAAAATCGATACATTAAATAAATGTTCTTCAATAGTTGAGCTTTACATTTCCAATATCATTGGACACTTTCAAAAAGTCACATTCAAAGCAATTGTCAAATGATCTATCTTATATCCTGGCAAAATGCAAACAACACCTGTATTCATATGAATAAAATCAGAGAAAATAAACACAATTAAATCTACATTGTTTCAATGAAGATGTTTCTTTCATGTATATCTCTTAAATTTTTGACTGGAATTTCTCCAGGAGTTAATTAATTCAAATTCTTTTTTATACAAGTCTTGAATTGAAGATTTCACTGTTGACGTGGAGAATATTATGAGTATCCAAGGTTGTCTTGAAATGTATTTCAATGTCTGCACATTAGCATGGATCCTTTTTCAAAAACAAGCACTTCTTCCGTTAGCTTCTACAAATGTTAGGTTTACCATTATTATAATCATAGATATTCACAAGAGTTCTAACACTGCTATTACGTGTGATATTCAAAACAGAAAATAAATTA
Organism: Sinohyriopsis cumingii; assembly: GCA_028554795.2. NCBI lineage: Eukaryota > Metazoa > Mollusca > Bivalvia > Unionida > Unionidae > Sinohyriopsis > Sinohyriopsis cumingii. The sequence continues at coordinate 30,166,321 of CM068830.1, read as the reverse complement.
AAGAGTCACGAATCCAGTAAATTTTCTCTTCCAAATTGAATATTAAACACGAAAAGGGAAAATAAAATAACAGACAATTAAATTTGTTTATTGAAACTTGAAGCAGCTTTGATAAAAAATACTACAATGTTTACCAAAAATGCATGTATACCCCAATTTGAATTTTGATATTGCACCCCGGGGAGGGGCTAATCTTAAAAAGAATTGTTAGAAACCATCCATGCTGGTTCTTCTCAATTTACTGTAAATGAAACTTAAATACGTAGAATAATGGGGCGTGACAGTTTTGGACGGCCTTATGGATTATGGACTCGGATTCCCCGGATTACAATCTTGAACAATAACATCATTTATTAAACAGACAGTCGCTTTTAACAAACAGGTTCAATTCAGTCTTGATATGTATACATTATCGGGATTATACATAAACGAGAAAGAATCCTTCATGCTATTTGAGGAACGTAGTCGGCCATTGAAACGAATGGCCTGAACCACATTTTTAAACAAACTTGTCATCAAAACGATACTGAAAAGTTAGATTTGCTTGACATATCTTGTGTATCAATTAAATATGTGACTGGCAGGGCGTCAAGTGAAAGGAATGCGTCTGTAAACACTGCTGTGTTAGAAAAGCAACCATTCCAAAAGTGACGTTTCTAAATAGGACTACGCCAATACTGCTTCATTCAAGGATTCTAACATTCCTCACAATTAAGTTGACAATTAAATATTACAAATGAGTGATGTGCATGTAATTGTTTTATTAAGAATTAAATAACAAAAACATTTTTTGAATCTTTTCCTATTGATTTTTCAAGATCAAAATAGCATTTGATTAGCACACATAACGAAATAGCTCATTTTTCCCACTCTCAATGTACCCAACATATGTATTCACCGACCTGAGTGTTAAATAAGCAAATACATTGTTCAGTTCGACAAAACCTGGAAGTTTCATATTAGATTGAAATAAATGTGCCAAACATGCGAAAACCACTTAAGGCAGATGTTTGTGCTTGTATAGAGAACACAAAGGTCAGCTTAATGAAGGACATATATATCAACTGTTTAAAGAAACAAAATATAATTTATGTATTTCCCCGCTTTGTCTAGGTTAATAAGTCCTGTAGGTTTCAGGTAGATGGATAGTTTATTACAACAATCAGCAAGGACCTTATAACCTTATGCATCAGCAATGACCTTATAACTCTATGCATTAGCATGGACGTTAGAACACTGTGAATCAGCAAGGACTTTAGAACACTATGCATCAGCAGGGACCTTATAACCCATTCATTAGCAAGGACCTTGTAACCCCATGCATCAGCAAGGACCGTATAACACTATGCATCCGAAAGGACCTTTAAACCCTACGCATCAGCAAGGACATTGTAACCCTATGCATCAGCAAGGACCTTGTAACCCTATGCATCAGCAAGGACTTTATAACACTATGCATCGAAAGGACCTTTTAACCCTACGCATCAGCAAGGACATTGTAACCATATGCATCCGCAAGGACCTTTTAACCCTATGCATCAGCTAGGACCTTATAACCTTAAGCATCAGAATGGACCCTATAACTCCATGCGTCAGCAAGGACCTTACAACCTTAAGCATCAGCAAAGACCTTATAACGCTATGCATCAGCATTGACCGTATAGTCCCTTGCATCAGCACGGAACTTATAACACGGTGCATCAGCAAGGACCTTATAACAATTTGAATTAGTACGGACCTTATAACACTATGCATCAGCAAGGACTTTATGGCATTATGCATCCGAAAGGACCTTTTAACCCTATGCATCAGCAAGGACTTGTAACTCTATGTATCAGCAAAGACCTTATATCTCTATATATCAACAATGACCTTATAACCATACGCATCAGTACGGACCCTATAACTCGATGCATCAGCATGGACGTAAAACCTTAAGCATCAGCAAAGACCTTATAACTGTATGCAGCCTTATGCATCAGGAAGGACCTTATAACACTATGCATCAACAAGGACCTTAGATCCCTATGCATCAGCAAGGACCTTATAACATATGCATCATCGAGGACCTTATAACCCTATGCATCAGCAAGGACCATATAACCCTATGCATCGGTAAGGACCTTATTACCTTAAGCATTAGCAAAGACCTTATAACTTTATGCATCAGTAAGGACCTTATAACCCTATGCATCAGCAAGGACCTTATAACACTATGCATAAGCACGGGCCTTATAACCCCATGCATCAGCACAGACCTTATAACACTATGCATTAGCAAGGACCATAGAACCCTATGCATCGGCGTGGATCTTATAACACTATGCATTAGCAAGGACCATAGAACCCTATGCATCAGCATGGGCCTTATAACCCTGTGCATCAGCACAGACCATAAAACCCTATGCATGAGCAAGGACCCTATAATAGTATGCATCAGCAAGGATCTTATAACACTATGCATTAGCAAGGACCATAGAACCCTATGCATCGGCGTGGACCTTATAAGACTATGCATTAGCAAGGACCATAGAACCCTATGCATCAGCATGGGCCTTATAACCCTGTGCATCAGCACAGACCATAAAACCCTATGCATGAGCAAGGACCCTATAATAGTATGCATCAGCAAGGATCTTATAACACTATGCATCAGCAAGGACCTTAGAACCCTATGCATCGGCGTGGACCTTATAACACTATGCATTAGCAAGGACCATATAACCCTATGCATCACCACGGACCCTATACCACTATGCATCAACAAGAACCTTATAAAAGTATACATCAGCAAGGACCGTTTAACCCTATGCATAAGCAAGGACCTTATAATACTATGCATCAGCAAGGAAATTATAACAATATGCATCAGCTAGGACCTTGTAACCCTATGCATGAGTAAGGTCCTTATAATAGCATGCATCAGCAAGGACCTTATAACACTATTCATCAGCAACGACCTTAGAACCCTATTCGTCGGTGTGGACCTTAAAACACTATGCATTAGCAAGGACCATATAACCCTATGCATCAGCATAGGCCTTATAACTCTATGCATCAGCAAGGATCTTAGAACCATATGCATCAGCACAGACCTTATGACCCAATGCATCAGCAAGGACCTTATAACACTATGCATCAGCAATGAACTTAGAACCCTATGCTTATGCTCTACAAAAAACCACCACATGTAAAAGAAAAACATAACAATTAGCCGTTCAAATATAACAGGACATTTGGTTGTCTAATATATGTTTGAAATGTTATGACTCCCTCTTTTCAACATTTTGGGCTGTGGGTGGCCGGGTGGACTAAGAATTTACAGATAGATCATTCACGTCTCAACTCTGTCTTCATCGGTTCGAGTATCTGATCGGCCAAATATACTGGCCGCCTGCCAAAGCCTATCATGTGCTGAAAAATGGCGTTAAACCCACAAATAACCAAACCAATATTTCTTACATTACTGGCATCACCTTCTAATAATTCTGCCTTTTCAAATGTCCATATTGTACTGAGTCCCTTATTTGAAAGTTTATATATATATATATATATATATATATATATATATATATATATATATATATATATATATATATATATATATATATATATATATATATATATATATATATATATATATATATATATATATATATATATATATATTTAGGTTGTGTAAAGAAACTCACACCATATAATTCAGACTGTGGCTAAAATAAAAGTACCATTTTTATTTCTCTATATTGATTCCATAGGGAGACTCACAGTTCAACGCAATACAATCAATTTGGAAATATTAGTAGTCGAATAAAAACTGTCTTTTAAACTAAAGCTAAAATTTAGAAATGGGAAATATAGTATCATTGATATTTTCTTGCCTGTGTTTTTACTTTAAGATTCAAAATCACCATCGTTACATACATTGCTAATCCCTGTAAATTAATATAAAATATACCATAATATTGGGATGGATCCAATTACTTTTGATATTGTCAAAAATCTCGTATTAGTGAAAGTGTACGTTTGCATGTGAGGTCTCTGTTGGAAACAGTTTCTTCTAAAATTGTTATGGGTCACAAATTTAGATGTCATAAGGCGGCCTCACAGACAGAAAGAAGATCGATAAATAGATACTAGTATGCATCGATTAGCTTTTTCAGTCATTTGAAGAAATAAATCTATTTTCCACCGCTATGGTTGCTTCCTCACAAAGCCTGTTCCTTAATTGCTCATGATCTAATTATATGTTACACTAGCCAGCCACTCCGATTACCCAGGCTTATTAAAATGCGATACAAGAATTGTTGAAGGAGGACTCCAAAACATGAAATGTCGTTTGTTGAAGTAATGACTGCATGCAGAGAACAAAAACTGTTCTAATACGTTCCGTGTATGTGCATCTTCAACATGAGATAGTCAATTATTTCTGTATTAGTTTAGTCAAGCATAAATAAAAAATGGAATACGTCGAAAGATATCGAGGTTAATAAATTGACCAGCTCCAAAACACGCAGGTAAACCAGACTAGAAATAGCCGAACGAGACGTCAAGAGACGTCAAGAATCGTGTTTATCACATGAAAAGACAAAATCTGTGCACACGTAGGTCATGTTTCAATGTATTAAAACTTTTAATATTGTTGTTTAATCCCCATACAGGACAAATACGTCTTCATTACCAAAGTCTCTAAGTTTACATTTGTAAATAGTGTCTTTAAGGCATGCTTTTTAAAAGATAAATGCGTTCCAAGTCTATAAATATTCCACACAAAAAAGAATTAATCTACGTGAAGTCATACGATAAACACGGAAACCCAAATGTAAACATTGTTTAAATTCACCTTAAGTTTGGTCTTCATTTCACATGACATGCCCTTCATATTTTGCTAAAGGTCCAGACAAATATTTACAAATGCAGTAAATATTTAGCAAAAGGTTATTATAAATTAGGCTGGAAAAGCGAAAGCTTAAATATATTTTCACCTTTTGCAAAGACATACCTGTACAATGATAGAACCTTTCTTCAAGTTTGACATAAACGCTTAAGTCTGCAAATCTAAATTGTTCTTTTCTAAATTATGTATACTTTTACCACGGAAATTGAGATAACAGGAGCCATATAGTCGTCACTACTGCTTATTACAGATTTCAAAAAGTCACTGGAAACTTGTATATTTCATACAGATAACAATAAAAGGAAAAATGAACACGCTATTTTATTCGGCTTTTTGCGAATGAAGTTAAGACATTTATGTCGCCTTTTCACATTTTCCTGACATACAATGCCATCTTTTCACAAACAGTTAATTCAGCATTCAAAAGACGTATTTTCGTGAATCAATAATAAAAAAGTCTAAAAAGGGAAGCCTTCTGTAAAATTTGCCTTTTATTCAGCGAGAATTATAAAATTTATGTTTTCAGAAACATCTGCAAGTACACCATTCATTTCAGATATTCCTTTCGTGACGATCCATCCATGATTATGGATTTCAGCCTAGAAATCATGTCTCACCTGGAGTGATCATCATTTCTAATATCACTCAATAAAAATGTGTAATTTAAGGTGTCATGTGGTGGGATTGAAATGTATAGTCCAGGCTTCCGTTTATTCTTCCGTCTCCAGTTGCAGTAGAATTAACATGGATCTAGTTGAAGATAATATCAATCGTTTTCATTAGATTTGGATTGACAATACGTATAAATGCATAGTGTAGCTTGAAGCTGGAAGGAACCCTCTTTTAAGACCCAGCACGTGTTGACATTTCATCGGAATCATGGTTGAAACTGCATGCTTGGCTAGTGTCGTGTCCATGCAATTCCAACTACCGCTAAGCGTTACGCTTGGCTACCATTTCATCTTCTTCTGAATGAGGTTATGACAAACATCAAAAGCGCTTCCAGCTTTGTGCGATTCTTTCGGCATGGACAAAACAACTCCCCATGGACTGCATCAAGGATAACGTTATCCTTAGACCATAAAATCGATCTCTTGTACTGAATTAAATAAACTGAATTTCAAACTCATTTGGTTCTAATTGCAAGGCACATTGCTTGCCTCTCGACCAATCAAACAAAAGACTGCAGCCGATTTCCGTCTGACAAATACAATTCCTCTTTTGTAAGGCCAGCAAACATATCACCGTGTTTTTGCATCTTCATACATTAGACTGTAGCAAGTGCTTGATTGCCTGTGTCACAAACGAAATGAGTATGTGCCAGTTTATTTGCGTCTGTTCCCGGTAAACATAATGGTATAGCTATATGAATGTATGAAACTGTAATTTTAAGAATAATTTTTAAAAGCGATATGAATCTTTGTAAGTTGTACTTTTGTGAAGTGAAATTAGATATGGGTTCAATCTTTCTTTTTTATGCTTAAAATTTATCTCGCTTATTTATTAATTGAACACATATCTGGTGGGCAGACAATATTGACCATCCGTTGGTGTGACACTATTTAACACCTTCTAATTATTCACCTTTTCTTGGAAAAACATAACAACCATTAATTACACATGCATTTTCAAATAAAAAATAAAACATAACGATATAACTTTCATGCATATTTTTCAAGATGCCCAATGAAGTTAAAATAGTCGCCAAAGATGGGAGATTACATTCAAATGTTCTGACATTCGATGAAAAAGCTTGATGTCTCTTCCTTGTGAACTATTTTCGGTGAAATAATCTATGGAATAATTTTGCTTAATACACATATATTTTGTTTATGACTGGGAAATATTGTCAGCTTTTGAAAAGCATATAACTCGTTTATGTTTTAAATGTAGAGCTTATTACATATTTCATTGTGTTCCAAACTTTAATGGATAAAGGTGTAACAAATTATAGCTGGGGTTTTTTCTTCGAAACCATCCCACTTTTTTATTTATTTATTAAATGGCACAAACGTCAAAGGTTGTCCAATGCATCATTAATCTTCAGTCAAATTAAACGGAACAAATTTAAATCATATATATCGATGAATGTACAATTTCACCTAAGTGTTGTGTTTTAATATTTATATGGTTTTTTTTATAACTGTCAATTACCCCATGGGTTTACATAATCTGACATGCAGATATTTCATCAGTGTTGATTTCCCTTGAAAAGTCTTTCTTTGATGAAAACTGTATCACCCATTTGCAATTCTGCCAATAGTTAATGTGAACTCACTTACTTAAATGTCAAATTCATACTCTAAGTTAACCTGCAGATTTATTGGGGGATTTCTACAGGATATTATCGCGCAGTTCATAATCGCAAGAGTCAAGCTGATAGAGTGTATGTACGATTGTGATCCCAGAAAAACCTAATGAATATAAACGTTTATTTATATGTGAATTTTAAGGATACTTAAAACATGGATTTTTAAATTCCTGCTAATAATGTTTCTTTTCCTCCGGTAATATCTACATCCAGACCATGAAAATGCTGGATGCATTCACGTAGAAATATCTACTTTTCAGTAGATGAATACATATGACGGTCATCAATTATCTGACAAAAATGTCAGAATAAACATATAAAGAAAACCAAGCTAGAAAGCCTTTTTTCGTGTCAATCAGCTCATTCAATAAGTGTGAATAATATCTAATTTGATGAAAGTCTTTTTTCTGCATTTATAATAATGTTTCTCTTGTCCCTTATTAATACTGGTATCCTATATACGATTTAAGAGGATACAAAACAGGTGACGGGGAGAGGGTCAAATTGGGAATGTCATGAGGAAGGATACAAAACAGGTGACGGGGAGAGGGTCAAATTGGGAATGTCATGAGGAAGGATACAAAAGAGGTGACGGGGAGAGGATCAGATTGGGAATATCATGAGGAAGGACACAAAACAGGTGACGGGAGAGGATCAAATTGGGAATGTCATGAAAAAGGCTGCAAAACAGGTGACGGGAGAGGATCAAATTGGAATGTCATGAAAAAGGATACAAAACAGGTGACGGGAGAGGATCAAATTGGGAATGTCATGAGGAAGGAAACAAAACCTTTGAAAAGTAATAGGTCATTTAAACAATTATACAACACATCGGTTATGTAAATAAATATTTACTGAATTTTAAGAAAGTTTATAAGAAATAATAGACATTTATTTTGTAAATATTGAAAATAAACCCATGCTATTATGAAAAGTCGAAATTAAATACTTTTACGTATGTTTCATTGAATACAGTTTTATTTTCAACATACTGATTTCCATTTCATAATTACTGTAAATCTCATTGATTCAAACCTCATTGCTGTAATTCTGAAGACATTTTATCCTCAAAGAATAAGACATTACATTATATATTTATAACAGTACTCTTACCTTGATAAGGATTTATATTCGTCACAGAACACTTTACGATGGAAACAGGGTATTTTTGCTCCATGATATAAGCTAACTTTACAAAAAGCAAACATGGTGTTTCCTTAAGTAAATCTTTGGTGAAGCAACTAATGGTGTCTTCTTTTATATGATATCTTTTGCAACCAAATTTGTACATAATTAATATAATAAAAAAGACACCAAATATCGATTACCTCCGATTTATTTTATATGTCTATTCCTTCATTAAATGTTTCTTAAATACCTGACGGAAGCGTTCTTCAGCATATAATATGATAGTAAATGTTACACACGCTCTGAGAAAAAAAAATAATCTGTCTTTATTGGAAAAATCGATCTGATGATTAAAACTTGGGTGAAGGAGTATCAGGGATAGGACAGTGTCAGTTTCATCATTGGTTTCTGCTCAAGCGATCAAGACCAAATATTGTATATTATAAAGTTATTCGTGACGTCATGAATATAGATGATGTTGACAATAATATATTTTGACTTATATTAGCATTTCCTCGTGACTGACATCCATTTCCAGTTTTAATTATAATACCAAATATATATATTTAATGTCACAACATATTTTTAGGACAATTTTTATAACACCATATTTAATTATTTATTTAATAAGATCATGTCAGAGAATATTTTCTTTCTCTATTGGAGCTGATACACCGCGGTATCATTTAAACCTTTTGTTTTTCTTTTCGGAGCATATGTTCATTATTAGAAATGGTTCACCTCCCAAGGGACACACATACACACACATATACACACATTTATACACATATACATACATAAATACATGCATAAATACATACATACATGCATACATAATTACATACATGCATGCATATCGAGAGCAAAGAAATATGATAAATATTATGTTCTAAGTTCATAAAATAATGCATTAGCCAACAATAAAATGTATTCTCTGCAATATCGACATTTTGCCGTTTGTGTTATCAAATTATATATATATATATATATATATATATATATATATATATATATATATATATATATATATATATATATATATGATTGTGTAACGTACACTTAAATAAAAAGTCATTATGTAGAAAAGACTCAAAATGCTGACAATACTGATGGTATTGATCTTGAACATTTCAAACACAGAAAACCTCGGAGAGAACTAAATGTTCATAAAGTATAACTTATAACAGAAAGTAGTACTGATACGCACAGGAAATCTCACATTAATGAACACACGAACATTGAAAAGAGGATTTTATGTGCTCTGGATGCACTTATACAAAGACAAAGAGTCGTGTGCTGCATCTGATCTACAAACAACATAAAAAAACATGTCTGAGAGCAACGATATCTAAAAACAACTGAATACAAAAGAAACAGTGACACACGTACCTGGGAGAATATCTTGAAGAAACTAAAGAAAAGTCTAGAAAACTATAACACTTTAAAACCACAGTTGGATTAAAAAGTGAGATATTTAAATAATGAATCACAACACAGCAACTTAGATAGTGTAAGGAAATTAATTTTAAAAGAATAAGTACTTACGTGGACAAATAGATGAAGCTAACACCAGGTCACCATCAGAGGTGCTAATGAAGAATGATTCCAGCGGAATAGCCAATAAACTAGAAATCAACCTGCGATATGTAAATGCTAATGAATGAATGAAAAGAGCCACGAATATATATATATATATATATATATATATATATATATATATATATATATATATATATATATATATATATATATATATATATATATATATATATATATATATATATATATATATATATATAACTGAGTAATAAGATCAAAATGATATCAGCTGTTACATTTCTTGAATTTAACAATCAAGTTACATGCTATTGCTGCTTGATGAAATACACGTACGATCGATAAGTTGCTAATAATAATGATGTTGTACTACACAATATTGACATGGAACTAATAATAAAGGTGTGGTGCTAGTAATATAGGCGTGGTGTTAAACTGACTGGTTCATTCCTGTTGACTGGTTGTGCGTGTGGTACAACGTAGTGTTGACAAATTTTGAGAAGAACATTACGCGAACGACAAAAATTTAAATGATATGGAAGAAAGACTGACAATAAAACATGAACAATAAAAGATCTTAATATATCAAATAAAAGTAGCTCCATTAATATACCTGAACCCGAAATAAAGAAACATACATCGCTAGACAAAATTGAACTGAATACGGAAATAGGCATAAAACGTACCATAGTATGTATTAAAATGAATGACTTGAAACAATTAGTAAAGAAATGAGTTTGTGGAGGAAATCCAACTAATGCTGGGAGTCACATCGCAGTGTATATGGGTCAGCCATGACCAAATGTATTATCATCGTTAAAGATAGTTTATTATTATTATTATTATTATTATTATTATTATTATTATTATTATTATTATTATTATTATATACTTAGGAGTATCTCCGTCCCGACGGAATTGAATTAAGAATTGGGAGAAAAGTTGAACAATTAAGATTAAGACATGTAATTACATGAACGTAATAATCTAAAGGAGCTGCTATTCGCTTTTAATTTGCAGGTCGTGGGTTCGATTCCGGGCCGAGTCATACCAAAGACTTACAAAAATGGTACTAACAGCTGCCTCGCTTGGCGCTCAGCATTAAGAGGTTAGTGTTAGGACTGGTCGGCCCGGTGTCAGGATAATGTGACTGGGTGGGACATCATGCTACATGTCTGCGGCATGATGCTCAAGTGCTAGACATCACTATAAACTGCCACATTGCAGACATCGTAGCGATATGAGTAGTGAAGGGGGATATTATAGGGTCTATGGGATTTATCATTAAAAATACCCTTGGGACAATATAGGGTCTATGTAAATTTAACATGGAGAAAAATCGTGGGACAATATAGGGTCTATGGGAATTAACATGGCCAAAAACCCTGGGACAATATAGGGTCTATGTAAATTTAACATGGCCAAAAACCCCTGGGACTGTATAGGGTCTATATAAAATTGAAACAGGGAGGGTCTCTATCTCTAAAAAATAAAATAAAAAAAGGGGTAGGCAATGGAAAGGCTATCTCTTTTCGAGAAATATGGCTGGCCCTGAAAAGGGCCTTTGGGTTTATGTTAATATTAATATTAACATAGATGGCATCTGTTACATCTTCTTCTTCTTAAACTCCTTCTAACTGCCGGTCCATACACAAGTACCCTCTTGAGACATCCTTGTCTTTCTATATAAACTCTCCTCATCCATAGACTTGTATCTGTCCTATCAACAACAGTCCACTTGGACCGGACATACATGAGCATGTCCGTTCTGAACATCATTGTTGACACAAGGGTTGAAGAATGAACGTCGGTCCACATCTTGAGGCTCCGAGAAACAGGTGAATCAATGCACTGAACTGCGCTTATTTATAGGTACAGGTAGGATTGAAACGGATTGAGTTCATTCACCAATCCTAACACGCGTTACAAAATTCAGCCAGCCGCATCCAATCCGAAGAGAGCAGTCTGTGACGTCACGTAGTCAATATAGATCTGCTAGCGCTTGTGTGCAGTCAATCTATGCGACAGTGATTCAACATGACGGAAACTCAGAAAGCGATCCAATGGGGTGCACCAGCAGCGGAGACCGCCCAAGGGAACCCGGACTTACTTTCAGAAGAGGTGAATTGGGATTTTGTGGATTTTCTCTCCTCGCAAGAATTTGTTCCGGAACCTTCGTTACCTTCTTCATTACCGCAAGTGGAGAATTTTAGACAGAGACAGAAAGAAGAATTGGAGAAATTTATACAACGACAAAAGGAAGCGGAACAGGCCTTTCTCCTACAGCAACAGCAACAAGAAGAAGAGGTAAGAAAAAAACAACAGCAGCAACAGCAAGAAGAAGTAGCAGCAAAGAAACAAGAGGGTGAAAATCAAACGGTCACGGTACTGTTGGACATTTTAGCGGAGTTAAGAAGTCTGAAACAAATGTATCAGACTTCTTTATCACGACCGAAGAGAATACGACCTTCCCGAGCTAAACACGTCAACCCTGTGACTAAGCCTACCGTACCACCCTTAGTGATTTCAACCCAATCATTATCATCATCATCAACATTACGCAGTCCAGAAGTAGGCCTTGGCCGTGGCAAAGGCATAAGGCAGTTAAAGTTGATTGCTTAAACTCACCCTTTCACCATGAAGAAAAAAAGGCCCTTTTCAGGGCCACCCACATTTCTCGAAAAGAAATACAATTTCAATTTGCCAATAACTCAAAAAAAAAAAATAAACCCCACCCATTTTACCCTTATAGTACGTGTCTGTGTATGAGTGCGTGAGTGTACGTTCTTATTTTAAAATCAAAACTCAAAGACACTTACCTTATATCATTAATTTATTCTTTTATCCATTTTTTACAATCCAATTCACAATTCACAACACAACACTTTAATAAAAAGTTCATTGACTTCTTCTTTCTCCTTGTTTAGTCTCTCTGTTTTTTGAATTTCTTCACTGTCTTTTCCTCATTTTCTTCCCTTCTTCTTTTCTTCTTCTCCTGTTTCTTTGCCTCTTGTAAATAGAATTGTCTTTTTTCTTCCTCTTCTTCCTCTAAAGAACCCCTCTCTTCTTTCGAAGAATCCCTCTCTTCTTTCGAAGAATCCCTCTCTTCTTCTGAAGAATCCCTCTTTTCTTCTGATTCCTCTTGTTTCTTTTTTGGGCAATCTGGAGACCAATGTCCTTTTTCTTTACAATAATAACAGGTATCTTGACTTTTGTCTTTTTTAGTCCCTGTTTTTGTTCTTTTTTGACGGTCTGGACACTCTGAAGACCAATGCCCTTTCTTCTGACAGATATAGCAAGTATCTTGACTTTTATCTCTAAAGGAAGGAGAGTAGTCCGTAGGCTGGTCTGAAGAGAATTTTCTAATGACCCCTCGCAAAGTTCTGACGAAACGTTCCATCTGGTTAGTCTCTTCCATCGTTGTGCTCGGCTTGAGAGTGAAATGAATAGTGAAAGGATAAGACACACACCCTTTTATATACGCTGGTCTGCTATGACTATAAAGAAGCTCATGGTGTTTGAACTTGAGTCATTTGACTTTTTGCTTTCAAGATGAAACGATCTAATTCATTCGAGAAGAAAGAAGAAGAAGAAGAAAGTAAGAGGCAGAAACGTGATCTATCGCCTCGAACCAGGGCTGAAATCTTGGCACAAATTCATGCCAGTGATTTTGAAGAGGACATGAGTGAACCAGAATTTGAAACCTCTAAACCAAGTTCACCACCCTTAGTCAACCCTGAAAAATACTATTCCATTCGAGAGACGGAAAAGCGTTCCTCTAGAAAATTTAGAACCACGGCTTACAAATACACGGTGAAGTTTAAAGATTTCAAGTCCGAAGTACCCTTAGAGAAAGCAGAAGGGTTCATCACCGGAGTGTGGGATTCTCTGCTCACTGCACTCAAGCGACAATGTCAACCCAAAGAAGACGATCGCTTGAGACTTTCCATACAACACGACGGTTTGAAATCCCCTGTTTGGATCGAGTTTAGCACCCCTGCAGAATTGACTGCTTCCAAAGTCATGGACAAGATTCAACACGTGCAACAATCTAATGACCAGTTTGACATCACCGATGGAAAAGCCACATTGGACATGACCCACGTCTCTCCTCCTCAAGGGACCGGACGCAAAAAGATGTTATTGGTGAACGACCTTCGCAGCATTAAGCGTAGCCTTGTCCAAATTCACAATCCTCATGACCAGATGTGTTTAGCCCGTGCCATCGTGGTGGGACGAACCTATGTCAACAAGAACGACACTGCAGAATGGAAAAGAGACTGGGAGAACATTCGACAATCGGACCGAGCCAAACAACGAAGTGAAGCAGAACTCCTGTTACGACAAGCTGGCATGTCCAAAGACACACCCTTTGGGATTCCTGAGATGCAAAAATTGCAAGATGCCCTAGCTCCACGATACACTTTGAAAGTGCACCCTCAAGAAGTGCGCGGGTCTCTGTTGTTTCGAGGGCAAGATTTTAAGGACGGAAAATACATTCATGTTTATCATCACGATGACCATTTCGATACCATTACCAGTATCACCGGATTCCTGGGATACGGTTATTACTGTGAGAAATGTGACCATGGTTATAATAATCGAGAGCAACACAAGCATTGTGGATCGAAATGCTCAGGATGTTTGGCCTCTTCACCCTGTCTGAGCGAAGAACCAGTGCCTTGTTCAACTTGTCTGCGCACGTTTGTCAGCCCTACCTGTTACCAACAGCATCTGAAAACGCAAGGTTCACAGCAGCAATGTGCTTGTCAACTCCTGAGATTGTGCCCTACGTGTGAACAAGTCATACGTACCAATAATACCAAGGCACACGTATGTTCAGGAAAGAAAAAATGTCACATTTGTCACCACATCGTGGACTTGGAACACCAATGTTACGTGCAAAAATACCAACCCCCACCAGAGAAAGAGGACGGTCACAAGAAGAAAGGCAATTTCATCTTTTTCGATTTCGAATGCATGCAAGAGACTGGCATTCACATTCCTAATTTCTGCGTGGTTCATCGAGCGTGCGAGAAGTGCATTCAAGAACCTATCTTCAGTCATTGCCCTCACTGTAGCAAGATTCCCGGAGGGCGTGAAAAAATCTTTCGGGGACCGAACACGTTAGCCGATTTTGCCCAATGGGTCTTAGACCCCATCGACAAGACGTGGAGCCAAGAGGACATCGAACTTTACGGAGATTGTCATCGTCATGCCACGGTGATGGCTCACAATTTCTCCGGATACGATGGACAGTTTCTTCTCAGATACTATACGGAACATGGCACCGAACGTCCTAAAGTGACTTTGAACGGAGCCAAAATCATTTTCATGCAAGTGGGACAAGTGCAGTTTAAAGATTCGATGAGCTATTTGGCCATGCCTTTGAGTCGAATGCCTAAAACGTTTGGAATGACAGAAATGGCTAAAGGGTACTTTCCACACTTTTTCAATACGGAAGCCAATCAACATGCCGTTCTACCCCATTTGCCTGAGGCTCACTATTACGACCCCGACAACATGCGTACCGAACAACGAGAAGCTTTCTACGCTTGGTACCAGGCTCACGCCTCGGACCCTTTCGACTTTCAGGAAGAAATGCTAAAGTATTGTCGTTCCGACGTGGACATTTTACGGCGTTGCTGTGGAAAATTTCGAGAACTGTTCATGGAACACGGAGGGGTCGATCCTTTGAAAGAAGCTTGCATCATTGCCAAAGCGTGTTCCTTAGTGTATCGACAACGATTCATGCCTGAAAACACCGTGGCTGTCATCAGTCCTCAAACGACCCACTTTGTCAAACGTCAATACTCGGTCAAAGCCCTACGTTGGTTACATTACTTGTGCGACAAGGAAGACAAGTGGATTCAACATGCCCGCAACGGAGGGGGTGAAAAGACCATCGGAACGTATTCGGTCGATGGCTGGGACTTAGAAAACCCCAAGATCGTGTACGAGTTTAACGGTTGCTTATTTCACGGATGCCCCGTCTGTTACCCTGACCGTGGCACTAAAAATCAGTTTTTGCAACGAACCATGGAAGACTTGTACTAGGACACTTGTCAGCGGCGCCTAAAGTTAGAACAGGAAGGATACCAAGTGGTGGAAATGTGGGAACACGAGTACGATCACCGTATGAAAACCGATCCCGAGTTTAAACGCCTCGTGGAAAGTTACCAGTTCATGGACCCGCTGAACCCGAGGGATAGTTTGTACGGAGGAAGGACCAATGCCACCTGTTTGCTGTACCAAGCCGACGAAGAGAAAGGAGAAGAAATCAAATACTTGGACGTGTGTTCGTGTGCAAAGATTGTCGCTTTCCTGTAGGGCACCCGCAATTATTCGCGGAACACATCGACCTGAAAAACATTCGACAATACGAAGGCTTGATCAAGTGTAAAGTTTTGCCTCCCACGAACCTATACCATCCCGTCTTACCTCACCATTGTCAAGGCAAACTGATGTTTCCCTTGACCCTTTTTCGTCTGTCTCACACAGTGTGAACATGACGTCCCTTCAGTCGCATCTTCCCGTCAAATTGATTCGTGCCTTGTATGGCATCAGTCGAGAAAAAGATCCACAAACACGAGCTCGTGTCTTAGAAGCTAGTCTCAAAGAAGTCTTACGATGGTTCACGGTGACGGCACGTCAATTACTCCAAGGAATCATTCAGATTCCTCATCAAACCAAACGCTTTTTCGATCGAAACAAAGTCGCTTTGGTCCAACTGGCCGATCCCCGCATCGACACTCAAACCAAAAAACAAATCATTTTGAAACCTGGAGGGAGCGGTACTCTAGGAGGGGTCATCATTCGCTCTCTCTTAAGATGGGATCCTAATGCCCCTAAAGTTATCCCCAAGACAAAAGTCCAACGAAGCCCCAAGAAGAAAAAGAAAAAGACCAGGTCCCCAAGAAGAATAACCTCTCCAGTGGCGGGACCCTCCTCTTACCAGACACCACCCCGGAAAAAGAAAAGAAGCCCCCAGAAAAAGAAACAGAGAAAAAGTCCTCAGGAAAAGAAAAGTCCACAGAAGAAAACTAGTCGCAAGAGAGGCACTTCGGCCAGGACGCAACCTTACACTCGCAAACCACGACCTGCCACAGCGGTGACTGCGTCTCCGGCAGCCTCACGTTTATCCACTTCTCCGTTGATGTCACCAGGAACTGAAGAGTACTTGGAGACGTTGATCACACCAAGAACTTCTCCGTTGATGACCCCCAAAAGAACTTCCCCAGTGGCAGGACCCTCCAATTTAGTGGCAGTGGCTGCTGCTCACAAAGTACCTTCTCCCAAAATCAAAGTCCATGAAAGATCGGGCATGTTACAAAGTTTGCTGGATTTGTCCAAGCAAGAACTGGCTCGATTTAGTCCGTTACGTACCCCTGCACGACGTGTCATGCCTGTCCTCAAACTGATACGCCGTAAAGACAATCAGTGGCGACGCGTTCCAGTATAAAAAAGGCCTGTGACCGAGTAGGGTATCAGTGTTTTTTTGGTGCTCCTAAAGACTCAAAGATGTCACCCTCCAAAAAACCCCAAGGAAAGAAAAGGAAAGGACTGCCACCACGTTTAGCCAAACATGGGGACCTGTTATCTGTCCTGTCCAAAGCTTCTCCACCCCTACGAAAAAAACTCATTCAAACGGCCTCCAAAGAGGTCATCGATACCGTGTGCGAATGTTGTTTGAACGTTTTGAAAGGCACGATCCCTTTGTCAAAACACCAGAAACAATGCTTAGGTAAACATCGTCACGTTCTTCGCCAAATGGTTCAAAAGAAAATTCCCATTCGTCAAAAAAAGAAGATGTTGGTCCAACGTGGAGGCATTTTGCCTCTCTTGTTAGGCCCCATACTGAAAGGAGTCTTGGGAACCATGTTGGGAGGACTGGTGGGAGCAAGATAAAAAGGCCTTCGAAAGTCCCAAGATCTCAGGATCGACCCCTGACAACCCCATGGAAGGACGAAAACTAGCTTTAGTGCCTTACAAACGATGGATGGAATACCATCGGTGGCAAGAACAACGCACCCCGCATTTACCTCCCAATCCCAATTTGAGCGAGATGTCCCAGTTACAACACGAATTGCAGTCCTTGATGGATCGCCAAGATTTGTCCGAAACAGAAAAATCGCAAAAGTACGGTCAACTTTTGCAACGACTGCAACTCTTTCACCAGAAAGCTTTAGACGAAACAGCTTTACCCACTCTAAAAGATTTTAAGAAATTGATGAAAAGTCCAGCACCATCATCATCATTACCACCACCACCACTACCATCCCCAAGGGTCACCAGAGATGCTACCCCACAAAGACCTGAGGAAGAAGAGATGCGCGAAGTGTTTCAAACACCGTCAGCAGCTCCCATTTCGAGTAAGATTGCAGCATCCTTGTTGACCCCGTCCCCTACACCCCAACGAGAAGAAATGAAAGCTTGGGTTAAAAAGATGATGTCCACGCCTCCTTCGACAGAAGTGAAAAAGAAAGAAGGGAAACCAGAAGCGAAAAAAGAAAAGAAGACCAAAGCCATTCCATTGCCACCACCACCACTACCTTCGACTTCTACTCCCGTAGCCCATCGGACACGTAAATCCGTTTCCAAACCACCCTTTCGACCCACCCAAAGTAGCATCACCGAAGAGTGGGTGACTTATTAACACACCAACACAAAATAAAAAATGGAAAAAGTCTTAGCCAGCATTTACTACGATCCCTCACATCCTGCAGGTTACGCAGGAGTTCAAAAATTGTATCGTGCTGCCAAAACTCGACTGAAAAGTCTCCGTTTACCTCAAGTGCAACGATGGTTACAAGAACAAGCTACCTACACTTTACACAAACCCATTCGACGCAAGTTTGCCAGAAGTCGCACCCGAGTGGAAGGCATCGATCATGATCATCAATGGCAAGCCGATTTAGCCGATGTCTCTCATTTGGCCAGCTACAATCGTGGCTACAAATATTTGTTTTGTGTCATCGACGTCTTTTCCAAATTTGCCTGGGTCGTGCCCTTGACTTCCAAATCGAGCAGCGAGTTAGTGCGAGCCCTACAACGGGTGTTGAAATAAAGCGGTCGTCACCCTCTTCGATGGCAAACGGACAAAGGCACCGAATTTCTGAACCAAGCTTTCCAAAAAGAATTAAAGAAACGTGACATTCATTTTTTTACCACCGAGAATCCCGAAACCAAAGCCAGCATCGTGGAACGTTTTCAACGTACTTTGAAAGAACGCATGTGGAAATATTTTACGCATCACCACACTCTGAAGTACATCGACATCTTACCGCACATGGTGCAAGCGTACAACCAATCTTACCATCGAAGCATCGGACGTGCCCCGCAAGACGTGACTCCCGACAACGAAGTGCTGGTGTTCGAGCGTCTGTTCGGTACGTCCCGGACGAGGGCTGTCCCCGAGAAAAGTGGAGAGTTGACCGTAGGAGATTGGGTACGCATTGGCAAAACCAAACGCACTTTCGACAAAGGTTACTTACCTAACTGGACCACCGAATTGTTTCGCGTCACTGGACGAGTGCATGGCCGTCATCCTACCGTCTATAAATTGGAAGACATGAACGGAGAAGTACTCAAAGGGACGTTTTATTTACCCGAGTTACAACGTGTCACCAAAAAAGAAGACGACGTGTACGACATCGAAAGCATTCTCGAACGCAGAACCCGTAAAGTGGGCAAACGATGTGTCAAAGAAGTCAAAGTACGTTGGAAAGGATATCCACCCAGTTTCGATTCTTGGATCGACGCTTCGCAAGTCATCGACTATAAAAAGAAGAAGTGACCATCATGCCCTTTCACACAGCAGACGCAGCTACGTCGACCACTCCTTCTTCACCCAGTTCTTCTGTGCAAGATTTACAAAAACAACCCTTGTGGGTGTAGTGTGGAGAACGTGTGCCTAAAACGCAAATCGTCTTTTTCTGCCAAATCTTCGTGGTGTATTGTGTCATCGGGGCAGCCATCGCGAGTTTGAGTTTGCAACAAGGAGACAAACAATTGTGGACCATTTTATTGAGCAGTTGCATCGGTTACCTGCTTCCCAATCCCTCCCTGAAATTCTCCTTGAACGGGAACGTTGTGTCCAGTGCCAGTGCCAGTCACCACTCCAACCACAACCAGAACCCCATTTTGGGCGGAGACACGCCTCTGACGTCCAGTAATATCCCCTCGGACAGCCACAGAACTCTGGAATTATGAGTCACGAAAACCAATTTTACTTAACTTTACCCAGTGACAGTTCCATGGAGGTGTTTCCCCACAACACGTTGTGCTGTTACACAGCCAAATTACCTCAAGCCATCCCCTTAGATCACGAAGCCCATTGGGAAGTGGCTTTAGTAGAAATGATTCACCCGACCCAAGTCCTCAATGTCCTTCCCAATCAAAATTATTTTATAGTGCAAGTTCATGACGAGCAAGTGCAAAAGTGGATGGATACCCATAGCCAATATAGCAATAAAAGCCCTAACAAAGAAAATCAAAACTGGACCGACTATCAGTTGTCCATTCCCTCAGGTTATTATTTTAGTGGTCAACATTTGGTCAACACCATAGCCACCAGGTTTAATGGTGTGTTTCTGAAAGCTTTGGAAAGTACCAAAAAAAGTGTCACCCTGGAGTACCACAAAACAGCTCGTCGCTTCCTGATGAAATTTCCTGAGGGGTCTAAAATCATGTCTTTCTTATTTTGTCCTGAATTGTTTGACATGTTGGGCGGTGACATGGAGATGAGGAAGATAGTAGAACAACGAAAAAAAGAATTACTAGTCATTTCTGACAACGATACTTTTGCCAAGTATTTTCGTACCCCGGTAGAACTGAACCAAGGGCTGAATTTGATGTTCGTGTACTCCGATGTGGTGGAGTACAACGTGGTGGGACACACCTCCGTGCCGTTACTGCGTGTCATTCCTTTCAAAGTGGATTCTGCCGCAAACGCTGACGAGGAAGGTGGAAACACTTACCACGTCCACCGCGAATTTGTCCATCCTCACTATTTGCCAGTCAGCAAGTCGTATTTGGACACGGTCAACATTACTATAAAAGGAGATTTGGGACAAAATATTCCATTCACCAAAGGAAAAGTCACGGTGAAACTCCATTTTCGAAAACGGTTCTCTCACGACTCGTAAGTAAGTCATGTATCCAGTGTACCGAGGGGTTGCTCGACAGCGAGGACACGGTTTAGGAGACATGTTAAAATCGGCCTTTCGTTCGGTGGCCCCGGTGTTGAAACCGATGGTGACACGCGGATTGCACGCCTTGAAAGATGCGGCACTAACGCAAGGCAAAGAATTTCTCCAAAATGTCATCATCGACAAACAAAACCCTAAAGAAGCCTTCATGAGGGCAGGCAAAAATGTCTTGCTGCAAACGGGCAAAGACATTTTAGGCCGACGAGACACACCTATAAATGCCCTGCACGCTACCGAGGCAGGCATTCAGCAAGGACAAGGCAGAAAGAGACGACGACGAAGAAAACACCCTTTCACCAGACTTCAAGCGAGAAAGGCTAAGAAAAGAAGAACCGTTCGAGACTTAGACGTTTTCGATTATTGAGAAAAGAGACAAAAAAATGATGCACCGAGAGTCTTGCGCTTGTTCCAAGACGGAACTGGATCTGTTTGCCATGCCCCCCACCATGATGACGATGCAAGAATCCCAATGGGTGGAATTTCACCCCGTTTCCTCATTGACAGCCTCAGCTCCCATCGAGTTTGAAATCAAAGGACAGCCCGAAGATTACATCGATCTGAATAGCAGTTACTTGTACTTGAAAGTCAAAGTTATCGATGAGGATAATACGCCCCTAGAAGGCGATGAGGTAATAGCTCCCGTCAACAATTTCATGCATTCCTTGTTTAGCGGAGTGGACTTGTACTTGAACAACAAACTGGTCAGCAGCAACATGGATACTTACCCTTATCGAGCGTACCTGGAAAATCTCTTGACGTACGGAATAGATGCCAAGAACACTCATCTCAATGCCTGTGTGCTATGGGAAGCTGACGAAGCTGACAAGTTTGAAAATTTCGAAACTACTGCTACCAAAGACAACAATGACGGATTTATAGAACGAAGAAACAGAATCATAGAAAACAAAAGTTTAGAACTGATGGATCGTTTGCATTTGGGCATGTGGTTGCAAGAGAAATATTTGCTAAACGGAGTGAAAGTCCGCCTGAGACTGAATCGTAGCAGTGCCGCTTTCCATTTGATAGGTAGTACCGCTTGCAAAACTGTCATCGAGGTAGCCAGACTCTACGTACGCCGCGTGGAAGTGTTACCTAAAGTGGGTAACGACATCAGTCAAACGTTGAGCAGAACGACCGCCAAGTATCCCATACGACGCGTGGAAGTGAAAACGTTCACCATTCCCGTTGGACATCATTCCATGATCGAAGATCATCTGTTCCAAGGACAGCTACCCAAGCGTTTAATCATTGGTATCGTCGAGAATGCAGCCTTCATCGGAGATTTGGCTAAAAATCCTTTCAACTTTAAACACTTCAAGGTGAAGAAAATGGAAGTCAGTCGCGATGGCAAAACCTTGTGTACCAGACCTTTCGAACCTGACTTTGACAAGAAGAATTACTTGAGATCGTACTTGTCCCTGTACGAAGCCACGGGACAGTTAGGAACCAACACCAGTCACGGCATTACGTACGAAGATTATGCAGGAGGCTATGCTTTGTGGGCTTTCGATTTTACTCCAGACCAAGGCAGCGACGAGGGACATTTCCACCCTATAAAATCAGGCCAGATTCGTGTGGAACTTCAGTTTGCAGAACCACTGAAAGAGACAGTGAACGTCATCCTGTATGCAGAATTCGATAATACCATAGAAATCAACAGTTTGAGAGAAGTCATTCTAGATTACTAGAAACCATGGAAGACTGTTATCCCTCTTTACCTAGTGGAGAAACTTTGGACATGGAATGTGAGGAGACCGTGGAAGGAGAATCCCAAGACAAAGACGAAGAAGTTGTCATGATGAAGTCGAGATGGCCAGAACAAGAAGCCCATTTAGTCTCCTGTTTTGCCAAACACTTGGTCGACAAAATGACGGAATTGATCAAGAAAAATTGCTACGGATGTCAAAACGATCATCCCAGTCAAATTCAACACGATAAATACCTGATGTTAAGTCAAGAAGAAAAATTGGACGAGTATCTGGACGAAGCTTGGAGTCTCATCTCGGACAAAGACGTGTTGCACCAGTGGTATAAAGACTTGCGTGAACATTCTTGTCCACCATTAACCACTCAAGAGATCCATCGTATCGAAGCTCTCCTGAATCAGAGTGAGGAAACAGAACGAATAACCGTTTATTCGTCAGACATTTTCAAGCAAAAAGTCAGGATCGAATTGACGACGTATTATTACCTGTGAAGAAGAAAACAAATCAATGGATACCTGGGAACTTTATTACCTTTTGAACCACAGTTCGTATACGGCTTCTCGGAATCCTGTCGTCTGTGCTAAAGATGAACTCCCTCATCGCAAACCTAAAGACCATCAAGCTTACGTGATCAACACGGACGACAGTCATCTCCGAGGAACCCACTGGGTAGCCGTCTACTTTCCTCAAGAAGGATGTGTGGAATATTTCGATTCGTACGGATTGCCCCCTTTGGAAGACGATATCATTGACTTTATGAGAAGAAATGCTCAAACCACCCGATTCAATAACGTGAAATTACAAGGCACAGATTCCTTGGTGTGTGGACAGTACTGTGTGTATTTTCTGCATCATCGCAGCCTGGGCTATTCCTTAGAACATTTAGTGACTCATTTTGATCCTCGTTCTTCTGCTAGAAATGATGTGAAAGTAGATCGATGGTTTTGTGACCATTATGCTTATCTTTTGTCTCAAGCTAGGAAACGTAGTGTCCATCAATGGCCTAATGATTTCCAACAGTGGAAATCACGATTTCATTCACAACGTTGTCAGCCTTGTTTAAAGTAGATTGTCTATTGAGAAAAAATGTTAGTGATTTGAAAAAAATTGTTTGATGTTAGAGTGTTGGATTATTGTTAAAAAATGTTAGAGTTGTTGTTGTTTAGTGTTAAGTGATTTTTGAATAAAAAAATGTTGTGTTTTGAAAAAAAATGCCTTTGTGGTTTGTTTAGCTATAAGAGTGTTGGATTGATGCTCTTTCATTTCTTACTATCCCTCTCATGACACTCACTAAACGTTGCGGCTCGAAAACCGTGTGGGGGATGTTTTCCTTCACGTCCGCGCTTTGACTTTAAGAACCGGGGTTGTTTCCAGTCTAACCATCCATTGTCGACTCATCCTCCTACGAAGATGTGCTCCAAACTAGCTAAGCTCAACGAAGCCTACGTGAATTTGCATAGGGTCAGACACAGTCTGATACCGAAGCCAGAAGAAATAGAGAATGTGAGAATGTTAAAAATCACTGAAGACCTAATAGAAGAGCTCTTCAGAGAAGAAATGAACAGGGAAAAAGAAGAATGGACAGAGAAGTACAGACTTCAGAGACAGCAGCAACAGCAGCAACAACCTGAAGCTGACAGAGGCTTTGTCGATTGCCGTATCGACACCAAAGAGTTCTTCTTCTCTTTCCGAAGAAGCAGACCTATCGCCAGAAAGTCTATCCTCAGAGGACATCGCATTCTTAGAAACTAAAAAAAGAATGCCATAGCAAAACAAAAAAAACAGCCCTTTTCAGGGCTACCCAATACTCTAGAAAAGAAATAACTATTAATTTGCCAATGTGTGTAGGTAGAGTAGTGTGAATATAAACACTAACTCTTTTAAAAAATGTGAGGGTATGTGTTGGTGTGTTTGTGTTTGTAAGCGCTCACATAAGTTGGTGTGGATAGTAGATTAAAATGATGTTTTTTTTGGTGTTTGAGGTGTATATTTGGAGTTAGATTGAATTGCTTTGCGTATGTGGATAGTCTATTGAAGTGATTTATAAAAAATTTTACAATAGTGATGGGTAGCATAAAAAAGTGAGTGAGTGTTTCTTTTAGGTCCGCGCGTTGTTGTTGTTTTTTGGTCATGATCTAGGTAAGATCAATTTTATGTTTTAAGGGGATGTTTTCCATCACGTCCGCGCTTTCAGTATAAATTGAAACTCGTTCGGCAGTCCAGCTACCCTTGTTGATTGATCAACACCAAAAAATGAACACGAGACTTGAGAAACTGTTGGAGCTTCATGTGCATCTGGAATATGCCAGGCGCATATTAAATGAACTGGCCGCGGAAGCCATTGTCGAGGAGGGAAGGATAAGAGAGGAGGAAAGAAGAAACAAAGAAGAGGAGGAGAGAAGATATAAAGAAGAAGAAGAAGAAAGAAGATATAAAGAGGAAGAAGAAAGAAGATATAAAGAGGAAAGAAGAAACAAAGAAGAAGAGGAGGAAAAGGAGAGAAGAAATTTCAAAATCCCAGAGAGCGAAAATTGGGATTCTGAAGCGACATATCCTGCCTCTGCTCTCTCCCCCCAAAAGGTAAAAAGTAACTGGGGGATAAGATGTGTATGTGGCGCCAGGCCTGGAAGGTGCCACCATTAACCAGGTGCCCATGAAGTTCCAAACAAAACAGCCCTTTTCAGGGCTACCCAATACTCTAGAAAAGAAATAACAATCCATTTGCCAATGTGTGTAGGTAGAGTAGTGTGATTATAAACACTAACTCTTTTTCAAAAGATGTGAGGGTATGTGTTTGTGTGATTGTGTGTTTGTATTTGTGTTTGTAAGAGCTCAGGTATGTTTGTGTGAATAGTAGATTATGGGTTTCTTTATTGTTTCTTAGAGTATGTGGAGAGTATAGTTTGGGTTTGATTATATGAAATGAGAAAAGTGGGGATGTTTTCCATCACGTCCGCACGTTGTTTGGTTATGATCTAGGTAAGATCAATTTTATGTTTTTTGGGGGATGTTGTCCATCACGTCCGCGCTTTTTGTATAAGAACCCACAGTATTCGTGGTTCAAACCATTCTGCAAAGAATAAAAAGAAGATGGCGTCAAACCAAATGGACAAAATACAAACCTTGCAAGACGTTTTAGACAACTTAGGAATAATGGAACAGATGCTAATAAGACTGGTTGAAAACCATTTTTCCTATAGTCCCCATCGTGTGAAGATGGAAATTAATAACTTAAGAAAAGCAAAGGACAAGATTAGTGGTGTCATGAAAGAGATCAAGGAGGAGAAGGAGGATGAAGAGGAAAGAATAAGAATAAGCAAATGGAACGAAAAAAAATTGAAAAAGAAGAAGAAAATGAAAAGAGGAAGAAAGAAGAGGAGGAAGAGAAGAAGAAAGAAGAGGAGGAGAAGAAAAAAAAGAAAGAGAAGAAGAGTGTAGGAGATAAAATAAGAACTTGGTGGAGGAAAAGAAGAAATTAGAAGAAGAAGAAGAAAACCCAAAGGCCCTTTTCAGGGCCAGCCATATTTCTCGAAAAGAGATAGCCTTTCCATTGCCTACCCCTTTTTTTATTTTATTTTTTAGAGATAGAGACCCTCCCTGTTTCAATTTTATATAGACCCTATACAGTCCCAGGGGTTTTTGGCCATGTTAAATTTACATAGACCCTATATTGTCCCAGGGTTTTTGGCCATGTTAATTCCCATAGACCCTATATTGTCCCACGATTTTTCTCCATGTTAAATTTACATAGACCCTATATTGTCCCAAGGGTATTTTTAATGATAAATCCCATAGACCCTATAATATCCCCCTTCACTACTGATATGACTGAAAAATTGTTAAAGCTACGTTAAAAATCAAAATCACATCACATCACTTTTAATTTGCAAACATTACCCAAGAAATTAAATCATAGTTATGGATCTGGCTGAGTAAAAGTTACACATTACAGACGTTCACAGCAACATGCGATTCAGATAAGAAAATCATGTTTCCACAAAACTTTGTGGAAATTTGATTTGTATTTTTTTTACGAGTTTCGATTGCGATTGCATTGGATTGGTGACCAGAGTGTTGGTTACTCATTAGAGGATAAATACCAATAATTTTGCTCTAAAACTTGCAAAATAAACTGGTCGGTCAACATCTATCTTAAAGCTATCAGTAGTGTCAAAAAATTATTATTCTCAGCAGAATCTATTGAGAGAGGAAACCATTTATAATGGGAAGTGCCTCAGCTTCAACAGAGCAGAATCTTTTGCAAATGAACAATTAATTATGATGTAAACAGGAAAATAAACAGTGAAATCTTTATTTCCACACAAATGGCTGCATCAAAATTAGTTATTGGGGAATAATATGTCACGGTCCAGCCTTTACAGGAAGAGTCTATAAGATTACGCTATTTGATCCTATTGGAATTTGATTACAAAACAAATACTCGTATCAAATTTCATACGAACTAAAGAGAACAAATGCAGAGTTTAATAAAAACAGAAATATGCGAAGGATTGAAAAACGAGGTATAATAACTCGTACATTATTCAGCATGGATAATACGTTTGCTCTATATGCTTCTATTCACCCCAATACTTACCAATGGTCACTAATAAAATGATGCAAAACGTGAAAAGCCTTGACAACACATTCATAACTTTTTATTATCAACCTTATAGTAATGAAGTCAAATACGAATACATTTTGACTCGATGTTGTGAAGGCTGCCTGTGAACTTATTTTTTATAAGATGTTTTGAAAGTCTTCTAAGTTTTTATAATCATAAGTAGCAGATGACTAACCACAAGAAAATATACCGTAAGGAGTTAAATACCTCAATCCAGCATACCTGCCTATCCGATAAACTCTGGGCTATATTAAACCAGAACAAACTTTAAAGATAGCATGTTTAAAGATAATTCTGCATATACTGAGTGTACAATGTAGTTTATATGAGTCATTTGAAATGAAGGTTAAATGAGATGCTAATAATACTGTACTACGCAAATTAGATAAAATGTTTCTGAAACACACCAACATATCCTTCGATAAAGACGATATTTTAAGATCAACGACTGCAACCTGCTCATGAAACATTCATTGCTTTGGCTACCGCATTCGGTTACAACAGACAAGATTGAACAAAAACTTTGTCCAAAATCCAATTCGGTTCGCGGTGTATGGCAAAAGTGTAGAATGCACTCTGACTCAGGATATCAGAGGTATGCCGTATGTAATGACGTAGAGCTGCAACCAAGATGGCTAATTTCGGAACCTCTGATTGGAAAGTTAAGTAATGAAGCCAATGTTTCTTGGTTTGAAAAGGTCAGACACTTTTTAACAGGTTAAAGGTCATACTTGAGAGTGCACCAGTTCTTCCAGCTCCAAATTTCAGCTTCAAATGGTTGTTGATGCAAGTGATGATGCGGTTGGTGCAGTACTGTTTCAAGAAGACAAAAGTGGTGTAGATCGTATAGTATGTTATTTTATAAAGAAATTAAATAAGCACCAGAGAAATTATTCAACAGTCGAGAAGGCTTTGATACTGAATTTTCTACACGTTAAAATTTATATTAAATCAGCTCCTTTTCTGATCATTGTGTTTAGTTATTACTACACCTGTTTTTCATTGGCAAGAAATGACAAACCTAAATTAGAGATTGTTAAAGTGGAGTTTCTCCTATTGCAGGAATATAATATTGATATCATGGGGAAAGACATTCTGATAGCAGGTGCCCTTTCACGTGTATAGAAATATTATATTTTTTTATATATACTTGCGACATTTATAAGATTTCATCTGTTGAAATATTTTATCACTAATTGTAAAATGAAAGCTTTAATGCATAATATTTTCTTCCTTGGTGAGGATAGGTGTTAAGTATCTATAATTTGCGTTTGTTATTTTTTTTAAATGTAAAATTGTATCTAATTGCTGACCTTGTCCCAAATCAGTGACATATTTTTTTAAAAAACACTGGATGGCTATTAGGATTATTATCTTAAGCTGAGCCAAGGACATATGAATCTCCTTACATAGCTCGATCTTGTGTATGTGTTGTTTGTCACGTGCTTTATTGTTACAGATCTTCTAACTGTTCTAGAACAATGAATATTTGACCCTCCTAGGGTATTCTTTTTATGTCTTAGTTTTTATATAAATCTTGTTTACTGGAAAATTAGTCATTCCTGCGATAACATCTGAGTAGAAGTTATTTATATTTTTGTGTTCAGTTTTTGATTTGGGTGAAATTATTTATTATTCTCTGGAAATACAAAGCGATCAAAATATTATGGGAAAGAGACATTAACTGGAAATTATAGTGAATTCAGAAAAGAAAACGTTAGATTATAGTACTGGCATTCAACAAGAGACTGTTCGCACATTAAAATAGTTCAGGCCATTAGAACATTAGTGCATTAACAACTACCAGCCACTAGTTGTACATCAACGCCTTCAGCGTTGAAAAGTATTTGGGATACCACTAATGAATATTCAGAACTTTATTCGTTAAGACTTGTTTTTAGTAATTCGAGGAATATGGGAGTTTCAATCGCAATAGCGTAACTTCTTTTATTACATTTTCACTTTGTATTATAGAGAAATAAATTATTTGTTGAATGTTAAAAAACTTTTTGGCTCTCGCTCTTTCTGTTATTTTGTTTAAGACTTAGAGTCATAACAGTGTGCAGACTCATAAAGCATGTACCGGCATGTTAATTGAATATTTTTGTCAACTAATTAGTTTAATTATATGTATTTAATTACAACGTTATTGAGAAAATCAATTAGCATTTTATTAAGGCCTTGTTTGGGGAAACTAATCGCTCTCAATGGCGTCTGTTAAATTTAAAAACCGTAATTTTCACCACGCAGGCACAAAAGAGAATTGTCTTTGTGTGTAACTTATCTTTCTACTATCTCTTTATTCTCCTGTGACCAGGAGTTTGTTCCCACGTTGCTGGAGTCATTTGATCGAAAGCGGTTGGAACTTCCTCTGGTATTACCTGGTATGAAATGTTCGATAAGAACCAAGAAACAATCTAAAAAATGAGTCCTTTAGAAAGTGTTAGACATTGTGATTCCTGCATGCACTTCAAAGAAAGATGAAAGAAATGTCAGTTACATTTGTGAAATCAGCAGGACTCATTAAAAGATGTTTGCTTTAAACACCACTCTGATTGGATGTTTAGCTGTACGTACAAACGAATAGTTAATTTGTCAGATTGCGAAATGGGTTGATAAATAAATATATTAAAGGATCTGATTTTCAAAATGTAGTTCTTTTTAAAACGGAATCAACAGATTGGTATATTGCATAAAGATTCATTTAGTTTTACAATTACAATGTTTTATGCTACTCTTTTCCGGAAGTAATAGTACAAACAATGATAATATTCAACACTCTTGGAAATATTAATTATTAAATTCAGATACAATTTTAGTTCTAACAACCTAAACATTTGTCCACAATCGATAACTTAATATAACCAACATATATTATACAAAGACTAGAAAAGTTACCGCGCATGATGTACAAATTACTAATGTTTATTACATCGTTCATACAATAGAGTATCATTCCCATAACAAGTGTATTAAGCAATAAATGTAGGTACAACAATACCATATTTCAAAAGAGTAAGTCAATATGGCATCACCTCTGAACATATAATTCAAGCGTCTCTAGTCACATTGTTCATATTTGGCGAGTACCTCTTTGGCGATTTCAACCCGATAGTATGTTTGGTCACCCGATAACAAATGCTGGATCCATCTTATACATCCCTTTTTGAGCTTCTTCAGTATGTGAAAAACAGCTGACGAATTAATTTCCGTGATAAAAGGGATATTTTCCACTGTATGTCAGCCATCCTCCTCAATTGTCACCTTCACAGCAGCCACCCTCTGCGTATTAATCGCAGACACATCGTTGCGAGCCACATATGACAATCCGCTACGCTCCTTTATCACCCGTGGCTACCAGCGCTGTGATTTTCACGTTTCTGACGAATATGCATAAACCTGCTTAACCAATCACAAAAAGCGCGAGTAAATATTTTCTCGCCATTGTGTCCCAAACATAATCTTTCGCTCTGTTTGAATGGGTCTATCAACATTTCTCTTCAAATGCACTAATTGATCAATAAAACGGGCATTTTCATTAATGCATAAGAGTTTATTACGTTGTATTGTTGATGACATATTTGTGTGCATGAGTACTCATGAAAAACGAGGAAATCTCATCATAGGCAGCCACGGGTGATAAAGGAACGCAGCGATTGTTGCCCATGATACAATACCAGCCTCCGGAATGTGGGTCGTCTTAAACCACCTCAAAATTGTATAAAACAATAAAGAATTACACCCGTAAGCATTACTCAGATTACTCAAATTGATAGTGATATCACACGAGATACTTGCTGATTTTTAATGGTGGACTGTTATTTGGACACATGATTTGTACTGCAATGACACGGTAGCACAATACTGGCTATTAATGGTCTTTAATTGGTTAAACGATGTTTTAAGTCAGTTCATGTATTATCAAATCAATAAATTATTAATTTTCTTTATCAACAACACATCCTGCAATTTATATGATAGCTTGACTATATCTTGTCTGACCTGTACGAACGGAAAACATAAATTCTTTATCGGCTTACTTATATTTCTTTATCATAAGGAACAAAAATATTATGGACCCCGAATGGCCTAGTGGTCTAAAGTGCCCACCGCTACGGATCACTGCTTTCTCACCTCTGCCTGCATGGGTTCGAGTCTCTGGTTCGACCAATGTGGATACGGGGGCCCCGAGTGGCCGAGTGGTCTAAAGCGCTGTCCGTTACGGATCACTGCCATCTCACCTCTGTCTGCGTGGGTTCGAGTCTCGGATTCAGCCTATGTGGGTATGTGAGAAAGCTTGCCAGTAGCTTCTCGTGAGTCAGTGGTTCTTTCCGGGGTTTCCCGGTTTCTTCCTCCACCATTAATACTGGCCGCTATGTATAGCCTATCGCGTGCTGAAAAATGGCGTTAAACCCTACAACAACTACAACAACAACCAATGTGGATACGTGAGAAAGCTGCCATGTAAAGTCTATATTGTGCTGCAAATGACGTTAAACCCTACAACAACAATAGTAATGCTACATGTCACTCCTAAAAACAATTGAAAATATTTGTTAACACATAGTCGAATATATGCATTGTCTAATCCACGAAAGGTACTACACGACACAAAGGTACCTCTTTATTCTATTCCCATGATTTACAGCTGTCTCAAGCATGGCTCAACACATTTAAATCAATTAGAAAACAATTACATGTGTTATTTCTTTCATTCTACCAGCTTAGATTACAGGTCTAGATAGCAATGCTATTTTTTCTTTTTGAGGTTTTTCTTTTTTATTTTGTTTGTACAAATAAAATAAGTCATAAGTTTGATCAGCGTCCTGATTGTATCAAGTACATACTTTCTAGATTAAGCTGCTTAAAAAAAGTACATGTTTGATTGTTATAGTCTTGTGGTAGTCTTTATACAAAAAACACATGCACATGTGAAACTTAACGTGAATGTTCAGTATAAACGTTTGCTTGAAAACAAAAGGTCAGGGAAATTTACAAGTTTTCGAATGGTCATGTATCAAATATATGAACTTCAGAAATGATCCTTATGTAAAGAGAATGTAATATGACTACGCTCTTTCCAATTTTCTTTTACACTAGGCTGAAGAAATACAGTCAAAGTTTCCGCTGACATGACTGCTAATTAACACAAACAATTTCCTAATTACCACTAATTTAATTGTGAGCATAGCTAACTAGTCAACCCAAAGATAACCTTACTACATCTGGAAACGCAATCGCTTTAAATGAATAATTGTTTAGTGTTTGACGAAGAAAATTGGCATGTAATTTGTTCGGGTACCCTGTTTCACGTAAAGAAATATGTCCCGCTATTCACTTCTAATCAGTTATATCCATTATATCTTAATTTGTTCAGTCCTCTGTTAACGATAAAATACGAAATGTCGACAGTTCGAGATAATGGCCAAGTACTCAAGTTATGTACAGTAGATATACAAGGCGGCGAGAACAGATCACGTGTTCCATAACAATTGCTTTTTCAGACATCCAAACATCTAGTGTGGTCTCTCACATCATGCTAAAATAGTTGTATGTGCTGACTATGTCACCTCAAACATTTGAATACAAACTCTAGCCAAATATTAAAGGATTTTTTGACTTGCCCACGTACAAGGTTGAACATGGGTCTCGCGTTTCAAGCAGTGACGGTGACTGCGGCGTGAACGTAAAACTTGTTGGGTTGAATGTTTTACTAGTCTCATGCGCAGGGATCGGATACATCTCTGCACGAACGCAGATATGCTCTTGAAATGCGGAAAACTCATCATTTTTTCAAATTGTTGGCTCCTATAGACACAGACAGAATTTAAAATCAACTGTCCTAAATGTTAGTATATTCTCAAAACGTTTGCCTTTGGACGTGAGTCGATTTGAGACATAGTTTTGAAAAAAAATAATTTCAGAAACACTTTCATTACCTAATGGTGTTTAAAATTGGAGTGACGAAATGCTCCTTATTTGAAGGTTTTACGGCATTTTACATAATACCTATGTCCAACATGAAGTGAAGACTCCATTCAGTATATATGCCAGGGCTTTATTACTTCTGAACACGATCTAGTAATTTGTATTCGCATTTTGATGCATTTGTTTTCAGTCAGTTAATAAATCAATCAATGAAATCAAACAACCAATCCAATTTAAAGAATCAATATATTATTCCTCATCTGAGTTGTCTTTGACAATAAACTCTACTAACCTGTGGAAAACAATTAATCCAAAGAGATACGCTATAAACTGCAT
The DNA here is from genome assembly GCA_028554795.2 of Sinohyriopsis cumingii. NCBI lineage: Eukaryota > Metazoa > Mollusca > Bivalvia > Unionida > Unionidae > Sinohyriopsis > Sinohyriopsis cumingii. The sequence continues at coordinate 30,132,624 of CM068830.1, read as the reverse complement.
ATACAGAGAACTTGAACTTATAATAGAGGTAAACAATTATCACTAATTTCTAACTAATGAATAAGGAAACGAAAACCGCTATCATAATGAAATTATGACGGTAATAGTATAGTATGATCAAAACCTCTTGTGAGGAAATGATGGTATGCTCCTAAAAGAACTATCCAAAGAACACGATTTCGAAAATCGAAACTCATTAGACTCAATGCGGGGACGCCGAATTGCAAGCAGTGTTTTCTGATCAGGGATTAAACAGCGACGTCAATACCATCAGTAATATAAGATTTAGTCTTTGAATAATTGTTCCATAAAAGGCTATAGCAAAAAAAAAAATTGTTGAGTAAATATTCTAATGTATTTCATTTTTATCAGCATGTGGTGGACTATATTGGGCAATTACAAGTCCATTAAACGGATCTACAGCAAAACCGAATATTTTAATCCTAGGATTAACTGTAAGCTCTCTGCACGAATTGCGGAAATTAATTTCAAATCATCAAATAATAAACTTTAGAAACGAACGTTTTAACCTAGAATTTAATCTTTGCACTTACTTGAACCAAGAGTAGGAAATTAATACGGCGTTGATAAACCATATTATTATTTTAATGAAAAAATAAGTGCATAAAAAGACCATTTAAAAAACAACATGCCGTAGGTTCTATATTCCTACATGTTGGATAATCATCTTAGCACCGAAAACAAATGATCCAGCACCAGTGCTGGATTGCTCATTAAACACACTAAGCACGTGATTAGGGCACCAGCCCAAAAGACTGTTTAGCTTTTAATATTGTTTTTCTTTGTTGTTGGGGGTAGGGGTCATATTTTATGGGATGGCGGGGGATGGACACCATCTTATTGTCAGTGCTTAGGGCCCTGGAAGGCTTTAATCCGGTATTGCTCAGCAGTATCGCATCGTTTGTGTAAACTGTACCGACTTAAAACATCATTTCCAGGCGCCCAGATGAGAGAATTTGCTGAGTAGAGAAATAAAACCTGCTCCTTTGCGTTATACATGTCACTGAGTCAGAGCGATAGAAATAACGATGTAAGCAAATTAACTTGCTCCTTTGCGTTAAACATATTGCTGAGTCAGAGCGATAGAAATAACGATGTAAGCAAATGCGATGTTTTATCAACGTCATGTTAGTATTGTCATTCGCTGATAATCAAAATACTCTGAAGAGTCTTAGTAATTTCACAACATTCTCTGCTAAAGATCGTGCATTTGCTTCATTCCTGCCAAAAATGACAAATATAATGCTGAACTGACTGCTAAAGAGTTATTTCTTGCGAGTTACCCATTCCTTGTATAACATCTAAGACGGAGCATGCGACGCCCTATCGGTATCTCCCTTAGGAAACCTTGAAATTACTTTTCAAAATGTAAACGTTTGTTTGTGGAGGGTACATATGGTGTGTGTGTGTGTGTGTGTGTGTGTGTGATTTAGATTTTTAACTAAGCTTTGACAATTTTCCAGTCATATCGCTACGATGTCTGCAGTGTGGCAGTTTAAAGTGATATCTAGCACTGATGCATCATGCTGTAGACATGTAGCATGATGCCCCATTCAGTCACATTATCTTGACACCAGGCCGACCATTCCTAACACTAACCTCTTAATGCTGAGCGCCTAGCGAGGCACCCGTTAGTATCATTTTTAGAAGTCTTTGGTATGACTCGGCCGGGTACCTATGGGATTGGCGATCAAATATATCTTTGTTTAGTATCAACATTGGCCAAACCCTTCTGTTGTGCTGAAACCCTCGTCCTTCGGTCTCGGTATTCAGCCTGTTTGGTACATACTATTGTAACTTCTGTTAGAACCAAACTAGACATCCAGGTTAACCTTTCCAAAACAACATGGAAATGGTGTGTGAAAACAGCCGCAATCCACTTACTCTAAAACATTAAACAGTCAGCTTGTCCCAAAGCCCTTGACCTGTCGATATCTAGAAATTTCTTTCAAAATTGTTACAAAAAAAACCAACAAACACTAATGGCAGATAAGTATCTAAACACCGCATTTTCTAGGTAAAAATAATCAATTACACGAGATTTAGTACTTTGTCTGTTATGCAGGTCATATTTCTTTCAGATACGTATTGACTGGAGCCTATGCCGGGTCACCTATTACTCCAGCTATATTTCATATGTACATTTTTGTGTAAAGAAAGTCAGTTTTCATACACTTTACCTTGTTACGTGTACAAGGTCGTGTCTAAATAAATACAAATCTTTTTGCATAGAAAATACTATTAAATCTTTCAAATAACTAATTGTATAATAATGATTCTTACAAAGCTAGACCCCAAAAGTGCTCATAACTGATTTTAGCTCGTGACAAAATGTTTCCTAAAATACGGTATATATATATATATATATATATATATATATATATACATATATATATATATATATATATATATATATATATATATATATATATATATATATATATATATATATATATATATACATATATATATATATACATATATACATATATATATATATATATATATATATATATATATATATATATATATATATATAAAGTTTGTGTGTACGATTTGAAATAAAAGGACAATTTTCAAGAAATTTAAGCTAAGGCTAAACACAAAGGATGGCTTAATTGAAAAAATACATTCTTTATGATGCATGTATTGTCCATTTGATACTATGCACGTGTTACAGACTCTGAAATGCTTATTATTGTTTCATTAAAGGTTAAATGCACAAAAATTGGAAAGAGGATCAAGGTAAAATCAAATTTTCAAACCTTTTAATTCCGTATTTATATTTTAGTTGTAGTTTTCCTATTGACGTTAATTAATGGACATATTAACATTCAGGTACTTGTTTTACATATTAATTTTGCATGTTTCATTGTCAGTTTTACATACTGCAGCAGTAACGGGAATATCACTAGCAAACAATAGTTGTCAAAGCTTTGGAAACAGTAGCTGCTCCAATGGTAGTAGTCTCCATAGCTGTCATTATGGTAGTATTATTAGTCCAGAGCGTAAAAGCCAATTACACATTCTAGTTTTGGGGCCAACAAACAAACAAGCAAACAAACCTAAAACTATATGCATGCAGGATTTTTAATAGCATGTATTATTTAAAGCCTGTCCCTTTCTTTAATGTATTTTCTAATACCACTTCCACGGTGAAGTTGTTATATACAGTGGTTTATGTGTGGTCTTTGAAAGTTGACTGTGTCCTTCCACCTAGCATAGCTTGTATGCTTGAAATGTGCGTGCGTGAGCAAGCGTGCGTCTACTTTTGAACTATATCACTTTTCAAAAAGGTCAGAACCTATTTGCAGTGTAAAATTACCTTTCTCTCTACTTCTCACAGTTAAACGTAATTTTCACGTTTCAATATTTCAATCAAAGTTAGTTAATAGTTTCCTGTCTTTGTTCAAAACCAGAGGTAATTGAAAAGAGCAATACATGCGGTATCAAATTCTGTAAGCAGTACTTCCTTGGCCCTACGACCGTTCCGGAAGAGCAAGAGCCTACCGATTGATATCACCATTTGAGGAAGACCTTTTCCAAACAAGTTATTGGCAATGCATGTTTGCTTTCTTAACAATTTATTTACACGTTCTTCTTGTGCACGTAACAGAGAAACATGGTTAGTTTTCAAACATTCCCGTGAAAGTGCAGTTGATTTCGATTTTAATTTGACCCAATACGTTCACCCTACATATCTCATCAAGTTTACATAAATTCAAGATATCGTGAAAAGACTGGAAGTAGGTCAACATTGTCTTATTTATTTTAGCATCGTGAAAAATCTGAATCTTAAATGGTGAAGTTCTTTTTGCATATAAAAACCTGGTCAAGTGTTAAACTGAACCGTGCAGGTTAAAGCTAAATAAGCGATATGTATTTGATTCACTAAGGATTATATTACTGAGACACAATGTATACATGTTCCTTAAGCACAGTTTATACATGTTACTTAAACACAATTCATACATGTTCCTTAAGCACAATTCATAAGTGTTCCTTAAGCACAATTTAGAAATGTTCTTTAACCATTATTTATACATGTCACTTAAGCACAATTTATACCTCTCTCTTAGGCAGAATTTAGAATTTATACACGTTCCTAAAGCACAATTTATACACGTTCCTTAAGCACAATTTATACACGTTCTTTAAGCACAATTTATACATGTTACTTAAGCACAATGTATACATGTTCCATAAGCACAATGCATACATGTTACATAAGCACAATTTATACATGATACTTAAGCACAATTCATACATGTTACTTAAGCTCAATTTATACATGTTACTTAGCAAAATTTATACATGTTCCTTAAGCACAATTTATACATGTTCCTTAAGCACAATTCATACATGTTAATTAAGCACAATTTATATACGTTCCTTAAGCACAATGTATCCATGTCCCTTAAGCACAATTTATATACGTTCCTTAAGCACAATTTATACACGATCCTGAAGCACAATTTATACATATTACTTAAACACAATTTATACATGTTCCTTAAGCACAATTCATACATGGTAATAAAATACAATTTATACATGTCCCTTCAGCACAATTTGTACATGTCACTTAAGCACAATTTATACATGTTACTTAAGCACAATGCATACATGTTCCTTAAAGACAATTTAGAAATGTTCTTTAAGCATTGTTTATACATGTTACTTAAGCACAGTTTATACCTGTTTCTTAGGCACAATTTCTGCACATTCCTTAAGCACAATTTAAACACGTTCCTTAAGCACAATTTATACACGTTCCTTAAGCACAATTCATACATGTTACTTGAAGACAATTTATACATGTTACTTAAATACAATTTATACATGTTAGTTAAGCACAATTTATACATGGTCCTTAAGCACAATTTATACATGTTCCTTAATCACAATTTATATACGTTCCTTAAGCACAATTTATACATGTTACTTAAGGACTCACGGTACTAATTCCACTCCAATGGTAAACATATGGAAACACTATCATATTCAAAATTCAATAACTTAAAATTTATGGGTGCTGATAATGACACCTATAATTTTTTGTGCACATCTAACCTTGGTGCAAGCTTATGTGTGGAGAACACCATATGACCCGCGGCAATTTGTTTACATACATGTGCATGAAGCACGTGTTATTGATTCTGCACCAAATGAATCAGGTGCTACTTTCAGTATTGAGTACTCCTGAGTCAAGCCTGTAAAAATGCTAAAGTTGCATCAGTAGAAATTTGTCAATATTTTTTTTACATTACATATAGGATAAGCTCTCAAAAGATATTTTTCCTAAAATTTTAATTTTCATTATTAACCAATTATGGACCACCAAACCTGTAAATACTCTATTATTTCTTCACCCATTTCTAGACTGGTTCACAGTTCTTCCGTATAATTAGTACCGTGTGTCCTATAACCAGATTTAATTTTTTTTGAAAAAGTTGTATTTTACTCCTTGATATTAGAGCATAATTGTAAGAAAGAATTGGCCATGCTTGTGCATGGATAATAGTGCAATAGCATTTTATGTGATACCAATATCTGTAGTTAAATTGCATCCGCATTACATGTTGCTGTCTTGTATTGTACTTATTAATGGCTTATTCTTGTTATTAAAATAATTGTTTTCTGCCTTTGTATCTTCATGTTATCTTTCTATGGCATGCATGCTACACAAAAGAAACACAAGCATGCTGACATCAGCAAGTATGACATCACAGGGTATCAAATTACATGACGCATTGTATTTTCATCTCTCACTGGCTATAAAACAAGTTTTAAATGTTTTAAATTTCAAAATTGCATTTCTTTTCTTGCTGACTCTCACAGAAATAACATACAGTGCATCCCTATTCACATCAATCAAACAAAACAAATAAGTGTGCCACATGACAGGTCAAAATGATACGAGGCCATTGCCCTTTTGTGACTAAAACAAATACACACACCCATGAAGCATCAAGAGATGCTGATATTCCAAACTTATTTAAACTATCATCACATGTGATTCATGACCCCCAAATGTTAATAAAAAGGTATAAAAGCCAAGGAAGAGTTCCATAAGCTGTATTATACTGAATAATTAAATAACATAGTGCTACTTTTTAGTATAAAACTATGGGGAAGGGTGAATAAGCAAAGAATAGACAGAGTAATTTCTTCAAGCCTGGTAATGTTCCCCACAACAAAAGGGGTGGGGGGAATGTATATCAACCCAAATAACACATCAACATGAGGTATGTTACATAAGGACATCAAGAGGCAAATTTGAAAAAGCTATCCAAAGTTCCTATAATGCTGACATTGATGTTGGAGACAGAAAGTGTATGCACAAACTGTTATGACTCAAGCTATTAAGTATGCTGGAGGTGGAGAAATGTGTGAAAACTTTGCTATGCCAAGACAAGTTCATGTCTCTATGCAATATGCAGACACTGATACAAATTGTCACTGAATACACTACTTGTTAAATTTAAGTAATAGAACTGAATTGCATATTGAAGTTGTCTAATACATAAACATATACCTACATTTACCCAAAGCTCATAAAAAGTTAAGAAAAAGTCTGAAAATCATTACTGTGGCTGCTTTCCACTATAAGCAGTGTTAAATTACTTACTTTTTAATATAAAGCTGAAAAAATGCATACATTATTGAACAAAAGAGAAACAAAGCAAACATTGCAATCACTCAATTACAGTCAAAGGGGAGGTAATACACCTTGATTTGGCAAACCAAATAGCAAGCTCTAATTTACAGCTAAATGATTCCTTACTATTACTTGATGGTAAGAACAGAGCAATGTAGGTTTTATAAATAGCTTTTGTTTCAAATATGAAACCATATTTCTGACATGAAGCTTGTTTTCATTTATTCACAACAACATATATGGTGAACAAAACACATATCGCTTAGTGCACGCAGTAATCAAATGTTGAGATTTGGAATAATGTGTTCTGAGACCACAAGTTGCAACACCCTGAGTATGAAGGTTTTCTATCATGGGACTTGGTACATGAAGAAAAAAGAGATCTAGTTTGGTGGGAGAGAGCAGTATGTTCACCATGCAGTTATACATCAAGAATGTTTCAACTGTATGAAGAGAGGTTGGGGAAGAAAAACTGCCTGTGTAAAGAATGCAATACAGATAGGACTTTTGCAGAGTTATATTTGGAATGAAGGGTTGAAAACTATTATTTTAAGTGAAAATATCCCTCCCTGCTCCCTCAACAAAAGGAATGCAGAAAAGTTCCAATACTGTTTACCCAAAAATGTAATGTACCAATATGAGAAACATGCTGAACATAGAATAGGTGTCAAGGAGTTTAATTCTAGGATAAGAAATAAGACCAGTATAATTGATATTCAATGTGACTCGACATATAATAATTCAATTTACAGGTTGAGGCAATGCAGCATGTGCAGTTTTGTGCACAGTCCTTATTTTTACAATGTTCTCTGCTTTGATCTGCTGAGTGTGTCTCTAAAGTTAAATGATCAGTACTGATACATAAGTGATTGTGACATAAGTGGCTTACATATAAAATCTCTCCCACCCCCACCCCCATTTGGGGAATTGTTGCATGTGTTAAATGGTATTCAACCATATAGGCCAATCTATGGGTACCATCATATGAAATTCTGCCATCAGGCCATACTATGCTCTTTTCCCTATGGCCTGAGCTTTCTACTTCCACTCTCCAGTGTATAAAACCATCCCCATCTGTCTTTTGTATAGAATTTTTCTCCAAAATCACATTCAAACCATGATAAAAAGACTCCATTATGATTGTCATATGTAAAAACCACCAAATTGATACCCTGTATGCACGTGGTAACCATGGAAACAACAAACTCCTATTATGGTATAGGTCGCATATAGGACTCACGGTACTAATTCCACTCCAATGGTAAACATATGGAAACACTATCATATTCAAAATTCAATAACTTAAAATTTATGGGTGCTGATAATGACACCTATAATTTTTTGTGCACATCTAACCTTGGTGCAAGCTTATGTGTGGAGAACACCATATGACCCGCGGCAATTTGTTTACATACATGTGCATGAAGCACGTGTTATTGATTCTGCACCAAATGAATCAGGTGCTACTTTCAGTATTGAGTACTCCTGAGTCAAGCCTGTAAAAATGCTAAAGTTGCATCAGTAGAAATTTGTCAATATTTTTTTTACATTACATATAGGATAAGCTCTCAAAAGATATTTTTCCTAAAATTTTAATTTTCATTATTAACCAATTATGGACCACCAAACCTGTAAATACTCTATTATTTCTTCACCCATTTCTAGACTGGTTCACAGTTCTTCCGTATAATTAGTACCGTGTGTCCTTAAGCACAATTCATATATGTTACTTAAGCACAATTCATACATGTTAATTAAGAACAGTTTATACATGTTACTTAAGCACAATTTATACATGTTACTCAAGCATAATTTATGCATGATACTTAAGGACAATTCATACCAGCACAATTTATACATTTCATTTAAGCACAATTTAGAAATGTGGTTTAAGCACAATTTATACAAGTTACATAAGCAGTATTTATACCCGTTTCTTAAGCACAATTTATACACGTTCCTTAAGCACAATTTATACATGTTACTTAAAAACAATTTATAAATGTTACTTAAGCACAATTTGTACACGTTATTTAACCACAATTTAAACACGTTACTTAAGCACAATTTATACATGTTACTTAAGTACAATTTATACATGTTCCTTTAGCACAATTTATACATGTTCCAAAAGCACAGTTTATATACGTTCCCTAAGCAGAATTTAAACATGTTCCTTATGCACAATTTATACACGTTACTTAAGCACGATTTATACATGTTACGTAAGCACAATTCATGCATGTTAATTAAGCACAATTTATACATGTTACTTCAGCACAATAATTCATTATACATAAGCAAAATTTTTGCATCTTACCTAAGCCCAATTTATACATGTTACTTAAGGACAATTTATACATGTTCCTTATGGAAAATTTATACATGTTACTTTAAGCACAATTCGTACATGTTAATTAAGCACAATTCATGCATGTTACTTAAGCACAATTTATACCTGTTCCTTAAGCACAATTTATACACGTTCCTTAAGCACATTTTATATATGTTACTTAAGCACAATTCATACATCTTAATTCAGCCCAATTTATACATGTTACTTAAGCGCAATTTATACATGATATTTAAGTACAATTTATAAATGTTACTTAAGCACAATTTATACATGTTACTTAGCCACAATACATACATGTTAATAAAGCACAATCTGTAAATGTTACTTAAGCACAGTTTATACATGATGCTAAAGCACAATTATATATGTTATTTAATCACATTTCATACATTTTACTTAAGCACAATTCATACGGTTTACTTAAGCACAATTCATACATGTCACTTAAGCACAATTTATACATGTTCCTTAAGCACACTTTATACTTGTTCCTTAAGCACAATTCATACATGTTCATTAAGCACAATTTAGACATGTTACTTAAGCACAGTTTATACATGTTACTTAAGCACAAGTCATACATGTTCCCTAACCACAGTTTATACATGTCATTTAAGCACAGAGTATACATGTTACCTAAGCAGAATTGATACATGTTACTTAAGCACAATTTATACATGCTACTTAAGTACAATTTATACATGTTCCTTAAGCACAATTCATAAATGTTCCTTAAGCACAATTTAAAAATGTTCTTTAAGCATTATTTATACATGTTACTTAAGCACAATTTATACATGTTACTTAAGCATAATGTATACAATTTCCATAAGCTCAATGCATACATGTTACATAATCACAATTTATACATGATACCTAATCACAATTTATACATGTTACTTAAGCACAATTTATACATGTTAATCAACCACAATTTATACACGTTCCATAAGCACAATTTATACATCTTACTTAAGCACAATTTATACACGTTCCTTAATCGCCATTCATAAATGTTCCTTAAGCACAATTTAGAAATGTTCTTTAAGCATTATTTATACATGTTACTTAACCACAATTTATACCTGTTTCTTAGGCAGAATTTATACACATTCCTGAAGCACAATTCATACGCGTTCCTTGAGCACAATTTATACACGTTCTTTAAGCACATTTTATACATGATACTTAAGCATAATATATACATGTTCCATAAGCACAATGCATACACGTTACGAAAGCACAATTTATACATGATACTTAAGCACAATTCATACATGTTACATAAGCACAATTTATACATGTTACTTAAGCACAATCTATACATGTTCCATAAGCACAATGCAAACACTTTACTTAAGCTCAATTTATACATGTTACTTAAGCAAAATTCATACATGTTAATTAAGCACAATTTATATACTTTCCTTAAGCACAATGTATACATGTTCCATAAACACAATGCATACATGTTACATAAGCACAATTTATACATGATACTGAAGCACAATTTATACATGTTCCTTAAGCAAAATTTATACATGTTCCTTAAGCACAATTTATACATGTTACTTAAGCACAATTCATACATGTTAATTAAGCACCATTCATATACTTTCCTTAAGCACAATGTATACATGTTCCTTAAGCACAATTTATACACGTTACTTAAGCACAATTTATATACGTTCCTTAAGCACAATTTATACACGATCCTGAAGCACAATTTATACATATTACTTAAACACAATTTATACATGGTCCTTAAGCACAATTCATACATGATAATTAAGTACAATTTATACATGTCACTTAAGCACATTTTATACACGTTACTTAAGCATAATGCATACATGTTCCTTAAGGACAATTTAGAAATGCTCTTTAAGCATTATTTATACATGTTACTTAAGCACAATTTATACCTGTTTCTTAGGCACAATTTCTGCACATTCCTTAAGCATAACTTAAACACGTTCCTTAAGCACAATTTATACACGTTCCTTAAGCACAATTCCTACATGTTACTTCAGCACAAGTTATACATGTTACTGAAGCACAATTTATACATGTTCCTTAAGCACAACTTATACATGTTCCTTAATCACAATTTATATACGTTCCTTAAGCACAATTTATACATGCACCTTAAGCACAATTTAGACAGGTTACTTAAGCAAAATTCATACAGGTTAATTAAGAACAGTTTGTACATGTTACTTAAGCACAAGTCATACGTGTTCCCTAACCACAGTTTATTGATGTTACTTAAGCACAGACTATAGATATTACCTAAGCAGAAATCATACATGTTACTTAAGCACAATTTATATATGTTACTTAAGCACAATTTATACATGTTAATTAAGCACAATTTTTACCTGTTTCTTTGGCAGAATGTATACACATTCCTTAAGCACAATTTATACACGTTCCTGAAGCACAATTTATACACGTTCTTTAAGCACAAGTTACACATGTTACTTAAGCACAATGTATACATGTTCCATAAGCACAATGCATACATGTTACATAATCACAATTTATATATGATACTTAAGCACAATTCATACATGTTACTTAAGCACAATTTGTAAATGATACTTAAGCACAATTCATACATGTTACTTAAGCACAATTCATATATGTTACTTAAGCACAATTCATACATGTTAATTAAGCACAATTTATACATCTTACTTAAGCACAATTTATACCTGTTCCTTAAGCACAATTCATAAATGTTCCTTAGTACAATTTAGAAATGTTCTTTAAGCATTATTTATACATGTTACTTAAGAACAATATATACCTGTTTCTTAGGCAGACTTTATGCACATTCCTTAAGCACATTTTATACACGTTCCTTAAGCACAATTTGTACACGTTCTTCAAGCACATTTTATACATGATACTTAAGCACAATGTATACATGTTCCATAAGTACAATGCATACACTTTACTTAAACTCAATTTATACATGTTATTTAAGCAAAATTCATACATATTAATTAAGCACAATTTATATACGTTCTTTAAGCACAATGTATACATGTTCCTAAAGCACAATTTATACACGTTACTTAAGCACAATTTATACACGTTCCTTAAGCACAATTTATACTCGTTCCTGAAGCACAATTTATACATGTTACTTAGGCACAATTTATACATGTTCCCTAAGCGCAATTCATACATGGTAATTAAGTACATTTTGTACATGTCACATTGCACAATTTATACATGTTACTTAAGCACAATCCATACATGTTCCTTAAGGACAATTTAGAAATGTTCTTTAAGCATTATTTACACATGTTACTTACGTACAATTAATACCTGTTTCTTAGGCACAATTTATAAACGTTACTTAAGCACAATTTATACACGTTCCTTAAGCACAATTTATACATGTTACTTAAGCACAATTTATACATGTTACTTAAGCACAATTTATTCATGTTCCTTAAGCACAGATTATACATGTTACTTAAGCACAATTCATACATGTTACTTAAGCACAATTAATACCTGTTTCTTAGGCACAATTTATACACGTTCCTTAAGCACAATTTATACATTTCAATTAAGCACAATTCATACATGTTACCTAAGGACAATTCATACATGTTACTTAAGCACAATTTATAAATGTTACTTAAGCACAATGTATAAATGTTACTTAAGCAAAATTCATACATCTTAATTAAGCACAATCTATGATTGTTGCTTAAGCACAGTGCATACATGTTAATTAAGCACAATTTATACATATTACTTACGCACAATTCATATATGTTACTTAAGCATAATGTGTATGTCACTTAAGCACTATTGATATATGTTACTTCAGCACAAGTTGTACATGTTCCCTAACCACAGTGTATACATGTTACTTAAGCACAGATTATACATGTTACTTAGGCACAATTCATACATGTTACTTAAGCACAATTCATGTATGTTACTTAAGCACAATTCATACATGTTACTTAAGAACAATTTATACATGTTATTTAAGCACAAGTCATACATGTTCCCTAACCACAGTTTATACATGTTCCTGAAGCACAGATTATGCATGTTACTTACGCACAAGTCATACATGTTCCTTAACCACAGTTTATACATGTTACTTATGCACAAGTCATACATGCTTCCTAACCACAGTTTATATATGTTCCTGAAGCACAGATTATACATGTTACTTAAGCACAAATCATATATGTTTCCTAACCACAGTTTATACATGTTACTTAAGCGCAAGCCATACATGTTCCCTAACCACAGTTTATACATGTTCCCGAAGCACAGATGCTACATATTACTTAAGCACAAGTCATACATGTTCCCTAACCACAGTTTATACATGTTACTTAAGCACAAGTCATACATGTTCCCTAACCACAGTTTATACATGTTACTTAAGCACAAGTCATACATGTTCCCTAACCACAGTTTATACATGTTTCTGAAGCACAGATTATACATGTTACTTAAGCACAAGTCATACATGTTCCCTAACCAAAATTTATGCATGTTACTTAAGCACAAGTCATACATGTTACTTAAGCACAATTCATACATGCTACTTAATCAAGAGCAGTCAGCTTTTTTCTTGTTTCAGATAATCTCATTGATGAATATAAATAACAGTGCAACCTTACTTGCTAGTATTAGAATTGGTCCGATTCTTTTATTTATAGTTTTCGTAATTTATCATACATTAATGCAATACTAGGGTTAACGCAAGTGCGATCATGTACTTCACACTGCATCACACTTTAAGTGAAAGCTTTTATTATCGTTATTATTTCTTATAACGGTACAGTTACATGATCCCATTCATGTGCATACTTTCTCATTTTGAACGGTAAGCGTTAAAAGCACACCGATGTCTTTAGAACAAAACCGACTAAGAATAAATGGTCAAATTTTACAATTTAACACAAGTTTCCTTTGGTCTTTTTTCTTTCCGTTTTATCATTCTTTAGACCAATCATATTATCACAAAAGATTCCGGCTACTTTGCATTTATCATAATATAGTAAGCTCATTTTTTATGGTGTAACGAGACTGACATCGAATGAGTATGGATTAAGTGAAATCACCGTACACCATGAAGGTAATTGATTGACGTAATTTAAATTGTATGCATGGAATCGACATCATTGGTCTATTTTGTTCGTGTTATTAATCTATAGAAACATGAACCCTTTTTTATGTATTATCGATGGCAAAATAAGTCTTGCTCTGTCATCCTACATATTGTAAGTCAGATGTAAAAGACGTTTTCAAAGTTTCACTTATAACAGAACTCAATCCATTTTTTCTGTAATGCATTTGTGAAAATATTGGAATGAAGTAAATTGTAACAAAGTCTGTATAAAATGTTAAAACACTACATAACACATCCTCTACAATACAATCATAATTTGACACATGATGTACAAATGCAAACTAACGGCTCTTTGAGTACTTAGAACATTTAAAATTTCTCCTTAAAGGATAATTCCTAGAAACCGCACAGAAAAATTGAGTGTTAAACATAAATTGTAAAGTCAGCTTGTACACTTATTTAAAAGAAAAAGCAAAGATATTTCGGAAGTTATTACGAGACAGACGCGATAAGGCAAATTTCATAAGAAGATTGGATCCAAAAATTTTAGGATGTTTTTAATCCATTATATCAAACATTAACTAATTATACATTGACTGGTCTACTACCGTACTAAGCATGGTCTTGACATCAGTTTTGAATAATGGGATTACATTACGGTCCGGACAACAACAAACTACAAATAGTGATAAACACCCGTCTTTCAGAAGAGTATACAGTGCTATGGATACTAAATGTGTCACGTGGAAACTTTCTTCGAAAATGCATTTGCCGATTCTGTAGTACATTCGAATGTTTGAAAATACATTAGATAGAATAAAAAGAGAATTTTTATGTAATAAATTTCAAAAATTAAAAATGAGCAGTAAACTGGTAAACAAGGTTAAAGTATTATATATTAATATAGAAAGATGTTTTAGGACCACAAAAGGACAGACAGGACTCTTCGCATGTCATTTTATGGTGTGCGTCAACATGATTTTCTACTGCTTTTCTATTGTCTTTTTTTTCTTTTTTTTTTTATATGATCTGTAGAGTGCATTGTCCCATTACTGATATGGCATGTTCATTAATGGTATATTGAAACTGCTAGTTGTGCTTAATCCAGATAGTTTATATATATATATATATATATATATATATATATATATATATATATATATATATATATATATATATATATATATATATATATATATATCTATATCTATATATATATATCTATATATATATATATATATATCTATATATATATATATATATATATATATATATATATATATATATATATATATATATATATATATATATATATATATATATATATATATATATATATATATATCTATATATATCTATATATATATATATCTATATATATATAAAGCTGCCGTAGTTTAGGAACCAAAAATCAAAATTGGCTTCATATAATAGAAGTAGTGAAGTGGGCCACCCTAGCCTCAATGGGAATTAGCATTCAAAACACCCCTGGGCCACTCTAGCCTCAATGGGAAATTTAACATTACGGAAACGCCTGGGCCACTCTAGCCTCAAGGGGAATTTAACATGGGAAAAAGTCTTGGGCCACTCTAGCCTCAAGGGGAATTTAACATGGGGAAAAAGTCTTGGGCCACTCTAGCCTCAAGGGGAATTTAACATTACGGAAAAGTCTTGGGCCAGTCTAGCCTCAAGGGGAATTTAACATGGAAAAAAAAATCTTGGGACTGTTGAGCGACAAGGGAAAATGGAACAGGGTCGGGACCCTATTTTAATAAGATCCCGACCTGATGGGTCTATGGAAATGGAACAGGGGAGAGGGATAGAACACACACACATACACACACACACACACACACACACACACACACACACACACATATATATATATATATATATATATATATATATATATATATATATATATATATATATATATATATATATATATATATATATATATATATATATATATATATATAATAAAAAAATGGGGCTAGGCAATTGAAAGTCTATCTCTTTTTGAGAGATGCGGGTGGCCCTGAAAAGGGCCTTTGGTTTTCTTCTTCTTCTAATTTCTTCTATTTCTCCACCAGCTTCTTATTTTCTGTCCTACACTTTTTCTCTTCTTTTCTTTCTTTTCTTCCTCCTTTTTCTTCTTTTTCTCATCTTTCTGCTTCTCCTCCTCTTCTTTCTTCCTCTTCTCATTTTCTTCTTCTTTTTCAATTTTTTCGTTCCATTCTCTCATCCTTATCCTTTCCTCTTCATCCTCCTTCTCCTCCTTTATTTCTTTCATCAGAGCACTGATCATGTCCTTTACTTTTCTTAAATTGTTGATCTCCATCTTCACTCGATGGGGACTATAAGAATAGTGATCCTCGTTTAGCCTAACTAACATTTGCTCCATCATACCCAAATTGTCCAGGACGTCTTGCAATATTTTCATTTTATCAAGTTGGTTTGAAGCCATCTTCTTTTTTATTCTCTGTAGAATGGTTTGAACGACGAATACTGTGGGTTCTTATACGAAAAGCGCGGACTTGATGGAAAACATCCCCCTAAAGCCCAAAAGTTATATTACCTAGATCATCACTTAAAACGTGCGGACGTGAAGGAAAACATCCCCTACTTTTCTCATTTCGTATTATCTACTATCCACATAAGTGAAACAGCAATTAACAAACCCCAAATCTACTATCCACACACGCAAAGCATTATAATGAAACCCAATAATATACTATCCACACAAACGTACGTGAGCTCTTACACACACACACACACACACACACACACACACAAGGAAAAAAGAGTCAGTGTTTATATTCACACTACTCTACATACACACATTGGCAAATGGATTACTATTTCTTTTCTAAAGGTTTGGGTAGCCCTGAAAAGGGCTGTTTGTTTTTAACTCCAGATGCACCTATCTAATGCTGGCACCTTCTTGGTCTGGCACCGCACACGCATCTTCGACTCCAGTCTCCTTGCCAATTCACCCTTGTTGCTGTAAACGCAGAGGCGGGTTGAGTGGCTTCACTATTCCAATTTTCTGTCTCTGGAATAGCGAAGACTTCCCTTTCTCTTCTTCTATTTCTAATTCTAGGATGAATCGGCATCCTTACCTCCTGTTGTAACTGTGGTGCAGCTACAGGTTGGGGAGATGTCCTTGCCTCAGGTGTCACCTTGCACACAGGGTTCATCATAGGGTGACACCTGAACTCTCTCTTTCTTTCCTCCTCTTCTTTCATTTTTCTCTGTTCCTCCTCCTGTTCTATCCTGGCTTCTTCCATAAGGGCCTCCGCAGCCAGCTCGTTCAGGAGGCATCTGACATATTCCAGGTGCATCTGAGTTCAAAACGTTTTTCAAGTCTGCTACTCATTTTTATTGTTGATCGATCAACAAGGGTAGCTAGACTGCCTAGCGATTTTCAATTTATAGTGAATGCGCGGACGTGAAGGAAAACATCCCCCTAAAACAAAAGTTATATTACTTAGATCATGACCAAACAACGTGCCGACCTAAAAGAAACACTCACTCACTTTTTAACTATCCATTACTAATTTAAAAATTTTCATTAATCACTTCAATATACTATCCACATACGCAAAGCAATCCAATCAAACCCCAAATCTACTCTCCACGCACCTCAAACAGCAAAATAAAACACTATCATTATCTACTATCCACACCAACACATACACTCACACCACAAAAGAGTAAGTGTTTATATTCACACTACTCTGCATACATACATTGGCAAATGGATTGTTATTTCTTTTCTAGAGATTGGGGTAGCCCTGAAAAGGGCTGTTTTTTGTGTGCGAAGTTGAAGCTAGGGCGATCTTTTAGTTTCTAAGAATGCGATGTCCTCTGACGATAGACTTTCTGACGATAGGTCTGCTTCTTCGGAAAGAGAAGAAGAACTCTTTGGTGTCGATACGACAATCGACAAAGCCTCTGTCAGGTTCAGGTTGCTGGTGCTGCTGTTGTTGCTGTTGCTGCTCTCTCTCTCTGCTGTTTCTGAAGTCTGTGCTTCTCTGTCCATTCTTCTTTCTCCCTGCCTGTTCACTTCTTCTCTGAAAAGCTCTTCTATCAGGTCTTCAGTGACTTTTAACATTCTCACATTCTCAATCTCTACTGGCTTCGGTATCACACTGTGTCTGATCCTATGCAAATTCACGTAGGCTTCGTTTAGCTTAGTTAGTTTGGAGCACATCTTCGTAGGAGGATGAGTCGACAATGGATGGTTAGACTGAAGGCTACCCCCGGCTTTAAAGTCAAAGCGCGGACGTGAAGGAAGACATCCCCACACGGTTTTCGAGCCGCAACATTCAATGAGTGTCATGAGAGGGATAGTAAGAAGTCAAAGAGCATGAATCAAAATTCTTATAGCCAAACAAACGACAAAGGCATTTTTTTTCAAAACACATTTTTTTTATTCAAAATCACTTAACACTAACAAACAACTCTAATATTTTTTAACAATAACCCAACAATATAACATTAAATATTATTTTTAAATGACAAACATTTTTTTTGCAACTCACACATTATTTTGGACAAGGCTGACAACGTTGTGAATGAAATTGTGATTTCCACTGTTGGAAGTCATTAGGCCATTGATGGACACTACGTTTCCTAGCTTGAGACAAAAGATAAGCATAATGGTCACAAAACCATCGATCTACTTTCACATCGTTTCTAGAAGAAGAACGAGGATCAGAATGAGTCACTAAATGTTCTAAGGAATAACCGAGGCTGCGATGATGCAGAAAATACACACAATATTGTCGACACACCAAGGAATCTGTGCCTTGTAATTTCACATTATTGAATCGGGTGGTCTGAGCATTTCTTCTCATAAAGTCAATGATATCGTCTTCCAAAGGGGGCAATCCATAGGAATCGAAATATTCCACACATCCTTCTTGAGGAAAGTAGACGGCTACCCAGTGGGTTCCTGGGAGATGACTGTCGTCTGTGTTGATCACATAAGCTTGATGGTCTTGAGGTTTGCGATGAGGGAGTTCATCTTTAGCACAGACGACAGGATTCCAAGAAGCCGTGTACGAACTGTGGATCAAAAGGTAATAAAGTTCCCAGGTATCCATGTTTTGTGTGGCTTTTTTTCTTCACAGGTAATGATAAATGATCCTGATTTTTTGCTTGAATATGTCTGACAAGTAAAAGGCGTTTAGCTCCGACTTCTTACTCTGGCCCAAGAGAGATTCGATGCGACGGCACTCCAGAGACGTTAATGGAGGAGAAGAATGTTTATCCAAGCCTTTATACCACTCGTTCAACACGAATTCTATCTCGATGTGATCCCAAGCTTTGTCCAGATATTCGTCCAATTTTTCTTCTTGACTCAACATCAGACATTTGTCGTGTTGAATTTGACTGGGATGATCGTTGTGATATCCATAGCACTCTTCCTTGATCAATTCTTTCATTATATCTGCCAGGACTGTAACAAAATAGGAAACTAAATGGGCTTCTTGTTCTGGCCATCTTGACTTCATCAAGATAACTTCTTCGTCTTGGGATTCTTCTTCTTCTTCCCCGATCTCCTCACATTCCATCTCCAAAGTTTCTCCACTAGGTAAAGAGGGATAACAGTCTTCCATGGCTACTAATCTAGAATGACTTCTCTCAAACTGTTGATTTCTATGGTATTGTCAAATTCTGCATACAGGAGGACGTTCACTGTGTGATCTGGAGGTGGATTTGCAAACTGAAGTTCCACACGAATCTGACCCGATTTAATAGGGTGGAAATGTCCCTCGTCGCTGCCTTGGTCTGGAGTGAAATCAAAACCCCACAAAGCATAGCCTCCAGCATAATCGTCGTACGAAATACTGTGACTGGTGTTGGATCCTAACTGTCCCGTGGCTTCGTACAGGGACAAGTACGATCTCAAATAATTCTTCGCGACACCAAAGTTCGGCTCAAAGGGTACCCAAGGTCTTGCCGTCGCGACTGACTTCGATCTTGGACACATTGTAATGTTGAAACTCAAAAGGATTTTGATCGTGGGTTCCACTGAAGGCTGAATTCCTGACGATACCAACAATCAAACGCTTGGGTAACTGTCCTTGGAACAGATGATCTACGATCATAGATCGCTGTCCAGCGGGAATGGTGAACGTTTTCACTTCTACGCGTCGTATCGGATACTTGGCGGTCATTCTGCTCAACGTCTGACTGACGTCGTTTCCCACTTTAGGTAACACTTCCACACGACGCACGTATAGTCGGGCTTCTTGAATGATAGTTTTGTATTCATTGGCATGGGCCATCAAATGGAAAGCGGCACTGCTACGATTCAGTCCCAGACGGATATCCACCCCGTTCAGCAAATACTTTTCTTGTAACCACATGTCCAAATGCAAACGATCCATCAGTTCTAAACTTCGCCCTTGCAGAATTTTCTTACGACGGTCGTTCAATCCCACATTGTGAGGAATGTTATCTTCTGTCAGGACTGTGTCGCTAAACGTGGCTACACCTGCCGTGTCAGGTTTCCATACCACGCAAGCATCCAGATGAGTATTCTTGGCTTCTTTTCCGTACGTCAAGAGATTTTCCAGGTAGGCACGATATGGGTAAGTATCCATGCTGCTGCTGCCCAGTTTGTTATTCAAGTATAAGTCCACTTCGCTGAACAAGGAATGCATGAAATTGTTGACAGGAGCCCTTCTAGCATCGTCTCCTGGATTGGTGTTGTCCGTTTTGATCACTTTCACTTTCAAGTACAGGTAACTGCTATTCAGATCGATGTAATCTTCGGGCTGTCCTTTGATTTCAACATTGAAGGGAGTGGAATGCGTCAAAGAGGAGACAGGGTGAAATTCCAGCCACTGGGATTCTTGCATGGTCATCATGGTGGGGGGCATGGCAAACAGATCCAGTTCCGACTTGGAACAAGCGCAAGACTTTCGGTGCATCATTTTTCTCTGTGTCTCAATAATCGAAAACGTCTAAGTCTCGGACGGTTCTTCTTTTCTTTGTCTTTCTAGCTTTAGTCTGGTGAAAGGGTGTTTTCTTCGTCGTCTCTTTCTGCCTTGTCCTTGCTGAATGCCTGACTCGGTAGCGTGCAGGGCATTTATAGGTGTTTCTCGTCGGCCCAAAAGGTCTTTGCCCGTTTGCAGCAAGACATTTTTGCCTGGCCTCATGAAGGCTTCTTTAGGGTTTTGTTTGTCGATGATGACATACTTTGCCTTGAGTCAGTGCCGCATCTTTCAAGGCGTGCAATCCGCGTGTCACCATCGGTTTCAACACCGGGGCCACCGAACGAAAGGCCGATTTCAGCATATCTCC
Source organism: Sinohyriopsis cumingii (assembly GCA_028554795.2). Lineage (NCBI taxonomy): Eukaryota > Metazoa > Mollusca > Bivalvia > Unionida > Unionidae > Sinohyriopsis > Sinohyriopsis cumingii. The sequence continues at coordinate 30,111,147 of CM068830.1, read as the reverse complement.
TAAACCGTGTCCTCGCTGTCGAAAAACCCCTCGGTACACTGGATACATGACTTACGAGTCGTGAGAGAACAGTTTTCGAAAATGGAGTTTCACCGTGACTTTTCCTTTGGTTAATGGAATATTTTGTCCCAGATCTCCTTTTATAGCAATGTTGACCGTGTCCAAATAAGACTTGCTGACAGGCAAATAGTGAGGATGTACAAATTCGCGGTGAACGTGGTAAGTGTTTCCACCTTCCTGGTCAGCGTTCGTGGCAGAATCCACTTTGAAAGGAATGACACGCAGTAACGGTACGGAGGTGTGTCCCACCACGTTGTACTCCACCACATCGGAGTACACAAACATCAAATTCAGTCCTTGGTTCAGTTCTACCGGGGCACGAAATAACTTGCTAAAAGACTCGTTGTCGTAAATGATTGGTAATTCGTTTTTCTTGATCATGGCTATTCTCATGTCCATGTCTCCGCCCAACATGTCAAACAATTCAGGACAAAATAAAATGGACAAGATTTTGCTCCCGTCAAATTTCATCAAGAAGTGACGAGCTGCTTTGTGGTATTCCATGGTAACACTTTTTTTGACACTTTATAAAGCTTTCAGAAACATGACATTAAACCTGGAGGTTATGGTGCTCACCAAATGTTGACCACTAAAATAATAGCCTGGGGGAATGAACAAGTGATAGGTGGTGTACTTTTGATTTTGTGTGTCAGGGGTTTTTATGTTATATTTGATATAGGTATCCAAGTACTGTTGCAATTGTTCGTCATGAACTTCCACATCAAAAAAATTTTGATTGGGAAGGACATTGAGGACTTGTGTCGGGTGAATGATTTCTACTAAAGCCACTTCCCAATGGGCTTCGTGATCTAATGGGATGGTCTGAGGTAATTTGGACGTGTAACAGCACAAATGCTGCCTAACACTTTTTCCATTTTTTGTGTTTGTGTGTTAATAAGGCACCCACTCTTGGAAGATGCTACTCTTTTTCTCTTGGGGTACTTTCTTGGATTCCAATGCTTTGCGTGTGCGACCGGCAATAGGTGTCGCATAGGAGGATGTCTGAACAGGGCATATCGGTTCTTGTTTCACTTCTGTCTTCACTTCTGTCTTCACTTTCTTTTTCTCTTGTGATGAAGAAGGGGTGGCCATCATCTTTTTAATCCATCCAATTCTGGAGGTAGGTGGTTTTGTTAACTTGCGTACTTTTTCTGGTGGAATTTGAAACCCTTCTTCTTCTTCTTCTCCTTTTTCTGTCTTAGTCACTGGTAGTGATGGTAGTGGTACTGGTGATGGTGCTGGACTTTTCATCAAGGTCTTAAAATCTTTCAGAGTGGGAAGAGCTGTTTCGTCTGAGGCTTTCTGGTGAAAGAGTTGCAGTCGTTGCAAGAGTTGACCGTACTTTTGCGATTTTTCTGTTTCGGACAAATCTTGGCGATCCATCAAGGACTGTAATTCGTGGTGTAACTGGGATATTTCGCTCAAATTGGGATTGGGAGGTAAATGCGTGGTGCGTTGTTCTTGCCAACGATGGTATTCCATCCATCGTTTGTAAGGCACTAAAGCTAGTTTTCGTCCTTCCATGGGATGTCAGGGGTCGATTCTGAGATCTTGGGACTTCAGAGGGCCTTTTTATCTTGCTCCCACCAGTCCTCCCAACATGGTTCCCAAGACTCCTTTCAGTAAGGGGCCTAGCAAGAGGGGTAAAATTCCTCCACGTTGGACCAACATCTTCTTCTTTTGACGAATGAGAATTTTCTTTTGAACCATTTGGCGAAGAACGTGACGATGTTTGCCTAAGCATTGTTTCTGGTGTTTGGACAAAGGGATCGTACCTTTCAAGACGTTCGCACACGGTATCAATGACCTCTTTGGAGGCTGATTGAATGAGTTTTTTTCGTAGGGGTGGAGAAGCTTTGGACAGGACAGATAACATGTCCCCATGTTTGACTAAACGTGGTGGCAGTCCTTTCCTTTTCTTTCTTTGGGTTTTAGAAGAGGGATGTTTTCTGGAGGGTGACATCTGTGAGTCTTCAGGAGCACCAAAAACACTGATTCCCCGACTTGGTCACACACACCTTTTTATACTGGACCGCGTCGCCACTGATTGTCTTTACGTCGTATCAACTTCATGACAGATATGACACGTCGTGCAGGGGTACGCAAGGGACTTAATCGAGCCAGTTCTTGCTTGGACAAATCTAGTAAACTTTGTAACATACCCGATCTTTCTTGAACTTTGATTTTAGGAGAAGGTACTTTGTGAGCAGCAGCCACTGCCACTAAATTGGAGGGTCCTGCCACTGGAGAAGTTCTTGGGGTTATCAACGGAGAAGTTCTTGGTGTGATCAACGTCTCCAAGTACTCTTCAGTGGACTTTTCTTTTTCTGGGGATTTTTTCTCTGTTTGTTTTCCTGGGGTTTCTTTTTTTTCCGGGGTGGTGACTGGTAAGAGGAGGGTCCCGCCACTGGAGAAGTTTTGGAGACACGGGTCTCCTTGGGGACCTGGTCTTTTTCTTCTTCTTGGAACTTCGTTTGACTTTTTTCTTGGGGAGAACTTTGGGGGCATTAGGATCCCATCTTAAGAGAGAGCGAATGATGACCCCTCCTAGAGTACCGCTCCCTCCAGGTTTCAAAATGATTTGTTTTTTGGTTTGAGTGTCGATGCGAGGATCGGCCAGTTGGGTCAAAGCGACTTTGTTTCGATCAAAAAAGCGTTTGGTTTGATGAGGAATCTGAATGATCCCTTGTAGCAATTTACGTGCTGTCACCGTGAACCATCGTAAGACTTCTCTGAGTCTAGCTTCTAAGACACGAACCCGTATTTGTGGATTTTTTTCTCGACTGATGCCATACAAGGCACGATCAATTTGACGGGAAGATGCGACTGAATTGACGTCATGTTCAAACTGTGTGTGAGACAGACGAAAAGTGTCTGAGGTTTTTATAGATTTGTTTTGTGGAGTGAAGTTAAGTCGAGGACAGGCCCTTCGTCTTGGCCCCAGTGGTGAAACAAGTGGGTACGAAATCGCAAATTATCGGGGGTCGTAGGTTTCAAATCGACGAGTAAATAGGCGTGTGGAGTTTGAGTGGCATCGTCGTACGCCTGAGTCAGCCAAGGCGTTCCTAACTGTTTGGCTAAGACTTGCACTTGCGATTTATCTCGAGGGCTTTTAAACAAGACCACGTAATGTACATTGAGACTGATGGTGCGATGGGCTTTACTTTGTTGAAACAAATTTTGAGTGATGCAAACGACACTGGCATTACGATGATGCCCTTTGCGCGTGAACCAGTTTTATTTCTTCTTCGTCTTCTCCTAACATGTCGTCGAAAATGACCAAATGGGTTTGACGGGAGTCAGAGACGATGCCGTCGTCTTCTTTAGGAATGCCTTCCACAAACACGATGGAATCGCCTTGACTTTCTCGCAAGAGGCTGTACGCCGATTGCCACTCCTTGTAACACCACACGATGCGTTGAGGTGGACGATCGATCAAATGATGTTTATGTTCGATCAAACGTTTGACGAATTCGGTTTTGCCTGAACCGCTAGGTCCAGCAATGTGCATGTTAAAGCAGAGGTAGCCATAATGTTAGGAATGTCACTTGTGACACGAAAACAGACAAGACAAGAGTTTATATATTTTTTCAGAACACGTCTATTGAATTTTCAAATATGAACAACACGAAAGACAAAAATATATAAAAGCCAAATAGTTATGTACAGGAATAAAAAAACACATCAAAACGAACAAAGTGGAATATAAACAAGTCTCTGTACAACATGTTTTGGGTAACCAAGATGTCCTAGGGACAGTGTGTAATGTTCTTACAGTCTCTACATGAGGTATTGTCACACAAGTGTCCTCCCGGAATGACCTTTCAGGAACGTCCATGACAGTCCTGTCCTGAAGCGAGTGGTTGTTCTCGGTGACGGGCTCTTCTGGCACTGTCACTAACACAGGTTGAAAAGTAACTTTTTTCCTTGAACAACTCTTGTGCATACTGGGCCACGTCTTGGGTCCAAGCCTCAAACCCCCCCCCCTTTTTTCCAGGCACGAACATCTGTCCAGTGGGGGTGTAAGTCACAAGCTACACACACATCGTCATACGCGTCTTCGGTAGCTAAACGTTGACGAATCATTTTTTTCCTGTTGAGGTCGAGAAGTATCCAGATGAAAACGCAAGGCTTTAAGCAAAAGGAGTCTTTCGTGAGCATTTAAGGCCATTGGGGTGCTAAGTACTGATCGTAAACAGCCCACAAAGAATCGGCTGGTAAACGAAATCCCAGAAAACAAGTCACTAAGACACACACTATGCGTCGTCCCAAATTGAATGGATACAGTTCTTGTAATAATTGATGGTAATGATCCACGGTTTGAATATGGTCATTGAGTTCCTTCCACGGAATCTGTTCAATCACTTGTGACATAAGCCGTGGCATGGATTCCTGATTTTATAGTCTCTTTGTTTCGGAAGCAATAAAGGTACTTTCTAACTTTCTAACTAGACACCTTCGTTCTCCAGTAGGGAATCTATATGCTCCAAACTGTAACCTACACTTCAGAGTTTGTCTAGATGTTTCGTCTTCCCCTAAGCAGATTCCACGTAAAATATGTTGGTAATCTTTTAACTCGTCTTTCTCAATACGTTGCTCTAGGTGAATCTCGAAGTAACCAAAATTACGAACATTTAGTTCATTCACTAACTGAAATTGTTGAACAAGGTCTGACCACTGAAACAATTCCTGACGAATCAGTCCTCTTATACCATTCAGGTACCAGTGGTTAAAGATCTGGTGACGTAACGGATGCAACTGTTCTTTACGTTTGACTTGTATTTTGACCAGCTCTCGGTAAATGCGTTCTCTCAACTCCACAGGCAAAGCACGAATATTCTCTTGTAAAGTATCCATGTAAACATATTGTCCTTCTAAAAGTAAGTAATGACAACTGGGAGACCATCGAGCAAGTTCCAGGTAGGCTGAATCTTGCGGTTCCCAGTGATGAAGTGACACATCGCAACTGAAGCACTTGACTTTATCCCCTTCGCCCAAGTAGAAAAATCCGGCTCTGGCTAATTCTTAGGGGGGTCGGGCCTCCCAGATACTTAGGCCATTTTCCTTTGAACGATTGAAAACGATTTTCAAAGTTGCAGTATTCCGACAAATGTACAGGGAACGAATATTCGTCTTTCACAGGTTCGTTTCGATGAGGGTTGGGTGACATGGACAGGTGTTTGCTCAGGGCTGGATGACATCCGTAGGGGCGTAGACGTGAAGGTGAACATCCACATTGACCATGAAACCCAGTAAAGTGTCCAAGAGGACGAGCGGCATCGCTTTCGCATCCCTCAGGTTTGACACGCACAGCATCACTTTCCATGATAGGGGTAGTGACACTAAAGTTCCCATGATGCTTTACGGCATCGCTAAGGTCACAGCGTACAGCATCGCTCCCATCGCAATTCTCACAATCGCATTCCACTTCAGAAGTCCCACACTTGAAGTGTGCCTTTCTGAACTTGTTTTGCGTTTCTCTGACAGTATTCATCTTGTTCGCTTAGTCTTGGTAGTCACAATGAACTATCGATCTTGCCTAGGGTTCCTTTTTATACAGACCAATACCAACGAGTCCATACGGTAAGGTGAAATGATTGGGAAGTCGCACTCGCTTCTGGTACACGATTTGATAGACTTTTTCCAAGGGTCGACTGACGATGTGGTGAGTGGGTAAACGTACAATCTTGTTGGGTTGACAGGTGGTCACTTTAAAGTGTCCATCTTCTCTAGACTGCAAGGCTTCTTTCAATACCCCAAAGTTCACCACTCGACTGGTACGGTAATTCAGAGTCAATCCTTTCACTTTATACGTCGTGTGCACTTCTCCCTGTTTGTCCCGGTATCCGTAGCCGTAATTTTTAGGGCCACCACTGGCGAAACTTAGAATCTTGTCGTCGGGATGCTCGTCTGTCCAGGCTCCTAAACGGTCTCCTTCGATGTCAGGGTGCTGTTGACTCGGGTGATGGATGTAAATGCAACTGTCCGTGTCAAAGTACAGGACACGTTCCCCTAACAGTTCTAAGGCTTCGTACAATTTTAAGCGAGCATGAGCTGTCACGTAAGCCGCAATGATGACATTTCCAAAGGGGTCGTCTTGTACAAAGTCCAGATCTTCTTCGTAATTGACCAAGATCAAATCCTCGCGAACGACGTCCACGTGTTTCATAAATTTGGTTTTGTCGTGATCATCTGGAAGTAGCGGGAAGGTTCGGTCAAATATTCCGTCTTGGGTAAACACGGTCGTTGTGCCATTTTACCCCACAAGCAATTTAACATCACTTTGGCAAACGATCGCCTGCCTTCGTTTTTCTCGATGTGATCTAAAGTGATGCCTTGTTGTTCATAGTATTTCTCTTTGAATGTCTTTTGGTCTTCGGGAGTGTGACACCAGGACGGATAGCCGCTGGCTTCTTGCTTCAGTTTCAAAAAGGCATCCACGTAGTCGGCGAAAATGCCTTTCTGCGTGGGGTCACCCTTGTGGTATTGTTGTGTCTTGGGAAAGTGGCAAATTTCGTACACTTCTAACAGTTGGTATCCCATGTCCAGAGCTTTGAACAATTCTACGCTGACCCAGGTTCCCGTCAAGGCACGTTCTTCCTGGGTGTGCTGACAAGGTTGATCTTGGTTGCACGTTTCGGCACAAGTACGGCACAAAGGAAACATCAGTTTGCCTTGACAATGGTGAGGTAGTACTGGATGGTACAAGTCCGTGGGAGGCAAAACTTTGCACTTGATCAAGCCTTCGTATTGTCGAATGTTTTTCAGCTCGATGTGTTCGGCGAACAATTGTGGGTGCCCTACAGGAAAGCGACAATATTTGCACACGTAGGGATACAGCGAACATTCGTCCAAGTATTTGATTTCTTCTCCTTTCTCTTCGTCGGCTTGGTACAGCAAACAGGTGACATTGGTCCTTCCTCCGTACAAACTATCCCTCGGGTTCAGGGGGTCCATGAACTGGTAACTTTCCACGAGACGTTTAAACTCGGGATCGGTTTTCATACGGTGATCATATTCGTGTTCCCACATTTCCACTACTTGATATCCTTCCTGTTCGAACTTTAGGCGTCGCTGACAATTGGCCTGGTACAAGTCTTCCATGGTTCGTTGTAAAAACTGATTTTTAGTGCCGCGGTCAGGGTAACAGGCGGGACATCCGTGAAATAAGCAACCGTTAAACTCGTACACGATCTTGGGGTTTTCTAAGTCCCAGCCATCGACCGAATGCGTTCCGGTGGTCTTTTCGCCTCCTCCGTTGCGGGCATGCTGAATACATTTGTCTTCCTTGTCGCACAAGCAATGTAACCAGCGTATGGCTTTGACCGAGTATTGACGTTTGACATAGTTGGTCGTTTGAGGACAGTTGAAAGCCACTGTGTTTTCAGGCATGAATTGTTGGCGGTACACTAAGGAACACGCTTTGGCAATGGTGCAAGCTTCTTTCAAAGGATCGACCCCTCCGTGTTCCATGAACAGTTCTCGAAATTTTCCACAGCAACGCCGTCAAATGTCCACGTCGGAACGACAATACTTTAGCATTTCTTCCTGAAAGTCAAAAGGGTCTGAGGCGTGAGCCTGGTACCAAGCGTAGAAAGCGTCTCGTTGTTCGGTACGCATGTTGTCAGGGTCGTAATAGTGAGCCTCAGGCAAATGGGGTAGAACGGCGTGTTGATTGGCTTCCGTATTGAAAAAGTGAGGAAAGTACCCTTTAGCCATTTCTGTCATTCCAAACGTTTTAGGCATTCGGCTCAAAGGCAATGCCAAGTAACTCATCAAATCTTTAAACTGCACTTGTCCCACTTGCATGAAAATGATTTTGGCTCCGTTCAAAGTGACCTTAGGACGCTCAGTGCCTTGCACCGTATAGTATCTCAAAAGAAACTGTGAATCGTATCCGGAAAAATTGTGAGCCATCACCGTGGCATGACGATGACAATCTCGGTAACGTTCGATGTCCTCTTGGCTCCACGTCTTGTCAATGGCGTCTAAGACCCATCGGGCGAAATCGGCTAGCGTGTTCGGTCCCCGAAAGAATTTTTCACGTCCTCCAGGAATCTTGCTGCAGTGAGGGCAATGACTCAAGATAGGTTCTTGAATGCACTTCTCGCACGCTCGATGAGCCACACAGAAATTAAGAATGTGAATACCGGTCTCTTTCATGCATTCGAAATCGAAAAAGATGAAATTGCCTTTCTTCTTGTGTCCATCCTCTTTCTCTGCCTGGGATTGGTATTTTTGCACGTAGCATTGATGTCCCAAGTCCAAGATATGGTGATAAATGTGACATTTTTTCTTTCCTGAACATACGTGTGCCTTGGCATTATTGGTACGTATGCCTTGTCCACACGTAGGGCACAATCTCAGGAGTTGACAAGAACATTTCTGCTGTGAATCTTGCGTCTTCAAATGTTGTTGGTAACAGGCAGGGCTGACAAACGTGCGCTGACAAGTTGAACAATGCACTGGTTCTTGCCCTTCGTTCAGACAGGGTGGAGAGGACAAACATCCTGAGCATTTCGATCCGCAATGCTTGTGTTGCTCTCGATTGTTATAGCCATAGTCACATTTCTCACAGTAATATCTGTATCCCAGGAATCCGGTGATAGTGGTAATGGTATCGAAATGGTCATCGTGATGATAGACATGAATGTATTTTCCATCCTTAAAGTCTTTCCCTCGAAACAACAGAGGCCCACGCATTTCTTGAGGGTGCACGTTCAAGGTGTAGCGTGGAGCTAAAATATCTTGCAATGTTTGTATCTCAGGAATGCTACAGGGTGTGTCTTTGGGCAAGCCGGCTTGTTGTAACAGGAGTTCTGCTTCACTTCGTTGTTTGGCTCGGTTCGATTTTCGAATAGTTTTCCAGGCTCTTTTCCATTCTACCGTGTCGTTCTTGTTGGCATAGGTTCGTCCCACCACGATAGCCCTGGCTAAACACATCTGGTCTTGAGGGTTGTGAATTCGCACGAGACTTGTTTTGGTGTTGCGAAGGTTGTCTACCAACAACACCTTGTTGCGTCCAGTCCCTTGAGGAGGAGAGACGTGGATCATGTACAGTGTGGCTTTTCCATCGGTGATGTCAAACTGGTCATTGGATTGTTGTACGTGTTGAATCTTGTCCATGACTTTGGAAGCGGTCAATTCTGCAAGGCTGCTAAACTCGATCCAAACCGGGGATTTCAAGCCGTCGTGTTGTATGGAAAGTCTCAAGCGATCGTCTTCTTTGGGTTGACATTGTCGCTTGAGTGTGGTGAGCAAAGAATCCCACATTTCGGTGATGAACCCTTCTGCTTTCTCCAACGGTACTTCGGACTTGAAATTTGTATTTGTAAGCCGTGGTTCTAAATTTTCTAGAGGGACGCTTTTCCGTCTCTCGAGTGGAATAGTATTTTTCAGGATTGACTAAGGGTGATGAACTTTGTTTAGAGGGTTTGGATTCTGGTTCACTCATGTCCTCTTCAAAATCACTGGCATGAATTTGTGCCAAGACTTCAGCCCTGGTACGAGGCGATAGATCACGCTTCTGCCTCTTACTTTCTTCTTCTTTCTTCTCAAATGAATTGGATCGTTTCATCTTGATAGCAAAACGTCAAAAATGAGTAAAGTTTAAACACCATGGACTAATTTATAGTCATAGCAGACCAGCGTATATAAAAGGGTGTGTGTCTTGTCCTTTCACTATTCATTTCACTCTCAAACCGAGCACAACGATGGAAGAGACTACCCAAATCGAATGTTTCATCAGAGCTTTGCGAGGGGTCATTAGAAAATTCTCTTCAGACCAGCCGACGGACTACTCTCCTTCCTTGCGAGAAAAAGGTGAAAATACTTGCTATATCTGTCAGAAGAAAGGGCATTGGTCTTCAGAGTGTCCAGACTGTCAAAAAAGAAAAAAAGGGCTTAGAAAAGAAAAAAGTCAAGATACCTGTTATTATTGTCAAGAAAAAGGACATTGGTCTCCAGATTGTCCAAAAAAGAAACAAGAGGAGTCAGAAGAAGAGAGAGATTCTTCAGGGAAAGAAGAAGAGGAAGAAAGCAGCCAGGTAAAGAAAATGAAACAGGAGAAGAAAAGAAGAAGGGAAGAAAGTGAGGAGGAAGAGGGGGAAAAGAATGTGACGGTGAAGAAATTTAAAAAACAAAGGCACTAAACAATGAGACAGAAGAAGTGTATGAACTTTTTAAAGTGTTCTGTTGAGAATTGTGAATTGTGAATTGGATTGTAAATATTTATAAAAGAATAAATTAGGTATAAAAAGGTAAGTTTCTTTGAGTTTTGATTTTAAAATAAGAACGAACACTCACACATTCATACACACGTACTATAGGGGTAAAATGGGGATTTTTTTGAGTTATTGGCAATTGAAAGTCTATCTCTTTTCGAGAGACGTGGGTGGCCCTGAAAAGGGCCTTTTTTGGTGTAGGGGTGAGCTTAAGCAATCAACTTTAACTGTCTTAAGCCTTTGCCACGGCCAAGGCCTACTTCTGGACTGCGTACTGTTGATGATGATGATGATTTGGTTGAAATCACTAAGGGTGGCACGGTAGGCTTAGTCACAGGGTTGGCGTGTTTAGCTCGGGAAGGTCGTATTCTCTTCGGTCGTAATAAAGAAGTCTGATACATTTGTTTCAGACTTCTTAACTCCGCTAAAATGTCTAACAGTACCGTGACCGTTTGATTTTCACACCCTTGTTTCTTTGCTGCTGCTGCTTCTTCTTGTTGTTTTTTTCTTACCTCTTCTTCTTGCTGTTGTTGCTGTAGGAGAAAAGCTTGTTCCGCTTCCTTTTGCTGTTGTATAAATTTCTCCAATTCTTCTTTCTGTCTCTGTCTAAAATTCTCCACGTGCGGTAATGAAGGAGACGAAGGTTCCGGAACAAATTCTTGCGAGGTAAGAAAATCCACAAAATCCCAATTTACCTCTTCGGAAAGTAAGTCCGGGTTCCCTTGGGCGGTCTCCAATGCTGGTGCACCCCAATGGATCGTTTTCTGAGTTTCCGTCATGTTGAATAACTGTCGCATAGATTGACTGCACACAGGCGCTAGCGAATCAATATAGACCACGTGACGTCTCAGACTGCTCTCTTCCGATTGGACGATGGCTGACTGAATTTTGTAACGCGTGTTTGGATTGGTTAATGAACTCAATCCGTTTCAATCCTTCCTCTATCTATAAACAAGCGCAGTTCACTGCATTGATTCACCTGTTCTCGGCGCCTCAAGATGTGGACCGACGTACACTCTTCCACCCTTGTGTCAACGATGATGTTCCGGACGAACATACCCATGTATGTCCGATCCAACTGGACAGTTGTCCATAGGACAGACACCAGTCTTTGGATACGTAGGATCTACGTAGAAAGACAAGGATGTCTCAAAAGAGTCCTGATTTACGGTCCTACAGTGAGACGCAGCCTAAGGACAAGAAGAGGACCAATGCGGAGCCCCTTATCTTAATGGATACATTAACATAAACCCAAAGGCCCTTTTCAGGGCCACCCACATCTCTCGAAAAGAGATAGACTTTCAATTGCCTAGCCCCATTTTTTATTTTATGTGTGTGTGTGTGTGTGTGTGTGTGTGTTTGTGTGTGTGTGTGTGTGTTCTATCCCTCTCCCCTGTTCCATTTCCATAAACCCATCAGGTCGGGACCGTATTAAAATAGGGTCCCGACCCTGTTCCATTTTCCCTTGTCGCTCAACAGTCCCAAGATTTTTTTTTCCATGTTAAATTCCCCTTGAGGCTAGACTGGCCCAAGACTTTTCCGTAATGTTAAATTCCCCTTGAGGCTAGAGTGGCCCAAGACTTTTTCCCCATGTTAAATTCCCCTTGAGGCTAGAGTGGCCCAAGACTTTTTCCCCATGTTAAATTCCCCTTGAGGCTAGAGTGGCCCAGGCGTTTCCGTAATGTTAAATTTCCCATTGAGGCTAGAGCGGCCCAGGGGTGTTTTTAATGCTAATTCCCATTGAGGCTAGGGTGGCCCACTTCACTACTAATAGATAGCCAGGGTTGCTATTCTCTTTACGTGGTGATTGGTATAAATACCATGACATTATATCACCACAAGCATCTAAAATAGTGTTCTGCATTAGAATGTAAGTTGCTGAACGTTGGAGAATTATCAATGGACATAATGCTGAAAATGTTTGATAATAACATACGGCCTGCTGGAGCTGAAAGCTGGACGTTAGTAATGCGTTTGATATCAAGAGAGTGCATGCAACATAGTGGAAATTTGTATTGAAACTTGCAAAACGTAACAAACCTGGAATGCAGCAATTATTGAATCAGAGTCTACAAATTACTTAAGTTAGATCTTAGTTGAGAACCGTATTTAGAAATTACAAAAATACTGTACTTTAGAGGCAGTTATCTGAGTATTATAGTCAATGAAAGTAGATACGATCATCCTTCGTGCCTTGTAAAAGTGATATTGAAACGAAATACCATCTTGTATGCGAGTATATAGTTTTTGAACTGTTTCATAAATAGATGATCTCACACTGGTAATTATTTAATAATGAATTATTGAATAATGGCTCTCAAAAGCTGGACATTATAAAACGATTGTCGTACACATTTGATATTCTTTTTCTCTCGTAGATTTTATTTCAGTGGAAATTATTTAGATAGAAATAAGAACGAATAGTTTGGTTCATTCCGACTGGTAGGTTAAACCTTTCATTTGTTGTGCGTGAAACAGTAGTTCCAAACAAAGTTGACCAAGTATTAACGTTTAAAAGTAGATTAAACTTTTTTTTTTACAAATTATAAATCAAATAACAAGCATACTTCCAAATAATCAGAACATTTTATACAGACAAAATCATTTTTCAGCTTTTGCTGTCCAGTGCGTGTGATGACATATTGTTTAATACCGTACAAGTTCGAGTAAGTAGACGATTCAGGTTATATACCCCAAGATTTTATAATGTAAATGATAACGAACACTAATGACAAGTCATTATTTGTTTTATGTGCATTTGTGTTTTCCATCGGCTCACCCACATGTTTCCTACCATTTGTTTACGAAATACATAGTATGTAATGTGGGCGGGTAGCCCACATTGATTTTACCTCAATAAATGATTGGGGTTTTAAAACTATTGAAACAAAAACCAATTGTTATGAAACTTTGGGCATTTGAATTGAATAGTAAACTACATTTACCTATATTTCTTTTTGCACACCCTTCAGAGTAGAAATTTTTATGTTCCCTGCAAAGTAGAATAAATGTATATTTTTATTCCACGCGCTTAAAAATAGAAAGGAGCACCCAAGATTATTATGATATAAATCTTGATGAATAATAACGTTATTGTTTAGCATTTATTAACATATATCTTTTTTATTTGTTAATAGTTCTACAATTTGGGCCACTGGCTTGCATTAAGTAAACGAACCATTTACTCTGAACTGAGCTCCTAGTCATACTGTTTTTTGTTTAATATGAATTTAAAACCTTGATTAATGGAAAGCATGTTGTTGCCCTTTTTCCAATATAATTTCCTAAATGGCCATAGAAAGGTAATGTGTGAGCTGTTAATGTACGGTTTAATAGGGTAGAATAATTTGAAACGTACGGGAAATAAGGTCGACACGTTTATCTTTTGGCATTTTATTATAATCGACACACTTCGATGTCTATATATGCTAATGAATACAAACCTCAATCCAAATGTTCAATATACTGCATTTGTTCAATTTTAACAGTCACCGGCCAGAGTTATACCTGACACATCCAAGACTTGGATCTCTATAACTAGGATTTATAAGATCTCGAGTGAAACGAGATGCTAAGTTTTCATTGTCATTTCTTAATAGTTTATGTGTCAATTGAAGAGTCTTACATTTCTAAGAAATAAACTAATTGTCTTATGCTAATTAAATTGTTAGTAATAAAAGATTGCCTGACGGGGGATTATGATTAATTTAGAATAATCTTCTGTTATCTTATATCAATGTCAGATTAGACGTTTGGAATTAGTCGTCTTGGTCAGTTAAATATAGGACTCTTTTTAAACCAAACCCCATCTTCTCCATTGTTTGATTGTAAGCAAACCCCTAAATCTCAAATCTTAATTCTAACGTAAATAATCATTAACTGTGGTATATGGTGCACACTCTATAAAGGCATAATTTCATTTTATATCTGCATAAAAAATTTATGGAACGTTTTGGTGATCAATATTGAAACGGTAGTCGTGACTAATAAATTTTTCTGTCTTTTTGAAACTTTGAAATTAGTACTAGTTTTGGATTTTATTAGAAGGATAATATGTGGCATGGCATACCACTCTGAAAATGAAGTGTAATAATGACGATGATAACAACGTTTTACCCCCCAACGTAAGCTTGACAAAAAGATTGTCTTAAACAAATACTTTCAGTGTAACCAAACGTGGAAAATATCAATAACTGAGTTTCAGGGGGTTTTACTTATCTCATTTGTCACGAAATCGTAAGCTGAGGCAATTTTCTTATTTGTTCTGTTTAAAATTATACCATTTGCTTTTGAGAGTGTTCTTTTATATTCACACTGTGGCAGATTGATTTTACTCATAATGAGGTGTGTATATATATATATATATATATATATATATATATATATATATATATATATATATATATATATATATATATATATATATATATATATATATATATATATATATATATATATATATATATATATATATGGTCTTTTTGTCTAATTGCTAACTATTTTGTGTTTGTTTGAGTCATGTTGACATATCCTTAAAATTACGACTTGGCTCTGAACAGTGCTTCATGCATACGTGCAATGCATTTCCTTGTCACAGGCGGTGAAGATTTGATAAATTGATACAATAAAACACTGAATACTGTATCCAAATGAGATGATGAAATATCAAAAGTAAAAATTGATTTAGCATGCATTGTGCATCCATATGCATGGAAAAAAATTCAAACACATTGACGGAAACACTGGAAAGAACAGAATTCATTTAAGTAAACATCTGTAATGCGAGTCAAAGCAAAGTTTGTTCTTTAATTTAAATAGATGAATATTAATGTAAACACAATTATATTCGTTTGTACATCAATCAAATAACCAACAAATATCCGCCAATGATAATTGTCTTCCATCATCTCTTCAACTTGTTACATTTCATTGTTATAAATGATAATGTCACTAACAATGTGATATTTAAATTATGAGCTCATTTTAATATCTCCCCCCAAAAAAACTATAATTTGCTTACGAACCTGTTTACCGTCAGACCACCATTATTGACAACTGCCGATAAATTTTCATATGTTATATAGCTTTACAAGTGTCGGTTGACTTTGCATTACGTGCAATTGTTTGGTTACTTTAGAATATATTCAAATACTATTTTCTTAGCATTATCTTATAGATGGAATAAGGATAGATTGTCCATTAAGAAACGTAAATCATGAACACCTGTTCGAAGGTGAAGTTATTTATTTAATGACCAGGCTTCGTTAGCGCTCTATTTCTAAGATGTCTGACATGAAAATTGCTGGTGTACACCCACCAACATTGGTTTCACGTCGTTAATTCAGTAATCATGGGTTTTGTATTATAGTTTACGGGTAGTTTGAGTTCTATTTGCAAAGACTGAAAATCAGTCAAGAAAGATGAAGGTGCTTTCTTGGAGGATTGTTCAGCAACTATATGGACCATCAACATAAAGATTTAGTAGCAATAAATCTGGAGAAGATAATAATTGCTGACCTTCCCATATGAATATGTTTGTATCAATATCAATACTTTAGTTGCTGTAATAATGTTTTGGATACACCTTTAAAACAAATTATCTGAATACTCAAAACGCTTTGCAAGTTTAAGTGATGTACTCACGTGTTATTTACACCAAAATAATTCAGGATACTCTTTCTTTTTACTGAACCGTATCTAGCTGTGTGCTTCTGAAAACATCAAATACATATGTAAGTTGGAAACTGCAAGATTTCTCAGCCATGGACTACACACTGAAATTCAGAGTAATGATTCCAAGCCTATTACACTGTTATTCACTGAATTAATTTTGAAGTAAACTTTATAAAGACCTTTAAATAAGACACAGAAATACAACATCAAATGAAGCAAACAATGTATAAAGAAAGGAAACCGAATCATAAAATACACGAGACAAGAACTAATATTGTATATGCAATGACCTTGATACCTTTGTTGTATATCCAAGACGGACGCTTAATAATCATACAATATTCCATATATTGCTCTTTTGTAAATGTGAAACAAAATTAATGCAATATTGTTTAAATTCGGACACGTACTCTACATCAATATGGTTCCAGAGGTTGTACAATTTAAGGAATTGTTTTCACTCTAAATTAAAAAATATAATGTGTGATTAAAGGTTTGTTGATATGTAACTTTTTCTTGTACAACTTTGATATACATGGTCTTTTTAACTGAGACTGACTGTAATGAGTAACACAATAATTGAAAATGTAAATATTATGAAGAAGTGTAGATATTTATAATGTCTGGAAGATTCACGAATGATTTAACTTCTTTATAGTATACATTAATAGTCTGCTCATGGAACAAAACACACGTAACACATTGAATATATATAGTAATATAATTTCAGGTTTGAATTCAGTATAATTTACAGTGAATGTCTATATCCAAGAATTTTATCAAAGCACTTCTTTATTTGCAGAGCAAAGCATCAGTTAAATTCATTCCTTTGAAGAAAATCAAATTCAGCCCATCTGGTCACAACATAATACAACTTGAAAGTGCTAGATGTTAAAGCACGAATAACCTGGTCCTCACAATGACAAGATAATATAGTTCTCTACTTGACCTGAGGCCACAGTTAGTATTTTCTATTTACAAAACACCCATTACCTAATAGAAAATAACCTAGATTGATCCTGATGTTTACAAAATCAAAACCATACCCTGTAAAAATTCACATAGGAAAGTCCAAAATCTTGATCCAAATAAACATATTTGCTTCTTCTATTAATAATAATTCTGATATTAGACTCATAAACAAAGAGAATAATTTAGCTAATTATATATTGTTGACATAAAATGTAATAAAAATAAACACAATCGTGTCAAGCAGAAATAAACTCAACAATGGACAAAGTCAAGTCCATCAAAAAATGTTACAATACAATAGCGTGTAATGAAATAAAACAAAATTTTAAAATAACAAACAAACAATGAAATTTTACATTATATATATAAATATATATATATATATATATATATATATATATATATATATATATATATATATATATATATATATATATATATATATATATATATATATATATATATATATATATATATATATATATATATATATATATATATATATATATATATATATATATATATATATATATATATATATATATATATATATATATATATATATATTGTTTCGTGTTTAGGCTCAAATAAACAGAAAGAGTGAAAACAACAATCTTTTTTTAATTTAACAAATAATTTATTTCCCTGGAAAATCTCTGTAAAAATGAAAAAAATGAGATCTTACGGTTTCAAGAATCAAATCCAAAAATAATCCGAGAATAATCCAAAAGTAATCCAAGAATAATCAACGAATTAAATTGCAAAAGTCCTAGTAATAAATGTTCTAATAATTTCAAGTTCGAATCCTGATGGAAAATCCAAGATGGATGACGATGACGTATGTTGTAGTCAGTACTGTGCTTATCCACAGTTTCTTGTAGAAATATAAATATTGACACTCCGGTGTTGGAAATTTGTAAGCAATGTCTTTCCAAAATTTTTGTGTGAGCACTCATCAAAATATGTCCAGAGAAAAAAGAATTAATCACTTTGAAATCCAAATGATCTCAAGAAAATTATAACTCAAAATCTGGCTAAACAAAAAAACTTGACATCAGTGTAAAAAGCGGAAAACTGAGAAATCTCTCTCTACGCACCTCTATTAAAACTAACAAATGAGCAGTAATGGAAAAAACGGAATTGCGAAATCGAAAGGGGGGATCACGTGATCGTGTTTATGTCAAGTACACAAAAAATGACCCTGGCGAAAACCAATCATTTTAAAATAAAATAGAACTTGTTTACGAAGGTTGCTACAAATTATGAAACAAGGTCAGGAATTAGATCAACACCTAGTGTTTTCGAAAGAATGATTCGGGTCTACTGATTTTCTGGGAAAATATCATCTCCAGTGAATAAATTTACATTATAATAGCATATAATATAATTTTAAAACTTTAAACTCACATACAATTAAAATAAAATAAATATGAATTAAATCAGAGAACCGTAACAATATACATGGGAACTAGAAAGTTTAACGTTTTAATTATGTTCATCCATTGTGCCACATAATATAATATCGCTAGAAGTACTGTTACCTGTGACTGGTCCATAAGATGGTAAAGGGCAAATTTTATATCTGTAATGTATTGAAAAGATCACAAGAGCTTTCAATTAGAGACTATCTAAATGTGAATTGATCTGGACGCATTCCTTATAATTCAGCGTAAATTAATATTTGATGTGGTTATTTCCTTTAATTTTATCGCTTACCAATTTGCAACCACACAATTTATTTGCAATATATGCATACGTACCTGAATGAGTAAATTAACACTTTTAAGTAAGACTGCATTTACCATTGTACAGTTTGGGTGTCAATGTTATCATTTATTAAGTTAATTTATTTCAAATTAATTACGTAATATTCTTGAATAAGATTGTTTGTTTACCATATATAATTGCAGTTACAGTTACTTGGATTACTATCTGAATTCGAGGCTTGCAGCCCTTGTTTCACTTCAGTTTTCTTTAGATTTTCCTTGATGTCCTGTTCCAAAGCTGATATGTCATCATCCATGTGTGATCTGACTCATCAAAGATGCTTCTTTCCAATTTTTTGAATTGATGGAGCTAGAACGCCAAGGAAAATTAAATATTACATTTTTAAATAACATATATCATTGGAATTACTGTTAATGCTTTGAGATATAGGATACTATTCTCGTCACCTTATGGCAGCCTGGTTTCCGTCGTTTATAGATCAGTTTCTGAATTCCATCAGAAAGGTCTCTGTCTAAATAGGATGCGAGAGAGATGCAAAGCGACGAAGAAACTTAAAACGAGAAGTGCAGTTTTGCCGCATTGTTCTAAAAAACAGAACATGTGTAACATATACGGCTCTCACCACCCTCCAACGAATAATTTGTCAAAGTGATTTGTTTATGGCTGTCGTAAAACAGACATAATATTCTTATCACTGTCTCGACATTTCATAATTAGACGAAATTCATTTCGGTTTTCTCTGACGTAAATAATCACTCAAAAGCACCGCACATGTTGATTGAAAGAAAAACTTCGAAATTATTTATAATATCTAATTCTTTGCTCTGTTTATCTTATGTTATCCTGGTCCTTGATCATGAAGGGTATTTAATATATCGTCCTATTTAATCCCATTAAACTGCGTCTTAAACTGTTGTAAACAAGTTAATAATTTCACGTAAATTGATGTTATCTGGGTTTATATTTCATAGAAAATTTTACAAATAACCTGATAAGAATATCACAAAGAGAGCTACATTTTCTTATTAGTTTTGCCTATTTTAGACTTTCGTCATGTGGTGTGTTTTAGGCAAATGTTAATGCCTCGCAATTCAATGCAAAATATATTGCTAACACAACACTCGATATGTTGCCAGGCTGCATGGTCACAACGTATATGTTATATAACGTGCGACGATGTAAACCGAGTCTATAATAAAGGATAAATCAGTATCATTTAACAGTCCGAGGGTTGCTTAATGCATAAATACAGAAAAATATAAAACACCGCACAGTACCTAACCTGCTACATAACAAGGCAAATAGTATTTTGCAAGCGTTATAGTAATTATTTTACTTCATTTGTTTCTGAACAACGTATGTTGTATGGCGTGGAATCCATGCGGAAGTCACCGACAGTTCTATTACATACGAAACTGACGATTACACCGAATCAAGGTGCATTTAGGTTTGGGATTCTGAAAATGGAAAGTATTATAGGGTCAATTTCACCATTATTTATAAGTGTTGCATCAGTTCTCGCAGTGATATGGATCATATGTCTCTTTATGTCTATGTCATTAAATTATTTCACAATAACGTTTGTTTTAGTAATTTTATCAAACAGATAGTATGTTCCCATTTTGGATGTAACTTTACGCTTCGTTTGTATTAATGTATGCTTAATGTTAGTACTTATCAGCAGTTTTGAATGAGCGTGTATAATCTTATTAAATGGAAGAAACGCACTTTTAAACAACCAACTGTTAGAAGAATATCTTCGCACATAATTTATATATATATATATATATATATATATATATATATATATATATATATATATATATATATATATATATATATATATATATATATATATATATATATATATATATATAAAGAGATAGATTCAGCAGCTGGCTTATTAAAGGCCAATTAATCACCACAAATAGAAGGTGAAATGTGATAATTTCACTTGAGATACAAATTCTTTTTCGACTTTGATACTGATCAGCGTTTAAAGGTATCAAGGATATCAACATGGTTATGTGATATCAACAATTGATATTTCTATATTCTGCCTGTGGGAAAATTTATTTGTTTAAGGTCCGTTTCATGCTATCAACAATGTGTCATGCATTGGGAATGATTTCCTGTGATGATCCATCATGGTTTGTTTCATATCTTCGAATATCAATGATAAAAACAAACTTGAAAAAGAACTCTGTAGGATATATTGTCTAACATATTTTTTTTAAATTTGTAACATCTTACACTGTAATTCATATTGAACTATAAGTTCCTGATATTCTACAAGATAACTGATAGTGACAGACTGGGCCACCCCGACATCCGAAGGATCTTCCAATGTACGTAAAGTTAAAAATACCACTGACTTACGTGATTATGTATTACAATTTGTAGACAGATTCCGGATACGGAATTCATAAGGCACTCTTGTACGGTACAAATCAGAGTCCTCAATAAACTATGTTGATCTATTACAGAAAATAAATGTCACAAAGTTACGAAAACAACTTTCAACAACAAATTTAGAAAATAATTCAATAAGAAAAATTTAAGTTACTCATTCTCTTGTTCCCATCGTCCAGAACATGATGGGAATTTTTGCTTTATCAAATAGTGTTTTGCTTTGTATCTGTGGGAACCACACATCTATGTTACCACCGTGAAAAAAATATTTTAGAGCTCCATATGGGATCCATAGATAACATTGTCTGCATTTGTCCGTAAATGAGACTTCTCTTCTACTTTGCATACTAGTAGTGACTGAAACGCTAGCAACAAAGTGCTGCTTTATTGGTATTCAGTGTACTAGCAAGTGAATACTGGCCATGTATATAAAACGGTAGACCGCCGGAGGTTGTCTTCCATAAGCAATGAAAATGTCGAAAGTCATTATTTTTATGCTTGTCACTGTAATTTGGTAGACATGCAATTAACGTGTTTTCTTGGCATACAATGTGTGGACAGAGCAACGATAATTGGTTGGACGAGATAAAGTATTCAAAAATGACTTGCTTGTAATAAGAAAAGACTGATTTTCTGTCGTTTAGATTACAAGGACCTGCCTGTAGCATCATTAGTTGCAAAAGTATCGTCGTGAGCATCCTCATTGGTTGGAATTAAGACACTTTCTCCCAGGGAAAGGCCGATAATAAATGTT
The DNA here is from genome assembly GCA_028554795.2 of Sinohyriopsis cumingii. Taxonomy (NCBI): domain Eukaryota; kingdom Metazoa; phylum Mollusca; class Bivalvia; order Unionida; family Unionidae; genus Sinohyriopsis; species Sinohyriopsis cumingii. The sequence goes on along the minus strand of CM068830.1, from coordinate 30,089,325 downwards.
CATTTTTGTCTCATTGGAATCATATCGGAAAACTGGAGTTTTAGGCATGACCCCAAAGTGACAGACTTACTGCTTCAACATGGACGTCGTACGGTCAGCGAATAATTTAGCGATAAATCATCGGCCTAAATGGTAGGCAGTGTCTGATAGCCTATCTTCAACACAACCGTGGCATGTACGCAAATTTGCTATCAATTCCCTTAATGGTAGGACTTTATTTACTTAGTTAAAACCGTCGTTGGGATCGATTATATTCGAAAGGAAACACAGTTATAGACATGTTAGGCTCAATTTAATTCGAAAATAAATTCCAAGCCAGCTTTAGTACAGGACAAAGTTTAAAATAACAATTAAGTAGTTTAAAATAAAACCATAATGGCTTCATGGAGGCATATCACTAAGATTTTACCAAAACGAATGAACGTTTTGTATCCATTTGTACTAATGATTTCAGCGAATAGTACAAAATTAAATTTTATTAGATAGGTTTGTGCGATCGTGACTTTAAAATTTTGCATTCTTCCATGCGATATTTATTTTTAGCTGTGGTAGGTTGCGAGTATTTAATTCGAAACAAATTCAATTACAAGTTCATCTGATGATTTTGCTCCACTCATGTCATTTAATAAAAAGGTGATCAATGTATACTAAATTTATATGACATGACTATGATGTATATAGGTTGTGATCTTTCATATGTTGCACCTGCTATTGATATCCAATATGTTTACTTCATCTGTGTGTCAGTTCCACGAGGAAGAGCAGCTCGGTTTACTTTTAAATTCAGAATTGTGTGCCTTACATGGTTTATAGTTGTTATTGCTATATTGGGTTCAACGCCATTTCTCAGTGCAAGGTAAGCAATACTTGTCCGTCAGTATAACTGATGGAGGTAAAAACTACCGACCCACGAGAATTATGGTAAGCTTTCTCACATACACACATCAGCCGAACCCAAGACTCAAGTTGCGCTGACCGACAGACAGTGATCAGTAAAGGCGAACGCATTAGGCCACTCGACCACCAAGGGCCCCTAATAGCAATGGTGAATGAAGATGTCGTAAAAGCAAGATATCAGTATGATCTGTATGTTTAGTTTGACGGCATAGCATACTTCAATGTTTCAGTTCTTTATCACATTACCTGGCTTTTGATGGCCTAAGATATCTAGAACTAATTATGAAAATAACGTTAGAAACTGAAATTTTGGAACTCATTGTAACATTTCACAGGATATTTTCAGAGTGAACGTCTGTAGACAATTTACTCTGCTGTATATAGGAGTCATTCCTTTTGATAAGAATGAGTTTTATTGGTTTTTAATAAAAAAAAGTAATAATAAAACGGATAGCATAAATAATAGTAAAATTACATTGTATGAACATATAAAATTAATAAAATACTATAAGTAGAATATAGACAATATACTGTCGAAGCACAAGTCAAACGTGTACTAAACGTTTAGAAGACGGGCACAGAGGCAAGATATGGAAAATATAGGGAAACTGGGTAACAGAATACAATATGAAACAAAAACAAAACAGAAATGCGTATTTCATCAGGATAATACCAACAAATGACTTTGATGAGTTAAGCCCAAGACACTAAAAATTATCGCCATTTCGAAATATCCTAACTTTATCCTAAGATAATCAATGTTTTGAAGAACTCCAACGATGATAGCAGAATCTCAGAGGGCACCAGCAGAGGTAGCATTGTCATCCTCCATCATCATCCGGATGAAAAGGATTTTGAAGCTTTACATGTTTAAGCGTCAAACATGACATTAATTACTTACATTACCAATGTCAAGGGACATGGCATTGGAGCTTATAAATACATCACGAATGGTTATTTTGGTAGCATTTAAAGAGGAATATTTCATTACAAAAATGAAAAAGTACTAATTTGAACGTGTTTCACTCTTCTTAAGCAATAACGCTGAGAGTGACCAGACTTGTAAACCCTAAAGCGTGCTCTTTGCTTCTTCTGGATTAGGGTTTGTTTTGAGAATTTTTAACCGATTCTTCGACAAAAAGAAGTTTTAAAATATTGGCTTGACAATAAGCGTAACTTTTAACAAATAGATATTTGATTTCAACTTTGACAATTTAAATATACCGCATATAATGGCTATGCAAACGAAACGCGATAATGAAACTAGGTATTTATCCTTAGAAATTTACACATTTTTAAGTCATTATTTCAATTCTAATATGAACAAAACAAAACAAACATCGGTCTATTTATACTGATAAAACTTTCAGTCTATTAGTCTATTTATACTGATATAATTTTCAGTCTGTTTATACTGGTATAACTTTTTGTCTATTTATACTGATATAACTTTCAATCTATTTGTACTGATATAACTTTTAGTCTATTTATACTGATATAACTTTCAATCTATCTATACTGGTATAACTTTCAGTCTAGTTATACTGATATAAATTTCAGTCTATTTATACTGATATAACTTTCAGTCTAGTTATACTGATATAACTTTCAGTCTATTTATACTGACATAACTTTCAGTCTATTTATACTGATATAACTTTCAGTCTATTTATACTGATATAATTTTCAGTCTATTTATACTGATATAACTTTCAATCTATTTATACTGGCATAACTTTCAGTCTAGTTATACTGATATAACTTTCAGTCTGTTTATACTGATATAACTTTCAATCTATTTATACTGGTATAACTTTCAGTCTAGTTATACTGATATAACTTTCAGTCTAGTTATACTGATATAACTTTCAGTCTATTTATACCGATATAACTTTCAGACTGTTTATGCTGATATAACTTTCAGAATGTTTATAATGATATAGCTTTGCTGACATAATACTGCTGCACGCGTCCTTCCCAACAATTGGATGCATATTCCATTGGTAAAAGGATACGAACTTGGTTCATGTTGGAATATAACATAAACCACTTTTTGAAAGGTTTAAAACCAAACAAGAGGCAAGAATATCTATAGTGTCCTTCACATTGTAGGTTTGTATTCTCCAGAACATAAAAATAAAATGGTGAATCATTCTGGAACCTGGTGCATTAGACATTTTACGCCCACTTCAAGTAATTTTCATGTTGGTTTTCCACTGGTAACACATAGAATATCAAACTTTCTTTTGTATTCGTTTGCGTGCTTTTGCACACCTCCAACTCGTTTCATTCATAAGAAAAAAATAACAACGATTTAAACTACTTTTAATTTCGATGGCATTTGAGAGATAAGACAAGTGCTTTAATGCTTTAAAAGGGGAGGGGGGAAATATCCTTCTAAGTTTCGATCTTTACAAGCAAGCATACTGTCTGCTATAAATTACATGGATTTTAGTAAGTAGTCCTTCTGAATATTCGTCGTAATATATGCCCCTTTCAGATTTTTCAGTATTTGTTCCAAATTTTATTTATCAGGATCCTCTGGAGCTTTCCCCTCAGTAGCTATTTCTAAACTGGTGCAGTGTCATAATTATTTTACTGATTATTTAAATTTTACAAAATCTTCAGTTCTTCCTAATTAAAAGAATACGATTTTTGAGCTCCTCTGTTGATGTACTATATACCCTACCTGTATTTTCTCGTTTTAATCAATTATCCACAAAATGCTTTAATTAAATATGCACTTCACTAAATTTATTCACGCTAATCTAATGATCAGTTGGTTCTTTTCTTGTTAAGAACATAATCAAATCAGATATTAGCGTGAAAGGCCACACAGGGCTAACGAAATCAACGCGTCACTGAAAATGTATGACCCGTGCGATTCATTTCAACAGGAGAAGTTCACGTAATTGATTTCTCGTCGTTAATAATTGTTTTCAAATGTTTGCCTGCCACCAAAATTTCCGACAATATTTTAAGAGATTTTTAAGTTCGTGACATTTCAAGGACACACAAACGATAATTGACAATTTATTTGTCAAGAACCACTGTTTGAGAGCAGGTGTTACTCTCATGGTGTCAGAATGCCATGAAATGACGCAAATATTTGTGCCACAAGTATTTTCTTATTCAGCTTCTACTATTACACTGGACAGAAAATAAATTAGTCTTTCGGATATTTATAATCACACTCTAAATTAATATCGAACAGAATGCACATGCTAATTGAAGCATAAGTATTTATAATACATCTCAAAGACGTACGAAATTCAACAAATATTCATGTTAACTGACAGTAAAAGTTCCAAAAGAAAGACATATACCCACCACTTCCAAAATAACTTTAAACAAGATTTAGAAGCAAAATGGGACTTTTAACTTTTTGTAGTCTAATGCCATGTCCAAAAATATTTAATATGAATTCTGAAAACTCAAATTTGTTTTCAAGAATTGAAGATTACGATGAAGTATAAAAATTGTGAAATTCGGTTACAGATTGTATATCCAAGCAAATCAAAAAAAAACTTTTCAAAGATATTATTCTGAGCTTGAGTCTATGAATGCTAGTTAACATACATTACTAAGTACTTGTTTTGCCCCATGTCAGAGGAACGATGAGTTTGATATCAGTGCCGTATCAGGTCAAGTGTTGATGAAGGGAGGGGTTTTTTTTCTACGAATTTCAAAAGAGCTCTGACGTTCCTAAAAATGATCACAAGGGAAAAGTCTATGTGTCCTTTACTCAAAGTGTGCATAATACCCAAAGAACGTGCGCAACAATACAACTTTGGCCAAATTTCAAGTGACAAGTGATTGTACGTTTGTGTGTGTGTACCTTTTTGGTAGGATTAGCCTGTGGGTTCCTGGAAATCCCTGATCCCCCACCAATCATACCTTAGATATGTTCTTAGGATATATAAAGATTCGGAACATATATTTATTATGTAACCCAGTTTTGTCGTTTTTCAAATATATTATATGTAAAGTTTGAATGGAATTCACTTCAAATTGGAACTGATGTAAGTTCTTCTCGGTGCGTGGAAGAATATCGACTCGCTTATGTCAGCAAAACATATATTTCTAGCCCAGATGTGTGATACGAATATACGAATTGAACAGCTGTTGCCAACACCAGATCAATCATATAAAAAGGTATATGATTAAATAAAGTAAACTGTACACTATTAAATTATCCTCGGGTCTTTCTTCGTTCGACCATCGAAAATTGAAATGACCAGACGACAGAGTCAATCAGGGATTGTGAAATGTTTTAATCATGATTGTGTTGTTCATTTTGTTTTGTTGTTGTAACTGTTTTTGTTTTAGTATTGTTTGTAATTTAATAGCATGTACATATTTTAACTTATACTGGTCATCATTCTATTGTTCGATGAGGGTAAGAAAGTTGCTGTTTACTTGCAATAGTTAATTCAATGTATTATTTATATTACATTTAAGGAAATGTACATATGTCTCAAACTGAGTTATTCGAATCGATCTATAAAGGTTTTCTTCAGCATACTATCCCATACTAATTAAAGAAATAATGCTGGTGAGGTCATAGTTTAATATTTCTCGATCCATGAAAGAAAGAAAATTAGCACTTGCTCGATCTTTCTCCGCCAAGAATAATATACATTGTTCTAGATAGGCGATAATCATGACGATATCCTGATGCAATTTAGTCGGTAATTTTAACAAATTGTATTGTTTTACACCGTACGAGTCATAATGCAAATTGCGCAGACCTTGATCTGCCGTGGCATAATGCGCCGACATATTTGGTTCTGTGCTGAATGTTAGGAATAACCAGTAGAACAAACAACATAGACACTGATCTGCAGACGCATTATGCCACGGAAGATCAGGATCTATGTTGTTTGCAGTTTGACGCGACTTATGAAGGAGTAAATACAGCATTAAATGTTTTGAAAGCCGGTTCTCCGTTTTCTTATCATGTGTTAATCAGTAACAATTACTGACTGCAAAGACAGAACATTCGAAATGGATTAATGTCATTAGGATCTTCCCGTTAATTACGACAACAATAGGGAATGACAATATGAAGGAATAATTGACTTAAGCGTATTCACATTACATTGTACTTAAAAAGAATGCTTTGACTGAATTATATTTGGTTGCCTGTGAGTGGTGATGCCATCATACATACTAGATTGGCAAGAAATATTCATAATCGTCCAGGTGCAAATGCATGCACGTTATGTATGTGAGAGCGATAAATAAACTAGTCGCACTTTTATTGAGTACACAATCCTTTTAGTCCATTTCAGTGGGGATGAGATCCGATAGAAAGCTTGTTTAAATCTCTGTGTGTGTCTGTGAGTGCGCACGCGTGAATAAATATACTCTAGTCACACTATTACTGGTGCATGATGGGGATAAATTATCACCACGTTCTCATCTTAATCATATTGCATTTCGAGCTGTCATTGACGGGAAGAATATTGAGAGAATCAATAATGAAATCTTAAAATTCATGCACTGGTAACCTTGTTTCTGAAACAGTATTATTTCTCGTTCTTTCTGACTGATATGAAAGAAACAAATATGTCATCCTTTTAATAATATCAGTAGTGATGAAATTTCCATAGAGTGACATAACTTTTGATTGTTGCATGACACAGTACCGTTATTTGTGTGAGGTTCGTCAAAACACACCGTGGCAATAACGGGGTTATGTACGACTTTTGTCAAAGGACGAGGAGTGTTTTAAAGTTCTGAATATGAGTGTGCTGTTCAACAAAGTTCTTTATTAATTCATTCCCTCGAACTACTCCCCATGCACGTTCTCAGTCGGATTATCCAATTATTTAATACTTATTAATATATAACTTTTGGTATGGTGTTCGCACACTGGAAAACTGCATTTTCAGCCAAAACTTAATTGGAGCTAAATACATAGCTATATATGGAGAATGCGACAAAGCTGGAGGCTGTGCACATTCAGAAAGTATGTCATGGTGTAGATAGATAAATACCTCGGGTACTGGTGTGGAGACGGGTGGTTCGGGTAATGTTTCTCACATTTTGGCGTCACTTCCATGGAATAAGAATGTCCATCGACAACATCAGTAACGTACAGGTAGGTATCTGGGTGATTGTGCCTTTTTGTATCGAAAATAAAACCCACTGAAACTCTAGATGGTCCGAGTAAGTCCGAGTAAGTCGAGCACTTCGTGTTTTCTGCTCATTTTATCCAATCCAAATTTTATTATTTTCTCTAGAGTCGGATGTGAAAACAACTAAATCAATGTTTCATCGCCTTTGGCAATCTCATTGAAACGTGCCTGGCGAGCAGTTGTTTGGTGATTTAAACCTCAGTCTGTTCTCGATCAGCCATCAACGAATGAGGGATTCTGTGTGTACAAACCTTTCGGAACTTCAAATTATTTTCAATATATTGAAAACAGTTGCTGAATTAAAGCCCGTGATGATGGAAATTTCTTGAATTATGTATCGAACATCTTCATCAATTATCTTCTTACACCAGCCACTTTTCGATCACCAATCGCAGAAAATGGTTTTGCAGAAAATGGGTCATCTACCATAGATTTGCGACAATCTTTAAAAGAATGGAACTATCATGTATGATATGATACCGAATTATATTAGTTAATTTTTCTATGTCGGCCTTGATATTGGTCAGAGGGAACCCTAAGAGATCTTTGCACAGTAAACTAATTGTTCTCTTTCTTCAACATGCTTACATCATTGTCACTTACCTATGCTAAGTCACAAATATATATATATATATATATATATATATATATATATATATATATATATATATATATATATATATATATATATATATATATATATATATATATATATATATATATATATATATATATACATACATACATACATACATATACATATACACACATGCATGTGTCTAGTGTACTCAACTTGCAACGCAAATCATGTTATGGAACAATATTGTATACATCGATCGTTATTAAATTTATTGACAAGTTACAAGGAACAAAATAGGTATAACACAATATTCAAATACTTCGCAAATACCCCCGAATATGATCGGCAATGAAATAACACCTTTAGATATAGAGTACTAGGAAGCAAAACATTTATATGATATCATTCATATGGACAGCACCCCTCTTTTAATTAATGGAATCATTACCCAAGAAACTGTACAGCATTCCACGGCCAAAATATCATTAGGTCATTTTAACAGATTATAAAAGAATAGAAACGCAACAGGTGGGTGGAATACGTAATTTAGAAAAAAAAGCAGGTAATATTTAACTTTGTCTTATTTACAACTTATTTATTTTATGATAGAAAAGGTCAAATGACTCTTACTCAGTCGTCGCAAAGGCTGGTTCGAAACCGATCGATTGAGTCAACGGAAACTTTAGACACTAAACCCTGTGGACCACCTTTAAGGACGTTTTGGGCGGTCCAAATTGCCAGCTAGGTTAATAATGAGACAGTGTAACTAAGTTTAATTTTGTTCGGAATTATAGAGCCATCTTTGCTTGAGTTCCTTCCTCGTCTCCATTACATACATTAGAACGGCATCCAGTTATGAGAATGAAATATGCCAGAATTGCTTACAACACATAATGACGGCGCGTAAGAAAAGTTAGTAATTAGGTTTGAGCTGAAATATGCTTCGTGTTTTTTCTATTAAGCCTAGATTTGCAGTGTCTAACTTTTGTTAATTTGTAAGCTTCTACTTGCAAGCCTGGCTTGCTTTTCGAACCACAGATGTAACTACTTGTTTAGGATCCGAGGCAGCTGAAGATGTTAGCTGCGCTAATGACTTAAAGAAGCCAGAATACTGTTGCTTTATTTGCAAACACAATTCTGCTTCTAGTACCGACTGACACCTAATTTTTCATTGCGAATTATTTATTACTGTCTTAAAATGAACGTAATATTCTTATCTCGCTTCAGAATCTTGCAATTAGTAGAAGATTGGAAGCTTTACCTCCGTTAAGAGTAAACAATTTCTAGTACCACACATGATGACAGATGAAACGGAAAGGCAAATACAAGCATATGAAGATACGGTACTTTATCTGATATCCAATATGCATACCGCACATAAAAAGCGTTGACAGCAGCAAATGTGCAGAATGATTCTAGAGCATATGACATGTTGAATTAAAATATACATTAGGCATAGCTGTGTTGTATATTTGAGGAAGATGGAGTGAACTCTGTCTCTCTCATATGTATGTCATTAAATTCAAATTTGAATACATCATGGCTTAAGTTATATACTCATACTGTATTGTAAACCACGCGTTAATTAATAGGCTTGTAATTTATTAATGTAATATCTTTCTTAGATATGTAATAAATTAATCAGTATTTGTCATCCATGCCATAGGCATCCGAGAATTATTTTTTATTTTCGGGGGGGGGGGGGGGTAAATATGTAATGTTCAGTTTTTAAGTTTTAAGGATGTAAGCAAAAACATGTTTTGAGTTGAAATCAAATATGCTAATACAATAAGAACAAAAAATGTTATTAAATTTAATGCAGATCAAAATCAAACTGTGAGATAAAAGTAAAAAATGTCTAGTACTTTCGCTCTCTTTCGGATTGAAAATATTCCATTTGGTACATGATTACTTCTTTGATATCTGTTGTTTCCCAAATCACACACCAAAGCAGTCATTAACCCAAATAAAAATGACTCAGTCACCATTTTTTATTTTGTTATTATTGTCATATCAACTTGGTCGCTGCAAAATTACATACTATGCTTTTATTTTTACATGTTGAGTTTGCATCAGTAAATTTCTGACAAATGATAATAAAACGACTGTGCTCAAATAAGACGCTATTACCGCTAAAGCTATTCAAATAAATAAATGTTTATTGAATAACAAAAAGAAATTCTGACTGTATTTTTTTTATTATCATCAATTAACACATCATTTATTTCCAATCTTTTCACTTTTCAAGTCCTGGACAAAATACCAGAAACACAACGTTACCGTTCTTCGCCGTAAAACATGATAGCTTTATGATGCAGGTAACGTCTTATTAGATTTCTTTGTGTCAACTGGCTTCATATGACTTTAAGACGTTCTAGGTGCCACAGTGAATAAACCTTTGATGTTTACATAAAAATATTCCCTATACAAATAATCACATACGTCAGCGCACGTGATTCTTTTAGAAAAAAATTAACTTCGGCATTCTCATGTGATTAATATTAACAGTCTGACGAAATTATTGACCAATTTCTTTAATCTATGTTACATGGCACAAAATCCGTACGGAAGATTCGAACCTTTTAGAAGATCATCGATGGTCTCGTGTCTTCCCTTGTGTTACGTTGTTACAGGTAAGACCCCTCTATTTCAAACCGAGAAGAAGGTGATATTATAAAGCTGACCTTCATTGTTCTGTCAATTACAAACAAAATGTAGGGCATGACATATTTATCTTGACAAAAATACTCTTATTGTCTGCTTTATATGAAATTTAAAATAAAGCACTCCGATTTCATTTAATCCATGTTAATGTTGTACTTGTTACTCGTATGTTAGTTGCACATCACTAGTTTGATAGTTTTGGACAAAAACAATTCTATATGAATATTTGTAAAACCGTTGTTGCACTGATACGTGCAAATGAAAGTTTTGTTTTTGTCACTAAAATGTCAGGGCTGTCACTAAACAAATTCAAGAAAAGTCCATGTGTAATGCATGAATCTTTTGTTTGCATTGAAGAAAACAAAAACTGGCAAGTAAATAATCGGTACAATTTCTCTTCATGAATGTGAACAAAGCCGGTTTTATATTAAACAGTACTTGCTCTTGAACGAAACCTACATCAACAAATTCTGTGATGACTGACATTGGAATCAATATTTCTCCTCTAGTGATTTAAGGGGGTGCAGATCAGCCAGTCCCTACCCTATTAAAATTATTAAGGTTAACATACTAGTATGCAAACCGGGATTTTCTCTCTGTCTCTTTCTCTCTCTCCTTCTGTCTCTCATGGCCGCAAAGCAAAGTAACTTACCTTTGGATGGTGTGGCGCCATCGCAGAAAGAATTACTTCATATTAAGCAATTTATAACGTAATAACGTTGTTACATCATGGTTTCAAACTATTGTATCTGCATTAATATTCATGATATTAGTTTCTTAGAAAATGCGTTATATTTGAAAAAGATACCTATGTTCGAAACCCTAATTTTAACAATGTCAGTTTTATACCCGAATGGATATCGTTTCCAATGATAGCGCGAAATTTTCTGGATTGATGAATAGTAAAACTGGATTTTCTTGCACGCGCTACATGGTTCTTGTACCTACATACTGAGGACCATTATCCATAACATACTCTAATTAATGGCTACTTAAGGTGAAATATATGTAAAGTACTCCATAGCTCTGTTCATTTAACATTGTGAATCCAATCTCTTGAAAGCTGACTTGACTTTTTATACTAGCCAAAAGAAGCCATCTCACCGCATAAGAATCGATTGTTTCTTGCACCGTTTTCCCACACAGGAAATGATGGGTTTATTCCTGATGGAGGCCTATTAATCAACGCTAACGAGACTAATTTCATATATACTCTACTGAACTGAGGGTAAGGACACAGGTTAATCGGGTAAATTATGTGTCGTTTTCTTAAATTACTGTTATTGAAGGAACAATTATCATAAGGGTTGCAATTACATCTGACTGGTTTCTTCGCAGTTAGGAAGCGGTAGGGAAAATCGGACATCATATGTCTATTGAAACGGCAATTAGGTCTTACAATTAAACTGAAATAAAATCATGAATCAAGCCGCTGTATTTGTAACATCGTAGTGCTTGCTGATTATAAGTACGTGTCAGCTGTGAATTTCTTCAGGGTCATTTTCAACACTGCATTGAAAGTTTAACTATATGAGTGGGGTTTGGTTTATTTCTGCTATGCACTGAATGTTCAACTATATGAATGGGATTGGGTTTATTTCTACAATGCACTGACTGTTATTTCTATCCTTCATTCAGTATTCAACTATACAAGTCGGGTGTATTTCTATAAATAGTATTCCCATTTGACAGTTACGAAATACACTTAGATTTTGATGTAACTGATGAGAGAGAGAGAGAGAGAGAATGACAAATATGCACCAAGCAGAACGGAAAGTGATATTCCTGGATTCAACAGGAGAATCCTTGATAATACTATTCAGAATTAATATTGAATACAAATAAGAAAATCATACGGGATATATAATTTTTAATTCATAATATACGGAGATTCGAACCCATGTCCACTTGTTAACGGCACTCATTGCCTTGCCTGCACGCACCAATCCATATTCCATCACGAATAACGACACATTACCAAAACATGATCTACTGCGTCAGTGTTATATACGCTCGTTTCTAGCAGACACATTCGCATGGCTAATTACTAATTAATTCTCATCTATGTACACAGTCTTTCCAGATTCCTACGATGTATGTATGTATGTATGTATGTATGTATGTATGTATGTATGTATGTATGTATGTATGTATGTATGTTATTTTTTATTGGTTTGTTTTCAGAAATTCAGAATTTAAATTGTTTTCCATATTCAGACATTTAATTGGTTTACATCTTTGTCCATAATATTTCTGTACGTTCATGCCAAAGGAACTATTTGGTATCTGCATGCAGACAAGCACGCAAAGCAGGAAACAAGAAAATAGAAAAGCAGGACGGTACGCAAAGCAGGAAACAAGAAAACAGACAAGCAGGACGGTACGCATACAGGAAACAAGAAAATAGAAAAGCAGGACGGTATGTATACAGGAAACAAGAAAACAGACAAGCAGGACGGTACGTATACAGGAAACAAGAAAACCGACAAGCAGGACGGTACGTATACAGGAAACAAGAAAACAGACAAGCAGGACGGTACGTATACAGGAAACAAGAAAACAGACAAGCAGGACGGTACGTATACAGGAAACAAGAAAACAGACAAGCAGGACGGTACGTATACAGGAAACAAGAAAATAGAAAAGCAGGACGGTTCATACACATAAAGAAGCAACACTTGCAGGTTTGTGTGTTTTTAACCTCTAAGGACTTAAGAGGTAACTGAACATATTTCTTTATTAGAGTGTTGAATGGTTGCAACCACGATTAAAGTGTCAGCTCGAAGATAAGTACATAAATGTTATTCGTTTAATATTACATCAGCTAATTTATAAGGAAAGTAATGCATATTAACGCATCATTTTCCAAACTAAAACTCTAAATTATTTTCAAATGACATAAATTTCAAGTTCACTTGCACAAATAGAAGTTGAGTGCTGTAACGATTTTTCATTAGATTATGCGAGCACGATGAAATGTAGACAGTGACAGAATACATTCTGAGATATATTCCTCAAGCGATTTTGTATGTTTTTCATTATATGATTTCTTCTTTCATCTATGATACCATTCAATAATTATTAGGCTCTCCATTTCCACAATAAAGTTAGTACAATCTTCTTTCATGGGAATGTTCACCTTGAAAGTGTGCTAAGACTTTGGACAATAGATCTCTTCTGCTGGATTACGTGTAACATGATGACAAACGTCACCCATAGCTGCTTGAATGCGTGTAACATGATGACAAACGTCACCCATTGCTGCTTGACTACGTGTAACATGATGACAAACGTCACCCGTAGCTGCTGGACTACGTGTAACTTGATGACAAACGTTACCCATAGCTGCTTGACTGCGTGTAACATGATGACAAACGTCACCCATAGCTGTTGGACTACGTGTAACATGATGACAAACGTCACCCATAGCTGCTTGAATGCGTGTAACATGATGACAAACGTAACGCATAGCTGCTGGACAAAGTGTAACATGATGACAAACGTCACCCATAGCTGCTTGAGTGCGTGCAACATGATGACAAATGTCACCCATAGCTGCTGGACAACGTGTAACATTATGACAAACGTCACCCACAGCTGCTTGACTGCGTGTAACATGATGACAAACGTCAGCCATAGCTGCTGGACTACGTGTAACATGATTTCAAACGTCACCCATAGCTGCTGGACAACGTGTAACATTTTGACAAACGTTACCCATAGCTGCCTGACTGCTTGTAACATGATGACAAACGTCAGCCATAGCTGCTGGACTACGTGTAATATGATGACAAACGTCAGCCATAGATGCTGGACTACGTGTAACATGATGTCAAACGTCACCCGTAGCTACTGGACTATGTGTAACATGATGTCAAACGTCACCCGTAGCTACTGGACTATGTGTAACATGATGACAAACGTCAGCCATAGCTGCTTGACTGCGTGTAAAATGATGACCAACGTCACCAGTAGATGACTGACTGTGCGTATCATGATAACTAAAGTCGCTTAGAGTTGCCTGACTGCGTGAAATATGATGATTAACGTCACTTGTAGCTGCTTGACATACATGTATTATGATGACTGTCGTTTCCTGTGACTGAGGAATGTATAAAGCTGATTTGTTAATGCGTTAAATAATTTTGAGGTAGATTGTAAAGCTCTGAGTTCCTGACTATATAATAAATGTTGGTGTTCTTTGATAGAATGACATCAATTTGCTAGAATTACGATATATATATATATATATATATATATATATATATATATATATATATATATATATATATTCTATCCTTTCTGTCTGCATTTCGAGCAATTTTCTTAAGTGATTTATGGCAAGTGATTGTCTTCAGCAAGTCATAATAAAACATAGCAATGTAAAATTCAGTACCCAACATTACATATCTACTAGATAGTTTGCAGTATGTGACATTAGGAAGAGATGTTACGCAGCAAACTCAAAAGATTTAAGTTTTGAAACAGTTAAGCGTTTTCTTAAGAAAAATAACCTGAAGCAGACCATATTGTATCTATCTAAACTGATTGTACTAGGAAAGTAGATTAATACAAAACGGAACTCAGATCTAACCTACTCCTTTAGTCGCTGATCATCAGTTTTTTTGATAATTAACGATCCAGATAACTTAGGATGCAATGACTGAAAAATATAAGGTATTCATTGCTTAATAATCCTATCACTTGCAATCAGAACACTGAAACTAAGTCTGAACTGCATGGTAATGGGTTGTGCCATAATCTCTTGCGTTATTGACATCATCATCATCATCATTGTCGCTTATATCACTTTCTTCATCTGAGTTATTGCTTTGATTATCTTCACTGTCTTTGCCCGGTGAATCTCCTTGAGAGCAGATGACAGATTTATCATCCGTCTTTATTCTTTTATGTTTCGTTCGTCTGTTTTGAAACCACACCTTGACCTAAAATAAGAAAATTAACGGTATTTGCTATACTGGATCATGACAGAATATATTCATGAAACCTTTAGAAAATATGTTGGGGGCATTTTTGTGAAAAAGAAAATAAATAGTTAAGATTATTCTATGTTTTGACGAAGTTGTTCATGTGAAGATACAAATTAATTTTTATTTTTCCTTCGAATGTTCACGTTAGTTACAATTTCAGTTAGATCTTTCCTCAAGCCTCTACATTTTATTCCCACAATAGAACTTCCATAAGTTTTTTTCTTCTTCCGGGAAGTGAACACATAAGTCTCAAAACAGGACTTACATAAGGTTTTATTTCTGGGATGTCGACATATTAGTTTCACAATACAACGAACATAAGTCTTTTTTCAGGGAAGTCTACATATCAGTCTGATAACAGAACTTCCACAAGGTATTTATTTCCTAATAAATCTAATGTTTTTTCTTCTGGGAAGTATACATATTCATCCCACAATACGACTCTCTACATAGAAGTCTGACAATCGATGTCCATCAGGTGTTAGTTTCCGGGATGTCTACATCTTAGTCCCACAATGTGACTTTCACATATTAGTCTCACATTACGAGGTCCATAAGGTTTTTATTTCCGAGAAGTCTATAACTAAGTCACACTATAAGACTTTCCTAAAGTTTTTGTTTCTGGGACATCTATGTAGTAATAATCTTATGATATGAATTCCATAAGATGTTTATATTCGTGATGTCTGCATAGTATTATTACAACATGGCTGTCTTAATGTGTTTGTTTCCAAGAAATAAAATTAAATCCTACACTGATTTTTGCTTAAGATCAAGTATTTTGTTCGATACATGCGTGTATATTTTCCAGCTTACGTCGGCATTTCTTTTTCCTTTTATGTTTTATTTTTCCTTCTGCTTCTTCTTCCGTATCTAGGGGTATGTGAGTGTACCTGCTAATGACCGTTAATTTTTTTATAATTCTATAGCTATCCTGAGGAAATGTACCCAAAAAGACTTTACAACAGTGTTCTTTGGAAAATTCGATATTTTAAGACGAATTGTACCATTATCAATAAAAATTATAACTGCACAACCATTTAAGCATATCATCTAACATTACCGCCCTACTGTAGCTGTCCATCTTCATGCAGTATTCTTTTTTGCCAAATGTTCAGGGGAAATTTATTCTGAAAGTGGTCCTATCAGAATATAATTTGAATATGTATATGTTAGTTCATAAGTTACGCGAACAAGAAACATCATCAATCAAAATTGTGTGGCCTTTCGTAACAGAGAAAAGAGATTAGAATATTTAAAATAATATCATTCTTTGAGTCACTTAACAGTTTTTTTTTACTAATTAAGTTTTTACGTCGTACTTGTGTTTCCGAGAGCTGCAGTTCTTCAGCCAGATCTTTCCTTTCCTGACCTACAACGTAGTGACTTTTCTCAAACGCTTTTTCCAACAGCAGCAACTGGGATGGTGAGAAAGCCGTTCGGATACGCTTCGGCTTCCGGTACGGATGGAAGAATAAGCTGGGCGTCCCCGGAACTGAAAATACACAACAAATGGATGAATTAATATGGCATGTATGTATGTATGTATGTATGTATGTGTGTGTCTGTGTGTCTGTGTGCCTGTGTCAAACAATTCTGAACCTTAAACCACCAAGATATTTAATTGAATAGATTATAAATTTGCCACATGCGAAAATTAGATATTATAATTTTGTATATGATTAATGTATACATTTAAAATATACTGAAATGTCTTCATACATGCCGTATTGTTTATACTTCTTTCAAACTTGTGCCAAATAAAAATATAATATGAAATTTGAAGTTACGTTTGTCGAATTAATCAGTTTGATGCAGATGATGCCCTTTTTAATTATGATCATTAAACAAAGCAATTATTGTTTCTGTGATCTGGTTTATTTTCTTAACCTTATTTATGTTCTCATACAACTCGTTCTTCAAGAGTACACTCTTATCGCGATGACTCAGCATATGTCTCTTGATTTTTGTTTACGACAGCACGTACTTATTGTACAATGATTATGTAAGCTAATGTACCTGTGAGATAAACAACACAAATTAAACGAGTAGACATCATATTTTTCCATTTCACCTTTAATGCAAGCTAATGTGTCTGTAAGATAAACAACACAAAATAAATATAGCAGACAGCGTCTTTTCCTTTTCACATTTAATGTAAGCTAATGTGTCTATGAGACAAACAGCACAATTTAAAAAGCGTAGACAACGTCTTTTCCTTTTCACATTTAATGTAAGCTAATGTGTCTATGAGATAACAACGCAAATTTAATAGAGTAGACAGCGTCTTTCCCTTTTCTTATTTGATGTAAGCTAATGTGTATGTGAGATAAACAACATAAATTAAATATAGCAGACAGCGTCTTTTCCTTTTCACATTTAATGTAAGCTAATGTGTCTGAGATAAACAAGGCAAATTAAATAGAGTATCTAGCGTCTTGTCCTAATCGTATTTAATTTTCATTTTCTATATACTTAAGTCATTATGTGAGAGTGTGATATCTATCAGCTAATTTAAACGTCATGCCATTTCGTGTGCAATAATGTTAGCAGTTCTCTTCATTCGAGTAAATAGAAATGCATTACATTTCGTGTCATGTATTGTGAAACTGTCATTTGTTGAGCGTTGTTATGGCTAGCATGGTAATCAGTACTTCTCCCTTATAATTATCATGATAACATTATGACTATTAAATTACGACGAATATCGAATAATGCATATAATTAATTGCACCAGAAAGTGGGATAGAGAAAGAAAAATAATTGCAATAGCATTACTTTGACAATTAGGTAATCAGTGTCACTTTGATAATTAGGTAACCAACCTATCTAATTAGGTAACCAACCTATCTAACATATTCAGTCTACTTACAGCATGACAAAGGATAAATATTTGTTCCTCTTGGAGCGATAGGAAAAGCTTAAATAGTGACCAAAAAGCCCGAAATGAACATGAATAAAATAAATGTGAATACATTGACTTTTCTAATCGAGCTTATGGTAATGAACATCATCACGTGTCCTAGATGGACACATAAGAAAGATATATGTTGCCCACAAAAGTCCTTACATGTAAATTGGCCAACGTTAGTTTTACATTGTTCGAGTATTCAAATGTTATAATATGGCAAACAAATGTTAAAAATTCTTCATAAGGTACACCATCGGCAGGTTGTTTAGGGATAAAGGTCGAAACATCCATTGTTGGATGGTCCTGGCAAATGATGTTGCTTGTTCAGCAGTGGACACACTCCATTAAATATTAGCTCTTCTGGAAAACCAAAACCAGTGACAAACAGAAAAGGCTGGATGGCAACCGAAAACAGATTTGTAACGTTGGAGTAACAGCTGGCAGAATGGAAAGACTAGCTCAGGGGCATGATGTTCGTCTTGTTAGTCAGGACACATTCGATGTTTCATCATTCTTTTCTAACTGTGTTGATGCGTATTTTGCATTTCCGGTACCATTCGAGCATTTAAATCCACCATAATTTACTAATTTCCATTACATGCCGTATTTTTACAAAACACAATCAAATCGAAGCAAGGGTGAAGCTAACTATCAAGAATTCCTCTATCCAGAACAAGTTATGGCTTCAACAATTAGTTTCCGCTCGATGAAAGGGCATTTCATAATTATTTTTGGACATATAAGAGTAGTTAATATCTTGTCCCGTGAAGTCAGTATAAATATAAATAACAAATAGTAGTTAGCAAAGTACTTTGATACTCTCATTCTTCTGCAAACGTTTAAAGCTTGACAGTTTACATTTTCAAATTCGAATCAAAGAGTATACAAGACCAAATTAGAACCTGGATAAATATTACAAATGTATATTCCACAAATTCATTATTAATCATAATTCTGAGGTGTTCCTATGCTGTAAATATAGTCTTTTGCTTTCAAAAAGAAGTGGGTCAGATTAAATGTCCTCTGAACATATATACATGTCTCCATTGACCAGTTTCTAATTACTTCATAACACTATTGAACTAATTAGGCAATGAACGAGCAACGTATAGTCCTGTCAGACTTAAAAGGCTTAAAAAATTGAACTTTTACACTCGATTGACTTTAGATCCCAAAATGTTGACCTTAATCAGGAAAATTAAGATTGGCATTCATTCATGTCTTTAAAGATATATCTTACGGATTCGGTCTGGCACGGATGCCAGCGTCTTTAAATCGTTGAACCTCGGCGTACGTTTGATAACGGAATTCAACCAAAAATTAATTGGACCTAAATAAAAGCTGTATAGAGGATGTGGCAAAATTGTAATACTATGCTTATTCGGGAAGTCTGTCACAACGGCGTATTTATGCACCACTGCGTTGCCATGGAGATGATGGTTATATCTGGTACCGGTGTGAGGACGGGCGGTTCAGTGTCGTGCCACATGATTGGTAACACTTTGTAATGCATACAATTGTCCAGTGACACTAGCAGGCTCAGGCACAGGTATCTGGATGACCAGGCCTTTTGCATCGAAAATTAAAGTGTATAATACTCTCCTGACAAACCGAATACGCCGAGCAATTTGTCTACTCGGTTAGCTTTGTCGGATTCACACTTTATTATTATTTGCTTTCGGTTCGACTCCAAAAAGTAAAGCCATGTTTCATCCACTGTGATAATTTCGTTCAAATCTTTTTTGTGCACGCACCCTTGATATATTAGGCTAGTAGCTATTTAGCAATTTCAGTGTACGAACTACATACCACCCTTGATATTAGGCTAGTAGCTATCTAACAATTTCAGCCGAGTATTTATTTTGATCATCCGGAAACTAATGCAAGCCTCATCTTGCACAAACCTTTCTGAATTTCAGATGACTATTCAGTTTAGTAAAAACTGCAGACGAATTAACGCCCACAACAATATAAATGTCTTCCACTATCTTCATCATTTAGTCTCCTCACAGTAGCTGCTTCTCGCTAACCAATCGCAGACAATGGTCTTCCAGAATTTGAGTCGTCTTCCATGGATTCGCGACAATCTTTAAAGACGATGAAACCACCTCAAAATTTAAGGATGTGACATTACAGTGTGGTCTTTGCTCAGACGCAGAACTGTTATCGTTTTCAAAATAATTAAGTTCAATATTGCATACCTATGTTACATCACAGGCATATATCTGCAAGTGTCTGGTGTGCTGCATTTGAAGCTGCATATCATTTTATGTAACTTTTTGTCTATCCATTGGCTTAAATTTGTTGAAAAGTTGTATATAAAAAACAGATTATAAAAACAGACCGTTTAAAATACCACTCGTATTTAAAAGCAGACATCAGAAATGAATTAGGGTACAAATCAAATCAATCGAACATGGATTGACAGAGTTAGTTAAAATTAACGGGTAAAAAAAACAGTCAAGGTCACAAGATACGATGGAATGTTTACAGTAACATGGTATCTAGAGTAATGCATGCAAATTAACTACATGCATATTAACTACATGCAAATTAACTACATGCATATTAACTACATGCAAATTAACTACATGCATATTAACTACATGCATATTAACTATTAGATTTAACCAAAGAGAATATGAAATAGGAAATCAATGATCTCAGTAAAGTAACATATCTGATATACTTTATAAAGCTATGCAACACTTAAAATACCAATATCACACGTTGACGTGGGATTTATCATTTTTCAAAACTACTTTAAATACCGTGTCAGGAGTTTTGGATTTGCAATTTTGAAGAAGAGATGAGAATATCACAAGGCTGACTGAGTAATGCTTAATAGAATAGATGTCTCGTTCAGTGAATTAAGTCTATTGGTCAATTTCATCCCATGCTGATATGATGGTAGGATTTGAACTTTAATCTATTTATCGCGACTCCGGCATGATAACCACTCAGTCACCATGGTACCTAACCAGATACTGAATTCTAGAAAAGGAAATAAATATTCGCAATATATACACTGCTCTTAAAGCACTGATTAAAACCACTAAATGTAAAGAGATGCAGGTTGTATCATAATACTGATATTCATATATGTCAAAAAATAGTCATGGCAATTTATAATGATGTTAAAGCATGTATTTAGTAAAAACCAAATGCAAGCATGCTGTCAATTTAGTCATCGTGTAGTGTTAGGGCTAGTTTTTTCATCTTTGCTTTTCTATTTATTCCTCACTGAAGTCAGCCATTTCTAGTGTCAGGAATGTTAACATATATGCAGATGTTTTCTTTGTCGCTCCAAGCATAGTAAAAAAAAATTAGACATTATTCTTAATAAACTGAACCAAAACTGTTCTCGATGAACACGATGATAAACATTGAAAAGTGAGGCTTTTTGTACTTTATACAGGAAGCTACCACTGGTACGTTAAAATGTAAAGATAGAGTTCTTTAGAAATTGGAGGCAGGTTTGTGAATAAAAAGAAAATTAACTGAACTGTGTCTTTTTTACTCTCCCTGATTCGGTGAACCTACTTCTGATTAGGTGCCTTATTTGTCAAGTACATAACCTGATCCTTTGATAGCTCTGCCACTCATAACACCTGTACAGGTATAACCGGTTTACATGAAATCATTTTATACATAATTGTATTTTTTGGTTGGAAAATTGCCAGTAAATATGTAAAAGAACATCAACAAACAAATTGGCTACACCGATCCTAAAGACCATGCATAGTTTGAAATACTGTCTAGCCGAATTTGGAAAATTGTTATAACGTTTCTCGTATTATTGGCACTGATATTGCACCCATTCGTAATTATAACATATTGAGGTTTCCATGAGTGATTAGACATAGACATCATTTGCAGATAGATATTTGGCAAACTCCAATCTGTCCCGAACATATTTGTATTCAATAAAATGAGAATATTCAAAATATCAAATACAAATATATTTTGCAATAATGACTTTAAGTATTGAAATTCACAATAATAAACTAAAGATCGTGTCATCCAATTCTGTGTGAAACCTTTTTGTTCACTACTGGTTTGGTCAGGTTTAGTTGAAACAAGGATTAGACTGGAAAAAATGTCTAGTATAACGTTTTTCTACCCTTAAAATCCCCCTCCTCAGAGCTATTCAAAGTATATTCTTGTGGCTGTAAGAGTACTCTTAAAGTGTCTTATTTTCAAATGATCTCTCACTGCTCACGTACTACCCTTTTTATTGCAGTTAGATCAATCGCCTCTCGTCAAATTCGGCCATTTTTCTAAGGACTTATGTGTAAACTAAGATACCAAAAGAAAAGGAAACGAAAAATGCAAAAACAACAAAACGTTTTCTCGGTAGATGGCTTCGTCTTTACGCGGAATGTCCCGTTTATTAATAAACAATATAAATGTAATAAATGAAGAATGTGTAATATACGGTTTAAAAAGTAGTTATTTGCCGCATGTAAAACATGTTCCATGAAACTATTATAAAGTACGATCCTTTAAACTTTGAAGATAACGGAAAGTCAAAGAAAATGGGCTCCAGGATAGCAAATGTTATTATTATGGAGCTATATGTCCAGTAGTTAGCCACGTTGGATCTACCCGTATGAGTGTATCAAACGGTTATTTGCACTTGAAAGACGCGTGATGTAAAATCCCTCATTTGTCTGTGTAGTCCTGACAGGGAATAGAACTGAAATATCATTTTTCTTTTAAATAAAAAGTTAAAGATTCAACAGATGATGCAGTTTGAATCATTTGTATTAGATGTGTAAACTTTGTGAAATGCATTTTTACGTTATATGTTCACATTTAATTGTTTAAATTGTTAATAATTTACAATAAAATGACAAAGATTTAATTATAGTAACTATGTTTGTACTGAATGTGATTCGATGAAAGGCTGCGACCAACATTAGAAGTGATAAGCAAATCTGTAAACTTCTTGAAAACATTTTTAGGGACTTTGTGACGAATGTTTCAGGATTGTCTATAAATTCCGGTTAATTACAAATTTGAAAAGAATTTGTCAGTTCTATCATGGGTCATAAAACAATACCCTGGCTTTTACAGTTCATACAAGTATGACTTCCGCATTATTCCCAGTTTTCATCCATACATAGTTTAGAAATATCATCCAGTCATTATATGATAAGACTAAGGAGATTGCACGTGAAACACATAATTAGGTGTCATAAAGCAGACAACGAGAGTTTGTTAATCATTGTTTGCACGAGTCGAGATCTACAATAATATATCTTTGCCAGCATGTTAAAACAGCGCACTTGCTTTCTCTGCTGCATGGACATCTAAAATATGTTGTTTGTAACACCTTGCTAGCGCTGAAATTCATTTCATTTGTGATCTGTGCAATTATGTCCATACGAGATTTGTACATGCTGGCTCAGTGACCTCTGTCTCTGAAAGAATATACGAACGTTAAGCGCAACATAGGGCACTTCTATAATTGTACAGTTTACAGGTAAAACAACTACTTGATCGAGTCATGTATGCTTAGAAATGAAAGCTTATATATTTTTTACAGATGAAATATACATTTTTGCTATTGGATTTATTGCCATTTTAATTCATTGTAAATTTTGAACGGTTGATATAAAAATTAGCATGGTTAGAAGCAATTCAGACCAGCATTTTTCCAGTTAGTAATAATAAGGGCTTGTGATATAGATGATGAATGAATACCGAAAGAAAGATAGCAATTTTCCTTAGTTTTGCGAGGGCTACCGGCTACAAGCTAGACAGGTGTATACGTCTTACTAGCTAAGGGTACCCTTGCAAACAGAATATTTGCTTGACGAGAAAATAACATATCATCGGTCTCGCCTCAGCCTCATCTGTTGTTCGATCAAGCAAACTACAAGTTATACCTGCAAAGGGAGACTTTGGTAGTAATAATCGTACTAGTAACAGTAATAATCGTACTAGTAACAGTAATAATCGTACTAGAGATACTCTGGTACTAAAACTTGTACTGCATCTAGTACCGAACCAATGCTCAATGAATCGTTTCTACTTTCACATGTCAAGGTAGTTCGATTTTACTTGTCAGAACAATATGCGCATAAATATGCTACATGGATTTGTATCAATGTTACAAAGCGCAGGTCATTTAGCAGCGAATCAAAATGTTGACGATTTCGAAAATTTGAGATAGGGTGAAAAAAAACGTTTTTTTTTGTTCAGATATGTTTATAACAATGAAAACAGTGTAATGATATGTTTAAACTCTTAGAAACTAGAAAGAAAATTTGAACCTAAATACGTTTATAAAAGAAGCGAAATTTGGAAAAACTTTTTCGTATACTTAGAATGAGGTATAAAATGTTAAAGGCGATTCTAGCATTCTGCTTTCAATACTTATTTTAACATTTTGAGAAATTGAACTCTTAACCCTTGCAAATATGTAATATTGTGTTTCATTTACTCTCTGGTTAACTCTCGCGAGAACATATGCTCTATGTGCGGATAAATGTGGAGTGTTTGTTAAAGTTCCCATAATTGTATTAGCTATTATACTTCCACCTTAATATTCATAGGAATTTGTCCCCTTATGGTAAGTACAGATACCGAATCTTTATTTATCGCTAAACCTCGTATATTTTAGGTCAATGGCTTTCTTACAAAGAAAAGGCTATTATTATTTTTATTATTATTATTATTATTATTATTATTGTTGTTGTTGTTGTTGTTGTTGTTCACTTCCTAACCTGGCGAACATAATCAGTAATAATTAACAAGGAACAAATAGGTTTGTCTATTATAAACTATATTTTAGTGAAACACATTGTCACATTGTCACTAAAATAAATATAAGTCATTAAAATGTGTGAAATTGTGGACAAGATTTAGACTTTTCAATTTACACCAATATCATCATCATTACTTGTTTGGAAAAATATCACTGATTGTCGGGGCGATATACAGCCTAATTATGATATCTTTAATTACAGTCCTTTTGTATGAAATTTCCTGATGAGAAGGACCTTATTAGCTTGACATTGGTGTTGTTTATAACTAAATATGCTACAGGAAAGCTGTTCCAATGAATTTAAATCTATATTCAATTCTTGCAAGAAAATCTATATGCCTCTGTTTCAGTACCATCTTTTCTTTATTAAAAAAAAAATGTCGTCATCCGCCCCATGTTTAATTCAAATGTTTCCTGTACAATATAAAATCTGCCGAACATTGCCAGTGATCAAAGCAAGCTATATAGAAATGACAGCCTTGTCTTGGAAATCTATTATCAATCTTTTAGCAGTTTGAATCAGTATTTAATTATTTCATAATATCTTACCATTTACATTAGCATTCTGACTAATTCATGATATATTAACGTATTGGGTGTGAGTTTAGTGATTATATTAACATATTTGCAGAAATTTGTTCCTATTTTATTAGTTTTGTTAACTCTCCAGACTTCTGACCCGTAGTTTAGAATCAATATGTTTGCACCACAAATTTAAAATTCAAGACAAGTTATCAAAGTAATTAGGTTCGTTTTTTCAAGCCATACATTGCCTTGTAGACTTGTGCTACAACTGTTTTCTGACACAAATTGCTTGAAGAAAACACACCTACAAGAAACGTATAGTAGGCAGCTGTCCAGTACCTAACGCAACTTTTATATTGTCTAAAATAGCCCTCATTTCAAATTAAAATAAATGCAGTGTTCTCTAAATTGATTTTCAATTTCTAGATGTTACAATACTCCTTGCCGTATTAAGCGGTCTCATTACTTTAAGCAAATATTATCACATCGTCTGCAAACAATACTGCAAATAAATGAGCTTGTTCCAATTTAATACACAGGAAGATAGGACATCATATTCTGTAGGAACAAGTTATGAAGAAAATCTAAATTTAGTCAGATGTTGCTTTCAAATTATTGACAAGCGGTTTAATAATAATAATAATAATAATAATAATGATAATAATAATAATAATGATAATAATAACAAAACTTATTATTATAATTGTTGTTGTTGTTATTATTATTATTATTATTATTATCATCATTATTATTATCTTCATCATCATCATTAACGCAGTACTGTTACTGCAGTATTGGTATCAAACATTGATTAGTTTGATACATTTGTTTTATAAAATTGAAAGTATTTTTGGCATTATTAGCATACTGTCTGAAAGATGTAAATGTACGTTTGTCAAGATCTGATATTGTTATTAAAAGTGATATTACCAAACTGAAAAGGGGCTAGTCATAATGATTTTATTTTGTTTTTATGACTTATATTGATCATGTTTTTCATCTTGAAGTAACTATTTCTCTATTTTTTTCTCTATCACTTCATTAAAGAAGTAGAAAAAAAAACCGTATACAAAACATGCGTTATGCAATGTTATAAAAAGTCCTATATTACCTCCGAATCTTGAGAGCAGGTTCCCCGGAAATCTGTCTGCAAAATACGGGTGAGTTTCTCGAAAGTCTTTGGCATCGTTAATTAACATTGGTTGTATAGCTGACACTGCCGGTATGTGTTGAGAATACACTCCGGATACATTTAATGAGGGCAACGGATACCTACACAGCTCAGGGGACACAAACGGAACAGAAGTTGGCACAAATGCTCCATGGAAATATTTTAATATGTTACTTGGAACAATCGTCCCCATGACGTCAGTAGTGGAACCATTGAATAGTGTTGGATCTTTAACGTCGCAAATATCTCTTGCATTGCGGCCGTATAAGCCTGAATTTACAATGTCATAACTGTTTGTTTCTATTACTCTATACCCTGCTACATTTTCTCCTTCTTGAATGCCGTTTTGACTTGTTGGTGAAGCTGAAGACTCGCTCTCCTTGC
>CM068830.1:29759784-30057284 GCA_028554795.2 Sinohyriopsis cumingii | reverse complement strand
ACATGTATATATGAGTATAAAATATCAGGTTAATCAACAAAGACTAACTATAAGACTAAAAGAAAACATTTGAATGTACGAATAGATGCAATGTAAATGAACTATTGATAAAGAGACTATTTTTTTATAAAATAGAAAATAAATCACGTACAACGAATTGATGGGTTTCAAACCTGCGCCATATCTATGACATACATATTGTTTCTTAAAGGGAAAATGAGGCAGAAAACATAGAATTCTTGTGAAGTTTAACATACTTCCAGAGGAAATATTTCGGAAGGTTCTGTTTAATTCTTAAGCAATAATGATACGTTCAATATGAACATGATTAACCTCGATACTGTAAATGAAGGGTTCATAAACATTATTGTGCCTCTTTAAATTGATATTATGATTTTCATCACCTTTAGGTACACAACTCGATAAATTTCTGAAGAAATATAAATCTTGAACTATTTCTAACACACATATATGTTGGATCACGTCTTTCCCTAATGTCATGCACTAACATAATGACAAAGGTAAAAATAAGAAACAACTTTAAATGGTCCACTGCATCCTGCGATCAAACATCGTGCTTTTGCTACACTAAAACAGCGTCATGAGTAACAAATGACTTTTCAATCAAAATCAAATTTAAGTCATCGATCAACCGAAAAGGCGCTTTAGTGTAATTTTGGTCATGTATAGGTGAATCGTATACTTTTGTGTGTTCTTTTAATATAGGGCCATATCCGAGTGGTTCATATTTGAGAAAATTGTGCTACCGTAGCCACCTATCACGACCAAGTTTCGATAAGAGACAGGAAGCAAGATAAGGCATTCAAAATGCTGCTGAGAAAGAACTATTAAGACCAGAATAATGAAATAATTGTCTGAAGACTCTCTGACAACGCAATTATATCATGGAGACGCACTACTAAATTTTCTTTATGTACAATTTCTATCAAATGACTGAATAACCATTGCAAACTACAGAAAAACATTATATCAATAAAGGGAAATTACTAATTGAGAGCTGCTTTTGCAAACCATGTAAAGTTGTGGTAATTGGCAATTTTGGTGCATGATTCAGAGAAGATGAAGACCTACTATAAATTAAATAACGATACAATTCACGTAACATTTTAATTTTACATTGTCATGTGATCAAAGGAAAACAATGGATCGGTGATATCCCCCAGAAATAAAGTTAATGCATATTCAGCTAGTGAAATTGGAATTATGTAGACTTTGAATGGCCATATTCATAGCAATCGAACCAGAGACAAATGGGAGCTTTGCATCACTAACTTGGCTTGTGCCGTTTCAGACGTCGAAAATAATGTCGGCACAGCGATCATATCTATCTATCTATCTATCTATCTATCTATCTATCTAACTAACTATCTATATATCTATCTATCTATCTATCTATCTATCTATATAATTGAGGCAGAAAAGATAGATAGATTGATAGATAGACATACAGACAGAGAAATAGACAGCTAGACAGACAAACAGCTAGACAGATAGATCGACAGACAGACATACATAGAGACAGACAGATAGATAGATAGATAGATAGATAGATAGATAGATAGATAGATAGATAGATAGATAGATAGATATTACTCTTCCATCAAAAGCAACAGAGCCAACTTTGGTTAGTAAAATCATCTATGAAGCCCCTCAATAACGTATAGCTGATTCGAAGATTGCAAATATGGTAATGTTTAGCGGATTACAGTAGTCACGCAAACGTTATTAGACGAAATATATAATGCATAAATAGCAATGACGAAGTCCATGATACACCCCCATCCCGTGTGAGAGATAGGTACACATGCGTAGGTAGATCGAGCACCAAAGGTTTTCAATATTATTTATATCCTACTTGGGACCCCAGGCCATTGTAAATGGAATTGCAATTGCAGGACTTTCAATACACGTGCCCGTGGATCAAATCATGTTATCCACCAAAGGAGATTTGACCTAGTTTACAAGACGAGTTGTTGTTGATATCGACCCGGAGAAACTTTTGATTTTCAAACTAGTAAACTGCGAATTTCCAGTTTTGACATTCAAGATACAATGCACTGAAATCGCTTAAAATTACTGCATTTGAACGTGAAAAAAAAATCTCAGTCAAAAACTTCCCGTTAGGCGTAAAATTGGCCGAAGACTGTTTCTACAACGGTAACATTTGTCAGCAAACATTTCGCAGCAAATGGGTCAAACCATCAATGATTCAGCTAAGAAGAGAAAGTACTTGACTGTTATTTACCAATGACGCACTTGTCCGTGTAACAGTTATTGAACGAAATGAGCGGAAGAGACAAAACGTAATGGAGTAATCGGTGCGTTTCTAAATGAAGGTGGTGCCAGATCCCAGGAACGTAAAATTGCCGGAAATTTCAAAATTCATTTGCAAGATACTTTCTATGATTTTTTGAAGAAGAGTGCTTGCTTGTGTGTTTATATGTGTCTGGTCGTAGATGGTGTTTGCGGAACCAGCGTTGGCCTTATTGTGGTGAAAATCAGAACGTTGTTAATTACTACAGGCACACCAATCAGAATTGTTGTTGGAGCCATATCAATAGTAACTAGTGAGACTGGCGATGATGGTAAATAATGTCATTACTGCTCCATTCGCGGATACATGTCTATTCAAAGCAGTCTCAATATAAATACCATGTTATGCTATTGAGGATTCAACAAATGGAATGGATGAGATCGACAATATGTTGGCGGAAATGGAAAATTACCGACTACTTTGAGAACAAATACTGAACTGGGAGAATGGGTCCGGGGAGGGTTAGTGGATTTACAGGCAGTAAAAGTCGAGTGATTTCCTTTAAAAATAGAAAGCATATAATTTGTCAAGAAGACAAAAGACTTAAAATACATACTATTGTGGAAATTCAACTTCTGTATGGTTCTATTCTTGCAAAATAAGTGGAATCAGATCAACCATATTAGATCACATATGGAATTCACTCAAAGATATCAACCATTATAACTACATACTTTAATTGATAGTATTAAATCCATAAAACATTTGATAACGTCCAAAAAATCTCAAAAGCCCATAAATAAGAATATTCAGTGATACTTGGATTCGATGACATTTACCTGAAATCATATGATCTCGATCAAAGAATGTAATCATTTAGATTTTAGAGGCATCACATAACGTCATAATACCTTCAACGATTTCAGCAATAGCCGGATGGTTTATTCTAAAACTCATACATTATATTTTAAAACAGCGATATTGAAACGAACGCAAACAGACAGATGACATTGCAATCAAATCCAGGAGTTCGAACAGTCAGCTCACAAACCAGCCAATTTACCGATAATACTGTGCACGGTTGGTATCTTATATACAACCCCATTAATAGTGGTCGCTCTGTTTCACGTATGTATTTGTCAAATCGACGGACAACCTCAGAGACGTGTATATTAATTGTTACGACTCTAGGGTCTTAATACAAAAAGCACAAAAGAACAAGAACCAACAAGTTTAGTAAAATTAAACAAAATAATTTGTTGTCTTAAAATATAAAGTGATAGTGTAAACAAAATGACTAACGGTACTGTGAATTAAATTTCAAATAACCCTAGAATTTCTAACAGAAGCTCTAATGATTTAAGTTCTCAATAAATAGTGATATACCAAGGTAAATACAACACTGGACGTGTTGATGTATCTGTGATGACCTGAACAAGTAATGATGGGCGAACAGTTTTATGTTAAATCACAACAATAATATCCAAGAATATATTCTTGTTTGAATTTCATTATAAATCCAAGTCTTTATTTCCAAGAATATTATTTTAGATGAGCACTTAATATTCCCAGCCAAAATATAATTTGAATACATAAATTCCAACCCAAATGAAGTACTGGACACGCAATAATACAGCTAATTCTGCTCAGATCTTACAATGAATAATTTCTAGATAAACAAGATTATATAGTCCTCTACTGGACCCTAGGTCACAATTAGCGTCCTTTAAAAAACGGTTACCTATTGGAAAATTTCATTCTGCAAAGTTCCAAATGTTTACAAGATAAACTCTTGGTTAGAATTAGAAGGTTTGTTAGTAATATTATAGCACAAAATGTAGTAAACAACAGGTAGACCCCGCATTTCATGGGGAATTTTCAATGTTCTGGTCTCAGGGTGAAATAAACATGGCGTTTACACACCCAAAATCAGATACAGGTCAGGCAGAAAATGAACTTGAATTTGGACAAGGTCAGGTCCAAAACACAAATACCCATAACATATAATGAAATGTAGAAAAACCTAACAAATAATGCAAATTACATATATATATATAGTTAATGCATATATAATAAACAAATTATTCATACATGTATATACATAATAAACAAAATTGGACATCAGTGGTCAGTGGACGCTGACATGACCAGCAGTGGGTAATAGACAATGGATGTACTTCTGCTTGTACTCTTGCATTGGACTCGTACATGTATTTGTTCCTGTAATGTCGACTGAGTTTATATCAGATTTAATTTGCTAATAGCGGAATTCATGACACTTTAAGGAAACCCACTGGGTGTAAGGTCATTGTTTTGGTATTGCATGAAATACGGACATTTTGATCACAGAAAGAACAATAAATGAAGAGTTGATGAAATGAAATGTTTTATATTTGAAGTTTACGTTCGTAGGGTTTTATCCAGCATTTGAGCACTGCCATCATTATAATATGGTAGGTGGTAAACAATACTTGCTGCTTTTGTTGTTGTTGCTGTTGGTGTAGGGTTTAACACCATTTTCAGCACACGATAGGCTATTAATGGTGAAGGAAGAACCCGGGAAAACACAAGAACCACCGACCCACGAGAAGCTACTGGCAAGCTTTCTCACAATACTTGCAACGACCTTATAAATAACACATTATATTTTACTTTCAAGATACGATTTGAAGTGAAACGACAAATGACATCTTTAAAGAGGACGAGCTTCACAGAGACCTAATTGTCGACGGAACAGAGTAAGGACAACCCATTATTCCATTAGAAACATTACTTGATAAAGGTAACGAAAATTCACTTTTTATGCAAACAAATACATAATAATTTCCATATAATTCCTTTTAATATTTTGCTTAAATCAAGCTGTGCGGCGTATTTATTGTGTCATTTTTATTCGTAATACACAATGTTCTGTGCCTTAAATTTGGAGCAATTTTAGACTGTTTTTATATATGAAGCTAGTTACATATTGCTGTCTCTAAGCCGGTAAAATACCGACATCTTTTCAAATTATGAGCTGTCGCCAATGATCAATATTGTGCAATTAGTTAGCTTGTATTGTAATCTTATGATTTATGATGGCACACAACCTTACTCATGAGATTAAAATCAATTACTAATAA
Source organism: Sinohyriopsis cumingii (assembly GCA_028554795.2). Lineage (NCBI taxonomy): Eukaryota > Metazoa > Mollusca > Bivalvia > Unionida > Unionidae > Sinohyriopsis > Sinohyriopsis cumingii. The sequence continues at coordinate 30,051,887 of CM068830.1, read as the reverse complement.
TAAAATAACATTTAGAGTTGAGATATTTATTTTATTTCTTCTCACGGCACTTTGTATATAAAACTATAATGTTTCAGTACATGATAACCACATAGCTGATTTTGCTAAACTGAAACTTGTATGACAAATTCAGCTTTGTATTTTGTCCAAGGTTAATACCATCAAAAACATTTCTTTGATAGATTTATGTACGGGAAATGTCAACGTGACGTGAACCTCCTGGAACATAATATATTTTGATGAACATCAATTACAGGCCTACGATCGGTCACATGTCAGAGGGTAGTTTCATATACGGAGTTTCTCCAAGAGGACAAGTATGAATACACCTTTACAAATTCGCTTTTCCACCACAATGAAGAAGCATATTAGAAGCTTCCACTAAAATGATCATACAATAAAACAGACAATTCCTTAATTACCGCTAATTGAATTGTGCGCATGGTTAACTAGCCACCCTGAAGATAACCTCACCTTATCAGAAGTCATTTGACGAACCATTGACGTACAATTGAAGAAACTTGAAATGTCATTTGTTCTGGTACCTGAATACGTGTAAAGCTATATGCTCGACTTTGGGATTTTATCTGGTATATCTAAGACAAGAGATAGTATGTCGTGTCTTAATTAGTTCAGTCCGGTGTGAAAGAAAGAACAGAATATTTTGTCACATTGTAACTCTGGCAAACTGCCCGACGCAGGCACAACACGAGATATGCAAGACAGGACTGACAAGTCAAAAAAAATTCAATTATTATCAGTCATTAAACTCTGCTTTATGGCAAAATTTCTGATGTGGTCTATGCAAGCTAACATTACACATTTCTTGAAACAGCCTTGCTGTTAAATTTTAGTGGCCATATTCAATTAGCAAACGAACACACATTATAAGCATACAGCCACGGACATAATCAGAATTTTAAAACCTTTTACATTATTTGAAGATTTTGTTAAGTTTTTTGACACGACAGTTCATAATGATAATTGGAATATATAAGATATTTCAATGTTTTGGATCTAGTTCTGTATAGTCAGAATACATAGTTCAAATGGGACATTGATTGTTATTGAAACAATAATCCCTGGAAAGTACCTAATAACCTCTGGTCACCGTCTCATGAGTTTACATAATGCACGTTCAGACGTACTTGCATGGTCACTCATGTAGGTATTTATTTTAGCTCTTTCTTATGTCGTTCTTTTTCTTCTTTCTTTTCTCTTATCTTTCTTGTTTTCATATCGTGTTTTGTATATGTCAATTCCGCTTGTTCGTTTCCTTCTGTTGATTTTCGTATCTCTCTATTTAGAGCCTCAGCTGTGTTTGGTTAAATAAGAGAATATATTTTGCTTTGTTTGTCATTTCAATAGGGCTTTTCCAAAACATTATTCAGCTCAATCGAAGTCGAGCGTTTCTTTCCCTGGTAAATATTAACTTCTTAACTTAAACGACGCAGATTGAAATCAAAATAAACAATGAAAGATAAAAACCTACTACAGACTCTACAAGATAACGGTGGTACGCTTACCGTGTTTAGATAAAAATTATAAGGTTACTTCAAACTGCATATTGTTATATTAATCTTACTTCCAATATCTTTGAAAATGAATGTATTTGTTTCTTATGTTTTCTTATTTATATTTTCCAGAAAGGAAAATTCGAATTAAATATTCATTTGGAATAATAACAATGAAAACCAATAAAAATAAACGAAAGAAGGGCAAATAAATTTGCTAAAAAACTGTACTTAGATGTAATTCGGCAAAGCAAATTACATCACATTTGTCTTCATTGTGTCAGGATCAATTAATGACAAATTAATGTTCGGTATTACAAGGCTTCGATTTGGAAAATAAACTGAATTAACTACCGCGTAGTGTTCAAACCATACTCCTACCATGGTAAGCACATTCAATATTCATGGGTTTGATAATTGGTTAGACGTTCTATAAATACGTTCTTTTCTTCATTAATTTGTTTAATTGTTTTTATTAAGATTGTGATAAAATTATTTATTTCGTCCAACATATATCCGAACTTCGACTTTTAATTGACTTCAGTTAAGTCTAAATAAACCTAAATACATTAGTCACAGAGTGATATGCTAGAAATGCATGGGAGATATACCTTTAGCTAAATCAACCTACTTATTTATAAATAAAAACGAAACTTCGTACATATTGAAAAACAGCTTCAAATATGCTTGAAGGACATTTAATCTTTTTATCATGTAAAGTTAAACGCAGTTTCTGATGTAAAACCTTTTCCTCGTACCTTATAATGCACGTGGGAAAATAGAATGGAGTGTTTTAAAACATATCCATGGAAATATTCTTCAGAAACGGCTCCATTTTGCATTAAATGTTTATGCTAATTAGGTTCAAGAAAATATATAATACCTGGAGTTTATAAGGAAAAAGAAAGCATATATATTTTGGCCATGAAACTTTTTCTGAATCCCGGCTTACAATGATGATATAAACAAACACGTTTTAGGGAAATCCCCGAAACGTGAAACAAAAAAGCAGATTCATGTTCTTACTTTAATTATTTTTTTAAAACAACATAAGTTTACTTGAAAGTGTCTGTTGTTTAATAGAGTACAATAAACACAAATATGACACCGTCTTTTCATTCTAAGTGTCACGTGACTTACATTTATAACTGTATTACACGGGTTTAGTTCCAAATTGCGACAACTTTATTTTAAAAAACAGTTAACTTTTTCCCAAAAGAAACTCTATTAGATAAATATATAAAAGTAATTACATTTAAATAACTTTCTTTAATGCTTCATATATATTGTGTTCTAATAGGACTGATTTTCTATAATTATTGTTTTTGAACATCAGGAATGTATTCTTTGCTTTTATATTGAGTATTTAAAAATCGCTTGATTGAAGTCAGCGATAAACTTGCTTCAGTTTCACTTTCCTTTATTTCAAAGAGCACAGTATGAAGCTAGTTAACCATTCTGCAGTCAGGCTACATGGGATTTAAATTATAAATACATTTGCATGTTGAATTCAAACTTTGAATAAAAAAGAAATCCTCTTTACAGTTTCAGCACGTGCGGATGCTTTACTGGAAATAGTATTGAAACCTACTTGTTTGGCAGAAGCTTCCACAGCAAAACTTAATTTAATAAATGGAACAAGGAAGAATATCAAGTATGCCTTTCTCCGTTTTTCAATATTCTCGGCAGAAACGCCACTTTATCACATATGATTTCGATAATTATACCATTACCTTAAAGCCAAAAGATTCAATGTTGTCCATTCAGACTAATTAATTGAAATATCAAAGTTAATTAGGTTCTAATTGCAGCAGATTAGACGGAACTCCCTACAACTAAACTAATCAACGACAGCCATATCTATTCTACTGAGTGTCGGCTTCGCCAGACGTGCAAGGTTGCCTTCATAGAAGTAAATCAATATGGATTCAGTGATGAAACGAATTATTTGATAGGAGAGGTTTACAACTCACAAAACCAAAAAGGTGCAGGATGAAAGAAAAAAGAGTTAGTCTGAAAACAAGGCTAAATAAAATACATGTAATATATTTATTAAGAAATGATTTTACACAAATTTCGTTTACCTTCAGCTTAACGCATCTGTCAAAAAAGGTAAAATTATCAAGCATTTTATCGGATATTTTCACACACATGCTTAGATAATGCCAGCAATAGACCAATTTCGTTTTACATACACTTACCGATCATTTATGCTTTTTTTAATTTCCTTGATACTGGTGTCTACTATACAGTTAACAAGAAATAAACAATAGAACATTAACATAGCAATTAATCCTTGAAGAATTCTCTCTCAGAGAAGACACATGTTTCAGGCATGAACCAGTCCTTTAAAAGAAATGCCTGCATATCTACTTATGTGTACGTTTAGTACGGCCCCTTGCGTCCATCGGTAATTAACATGCATATGTTATTTGACTGTTTAAACATGTTATGCAACTATGATGATTGTTATGTGGGTATTGTTTTTCTTCGTGTACATGTATAGAGGTTTACGCTTTATGTGAAATTTAACAGGTAAGTGAACTCAATTTTACATACATTCATGACCAGGCTAAACTTTAAATAATCTGGAGATGAAGATATTTGCATCACATTCTTGGAGGAGAATAATATTTCACTACATGACCATTTAGAGTTTACTTGCAATTTCTAGAATACAGATTCAGAACAAACCTAAAATAGTCTGAAAGCTACAAACCAAAATGTTTTATTCAGCTTATTCGTATGCTACCAAAATGTTTTCAGATAGGCCAGGGTTAATCCTGTTACTTATATGTGTAACTTATATGCTTCTACTGCACCTTCAGTTCAGATATATTAAATCCTTTGATATCGGTTACTAATTATTATTGTAATGCCCTAGTAAAATAAAGGTTTTTGCGTAATAGCGTAATAACAGTTTAACTTCCGGACGGGAAAACTGATGCGTGTCAACTTGTTTAAAATTTCAAACAAAGAGACAAACGGCATAGAAATCAAAGGGTAAATTAAAGTTTTGCCATACTAATCTAATTCTCTAACATAGGTCAAGCCTTGTGCACATCAATGCTGGCGTCTGACGGTATGGAATAAACAGTACAAGCACTATAACTTAATTATTTCTGTATATTTATTGAATATAGGTAGGATAAAATTTGCAATATTTAAATAGTCTACAGTCCCATGTATTGGCAATATTAAATTTTACCCTAAATGTTAGTCTGTATAAAAGAGCGACTGCAAATCATTTCTAACTCACCTTTTACACTATATGCAGGTGAGTAAAATGCAAAATATAAACTTTTTTAAATGATAAATTTGTATCAAAGATTATTTTATTCGGGGTTCTTTGATCGTGAAAAATTGCGGTAACTGAATATGAAATTTGTCAACGGCTTCACTTTGGCCTACAGGTATTGCCATTAGGAAACTGCTACAGGTATTGCCATTAGGAAACTGCTTATATATGTTTGTCTTGTTTATTGATTAGTGAAACTTCTTGTTTCAGAGCAAGTCATAGCCTAAAATCTGCGTAGCACTCTGAGCGTTCGTCAATAATTCCTGTCAAGACTCAACTACCTTTAAAAATAATTACCATCTAGAAATTAAAAATAAAGCAAGATTCCTTTGTATACACGTGATAAATAATTGTGATACTTCATCAAATAAAAAGTACGACATTAAATTAACGACCTTGTTTTTGAATCCAATCAGTAAAATTTACATGACCTTTCTGAAGATAACACATATTCAGCCCCATACACCGACATACAATATCCGCATGTTGAAAAAACGGTCAATAATTAATTACAGTGGCATTTGGTGCGGTTCATAACAAAAACGAGAGATATTTGAAACATATTTTAAAATTGTTCTTTCATGCCGAAATAATGTTCAGCTATTCTTTGAACTATATGGCTATTATTTGAGCATAAATAGGATATTCCACAGTTCGTTATACTTTTGTGAAGTAGGTAGTATTAAAGAGTTCTAGCGTGTAAATTCTTTTACACAAACCAACTCAATTAGGGTTACCTCAGCACCAAAATTCCACTCAGTTTGGGTTGCCTCGACACTTAAAACCCCCCACCCAGGTATAGTTACCTCAACGCTAAGGGGGCAGGGTCCAGTTTTTATGTACAAATTTAATGCCGCAATCAGCGACCTAGTATAAAAAATCATAAAAAATCAAATACACAAGTGAGGTCAAAAAGGTCCATATTTTTAGATACCTATATTAAAACAAAGCATAAGAATAGTATTCACTTGACCAGAGAAGTCAATGGCAGTTCATAGCAGAAGAGGTTTATGCACCCCAACCCCTATTTTATACATGCATTTTTCACATCCAAATGCCATTTTTGACAGCATGCGGTGCTCACAGTGCAAACGCAAGCCCTTTCCCTGGATGAAAATTTTGAAAAACATTGTCTACTAAATAGTTTGATGCAATTCAGAATAGTTGTCATCCAAGCCGTTTTTGAGATACTCTGCTTGCCTTGAACCCATGTGTCTACTGCTATGGGAGGCTAGCTCTTCTTCCTAGCCAACTATTGGTATTTCACTATCAACATACTGCAGAGCAACTATGGGAGGTGTACATGCCTGACATCAATTTCAAGAACAACACAAGCCCAAAACACCTAGTTCACAAATATATCCATTTCTATAAATAGTAAACAATAATAGCTGAAAAAGTCACACCATAGCCTTAAGTTAAGAAATTTGCCAGGGGCCAATTTACGAAACTGGACCCTGCCACCTAAAAGGAACCCCACATATGTAGGCATAACTCAACACAAACATAGTGAAGATGTGGTTATAGTACAAACCACCAAGAAGCATACAAAGTAATGCATTTGGCGGAAGTACTGAAACGTAAACATTTTCTACCGGTTTAGGTGTTTCTACAATTCGACTGGGTTTAGAGAGTATAGTTAAAGGTATATTTGTTCCTTTGCCTGTTGATGGTGTTACTACAGCAGTGGTGCGTATTGTCGCATAACCTATGAAGATAAAATTGATTTACAATGAAGTATTAAGAACATGGTGAAATTGTTACGAATGTTATTAGCATGTTAAACAGTAATTATTATTTCCTTTTGTTGGCGATCAAACATAATGAAATCAATCACGACGAGTTTATGTTAATCATTAAAGAATATAGAAGAACAAGGAAATAGACAATGCGACAATGAAAAGAAATAATAACCCACAGAAAAATATACACGTCTGATACTGAACTTCCGCAAATTAAGACATTAAACAACATAAACAATCTTTAGAGGAGCAGAAAATTAAAAGAGAAAGAGATACTAAAGACAATGACACGAAAGTATTCTAGCTCAACATAAAATATCTAAGGATATATGGTTTAAATTTTGCATAAAAAATATTATGCTGAGAAATCCACGGACCATTATTTTGTGCAGGAAACGAAACAATGTCACGGAATTGTGTACATTGATTGTTTACATATTATTTGGAACAGAATGTACTCTAGCTTACTTTCTGTGTACCGCGTTACCTGGGGATGGTTTATCTATATCATACATTATTTAGATGTAGTGAGTTCGGTGAGTGAAGTGCATACGATGTGCATATCTCAAGCTGTAGAGGTATGTGAGTTGTTAAATTATTTTCCTGTTTCCACGATGGGAAATAAATGGTTCGTTCTAATATGTTTCCTGTTTTTAGGTACTTCATACTTGTGTCCTATAATGCAATGTTATTATGTTTATTGTAGTCTGTTTTCTAGTTTACCAGTACGTAACTAGACAGAACGAGTGAATGCTGCATGTACTAAGGACAAGAGAATGCTACTTCACGTTCTGTAAGATTCTCGTCAGATTCAGATGCTGGTTCCCTGATGAACCTAATTATTATGATAACTTGTACAGCGGGCCCAATAATATGATTTTTATACAATCAACACCATTTGCGTCACATAGGTGATTACATATTATACATAACCGTGTCACATATATTACACGGATTAGACGTTATATTTTCAACTATGGAAAGGGGTGAAGGGTTGAAAGAAGTGAAGGAGTGACGGACTGATAGAGAGCTGCAGTATTTTCGTATTTGCACCTTACTGAATGTGCCAGTTCAGCTGTGGTGCTATTTTGGGTTGGTATATACACAGTGTGCTGCTGTCGGTGATGACCTTGACCTGGAAGAAGATAATGGCTATCTCGAGGTTGGGGACCAATGCTGCGGGAAAAACGGGTCTGCAGGAAACAATGGGTTGTACAAATCCTTAGGCAGACCGGGAGGGGCGAACATTCGTGGTGGCTCCTTGACCATCCGGCAGAATATTGGGACTGTAATACCTTGTAGTGATGAATTGGACTCCGCAAGATACATGTTCCAGTTTATACAATCGTTTATCACTGTTTGAGCAAAAACTTGATACATATGTAAAAAAAGCATTTATTATTATTTGAGTGAAAATTTCGTCATTGTTTATGTGAATCATTTATCATTATTTGTGTTTACATTTTGGTACAATATCAGTTCATTTTTCGTTTAAATTGGAAATTCGTTCAAGGTAGGAACTGTATTTTTTATATTTGTTATTTAACTCAGTGCACATCGTTGTTAAATATTCAATATTTGGAATTTTTGCGCACGAACTTTCAGTAGGGTTTTTCTACATTTAAATCATTTTCGTTATTATTCATAGTGTCTTCACTGTGATCTGACCCCAACCCGGTTCAGCTATTTACAAAAAATAAATGGAAAGCTATATTATAATAAACATATACTTGAGAAAGAAATATATTTTGCAATTCCAATTTACAGTTATAAAAAAACTTGAAAATTGAAATGCAGCAAAACGATCAAGAGAGGAAAAAGAAGTAATAAATAATTTTTAAAAAAATAATTACAGATCATAATAACACTTAGCACTGATATGAAACGGAACTGAGGAATTTCGAATAATGTAACTGGGATATATGATAAGACAAAGACCAAGAAAAGCAAACTAAATCAGAACACGATCTATGGCAGATTTAAGAGATACGATACGTTACATTTGTTGAATTTTACCGTAAGTTATATGTTAATCTTAAAGAATCCAAAACAGATTAAAGGATTATTTAAATTAAGAAACTCTTAATAATATCGGTAATGTACAAGACAGTACAGAGAAAATGGAAAACAAAATAAATTAAAAATATTAACTGATACGAAATAAGAGTTTAGTATTGGAATTGCATCATAAAAAAGCATGTAGAATGAAGTAAGGATATAAAGCAAAGTTTGCGGCAGTATCAAAATTGTTAATAATAACAAATACAATAACACTATAAATTAGAAAGGAAACCTTTAATTATGAATCACTAAATAAATGATAAATGATAAAATTGCTGCAGCAGGGGTATTAATTGGATGAATAATAATTAACGATCTAGAATCTGTAGGAGGCAACCAGTCATTTTAATCTATTCTATCCAGATGGGAAAGAATCAATTCGACATTTCAACCAGTCTATTTAATCTATTCTATCCAGATGGAAAAGAATAAATTCGACATGACAACCAGTCTATTTAATCTATTCTATCCAGATGGAAAAGAATAAATTCTACATGGCAACCAGTCTATTTAATCTATTCTGTCCAGATGGGAAAGAATAAATTCGACATGGCAACCAGTCTATTTAATCTATTCTATCCACATGGAAAAGAATAAATTCGACATGATAAATCTGTAAGGCGTACTAAGTTAAACGGCAGAGTCCAGATAAATAAATGTTAATACATATGACTACTTTTATTACATATTAAGAAAATCTCAGTAGTTCAATATTTATAGAATCTTGATAATGATTTTGATCCATGTACATCGGCTCCTAAAGGAACGCTTGTTTTGCTCTGTACGATTCTGATGAATCTAATTTTACCTAAACACCTACTCACCCCGAACGTAGGGCTAAATTTAAAATACCACGACAGCTACAACTATATGATTTCTACAAACTTTTGTTTAATGCGTAAAATACGAGTACAAAGTCACTGGATATCTAATTGCTGTTTATGTACTTAAGATTACAGACTTTTGTAAAAGTCCATATTCGGTATATGACGTTTCCATAATAGTTAGTGTCCATTTATGGAAGCCTTTGATATGTGTAGTAAGATAAAATAGTAAAATGTCAACGAAAGGGTAAATAACTACTCCCTATAAAACTGTATTACATACGCACCAGGCAACAATGATATTAAGGACAATGCTACCAATACCAATTATTTTAAAGTTAAAACTTACAATGTTTGTCAAAATCATTGCCACTTTGTATGGAACAAATGAGGTATCCAATGTAAATAATGACATCATTATCATGATATGTAAAGGTTTGACTTTCATGATTAAGACAGGACAAATAAGATTCGGCGTTCACGATTCAGACAGGACAATAAGATTCGACATGATTCAGACAGGAAAATAAGATTCTCGTTCACGATTCAGACAGGAAAAATAAGATTCGACGTTCACGATTCAGACTGGAACAATAAGGTTTGACGTATATGATTAAGACCGGACAAATAAGTCTGAGCCAAAATCATGAGCGGCATATTGAGAAAGTTTAATCAGGATCTGGTAATAAAGAATGTTTCGAATGATGGTCTTCTTCAAACATGACAATTATCCTCGCTAAAATCCTTTAAAATTATCTACTTAATAATATACAATTTTTAATTTGTTTTCATTGCCCCCAATACACACACTCACATATTGATACTTGCACATACATATATGTATATAGTAGTTGTTTCCATATTTGTTTCTAGAGAAACAAAATTCTTGTTTAATTGAAACACTTATACAGTGTAATTGACATCATATATGCCACCACAAAGTGCACCTACTTTGAAAATTATCTTTAGACGAAAAATTCATATATAATTTTTCTTCCTTCAATTAGTGTGTCACTTTTTGACGTATGTCAAGGAACAGACCAAATATGTTGAGGGCAACAAAGAATGTGAGGAAGAAAATATCCTCGGTGAGAAATCAATTAAGCGACCTTTAACTCTAATCAATAATCACGCACTTAAATTGTTCTTTTTTACTTAAAGCATACAGTGATTGGCGCTAATTATGTCTGACATGTGACCTTTTCTATCAAAGCTACTCTGTTACTTAAACGAAAAGAACCTCACTGTGTCCAATCAAGACACTCTAAAATCCCAGCTTTACATTTAACTCGTCAAAGTGATTGTAACACGCATTTATATTTGTCTGAGGGAACGGTATATTTATATATATTGGTTAACATCAATACACAAAACAAACAGAAGTTTAAGAAAAGTAAAAAAACTGTTAAACAAAGACAGGGATATCAACTCATGGTCTACAAAACAAGTACGTATACCTGGATAAATGAAGGCAGATATAATTCTTACAGACGATATAAATCTAAGAGGTTAGAGTTTAGAAATCTTTATAAAAGAAACGTATATGGTGGATGTAAATAAAGCATGTGTAACAACACATGAATGTAATGTTAGGCACTTTTGGAAAGTCATCCGACTGGTAAAAATATAAATTTACGTGCGTGATGCTGCTTCCGTTTCAGATGACTCTGCCAGCTATTACAGGACATTCACACGCAAACCTTTTAGCATAATGGTGAGATACATTATATGCCTATATAGACAGGGAATTAAGCCATCCTCTGAAAGATGGTCAGGTCCATATCGAGGTCTTTCATCAAATGTAATTGACGTAAAAGAAATGATTAACAGTTTATTGAAATTCAAAGCACCTGTCCATGATCGAAATTACGACTAACATCTGACATGTGTAAGGCGACTACACTGGCAAAATTATTTACTTACATGACTGAGCAATCTTACATAGAATGCCAACAAAACAGGGTTAATGGTACCACTGCAAAAGGGGAACAGAAACCCAAATAAGATTACGGGCCAGTTACTATACAACCGATATCTAAAAGATGTTTGAGAAAATTAGTAATGAATGTTTAGTCCATTAGATCCAGGATATCAATTATAACAAGGCTAGTTTACGGCAATATGATATGAAGGGTTTAGGGTGCACAGCATATCCTCTTGTTTAGTGCGCCTTTCAGAATCATGTAATTTCTATAACACTATCTGAATGTGTGGAATCATTAGAGACGGATATAGCACTGAATTATAACCATCGCAGGAGAATTACGCTTTACACATTTGTGGATTATTCATGTACAATAGCATCTCTAAATAATTAGTCTTTCTTTATCATCCTTAGGCTGATTTGCCATAAGTTAGCTTAGTTTCTATTAGTTTTGTTTATGCCTTATGGCAGTGTGCTATTGCAATCAAGTTATTAATTCTGCATACTTATTTTCCATTTAATATTCGATGGAACGAAATAAAGATGATGATGAGTAATGACATCTCAAGCACGCAACATGGCAAAGGACTACTATCAATCACGCAATATGGCAAAGGATTACTATCAAGCACCCAACATGGCAAAGGACTACTATCAATCACGCAATATGGCAAAGGATTACTATCAAGCACCCAACATGGCAAAGGATTACTATCAAGCACCCAACATGGCAAAGGATTACTATCAAGCACCCAACATGGCAAAGGACTACTATCAAGCACCCAACATGGCAAAGGATTACTATCAAGCACCCAACATGGCAAAGGACTACTATCAAGCACGCAATATGGCAAAGGACTACTATCAAGCACCCAACATGGCAAAGGACTACTATCAAGCACCCAACATGGCAAAGGACTACTATCAAGCACCCAACATGGCAAAGGACTACTATCAAGTACCCAACATGGCAAAGGACTACTATCAAGCACGCAATATGGCAAAGGACTACTATCAAGCACGCAATATGGCAAAGGACTACTATCAAGCACCTAATATGGTAAAGGACTACTATCAAGCACCCAACATGGCAAAGGACTACTATCAAGCACCCAACATGGCAAAGGACTACTATCAAGCACGTAATATGGCAAAGGACTACTATCTAGCACCCAACATGGCAAAGGACTACTATCAAGTACCCAACATGGCAAAGGACTACTATCAAGCACGCAATATGGCAAAGGACTACTATCAAGCACCCAATATGGCAAAGGACTACTATCAAGCACGCAACATGGCAAAGGATTATTATCAAGCACCCAACATGGCAAAGGACTACTATCAAACACCCAACATGGCAAATGACTACTATCAAGCACCCAACATGGCAAAGGACTACTATCAAGCACCCAACATGGCAAAGGACTACTATCAAGCACCCAACATGCAAAGGATTACTATCAAGCACCCAACATGGCAAAGGTTTACTATTAAGCACGGAACAAGGCAAAGGACTAATATCGAGAGCAAATGCTCTTCTTTGTGCAGTATATGTTTGCAGACGGTCGCTAGTAGAATGATCATCTAGTAATTATTTTGTGAAAGAAAATTGAAAACTTAGTTCTCTTAAAAGTACCTACATAGTACAACATCAAGCATCATAAGCGATATGTCGTCATTGTTTAGCCTTCAATGGATTTACAATAATACTTCAAATGGTCTTGATTGAAGTTCAAAAAACAGTAGCTGATAGTCTTTTCTCTCCTTTTTATGTGCGTAAATGGATTAGTTTATATCAGATTGCATTTCAGATCTAGTGAACATCTTTGGAGTTTCCACTTGAGGAAGGTCAGAATCCGTATTCCGTAATTAAAGAAAGCGCCTATTTTATATTTGGTCATTAAGTGTCGTACTAGAGCTATAATCATGTTCTAACTTTGAATCTAATTGATGAGAAAATGTTCTGGAGAGAGACGTTAAACTTATTTAAACCGAGCTGCAATTTAGTATGTGAAATGGGGGAAAATTGAAAAAGTCTCCAGGATTCTTAGGTAACAACTCAATGTCAAATGCGGGTAACACTTGCTCATATGCGTGAGTAGAGTAAGCGGAGCAAATGAACTGTAAGGTATTCCTCATTTTTAAAAGCAATATAATCAAGCACTACCCACCAAAAACGACCAGAGAACACATAGCCTCAATTTTTCTCAACGGTCTGCCGTAACTCCCAAAGTTAAGACAAAAACAGGCGTGATCCTAAAAGATGTTCAGTTATTGGACTGAATCACTAGAAACGTAAGGGCCGGCCCACCCGAACCACCGGCCCTTGTCTCTAGAGTTGCTTCACTTAAAAACTCAAAACTATATTGCTTTCCTTTTGAGGCCGGCTCAGATTATGAGCTCTACAATGAAGTCGTGCAACTCACTTTAACATGAAGTCAAACTGAGGATGACTACACTTTAAATGGGTCGCTTTAATAGTAGTGATGAACATGCTTGTTGCAAAACATACGTTTGTCTGGTTAGTGAATGGAAGGAGGCTGGGGGATGCTTACCTCGAAGTGATTATCCCATCGCTCTTGTTTCGATTTATTTATTAACAGGTCTGCATACAAAGATGGAAGCGAAACGTTGTCATTACAATATGCACACGCTATATGTTCAAAAATGATGATTGCGTCAGTGGGATGTCCACCACATACGTGAAAAGAACTGCTTGCGGTTGGTTTGGAATTTCGTAATTCACGAATTTATACATATGAAATGAGAGATATCACGTATAATGTGCTATCATTCTTTCAAACTTCCTATAAAATCAGAAAAAGGCAAAAATAGGCCACTTTGGTAACTTATAATTTTGTTCGCCTTGTATTGAAAAACAGCATCGAATGCTGAAGATGTACTGGGAATAGCCTTCAAGTCTGAATTCTGTCATTTCGACGGTCCTGTTGCTTGTCTCGCTTTATTGTGATTTTGCAAAGAGAATTTTGATGATCTCGCGAGCTTCGGCTGTTCTGCAGGCGATTATTATTTTATCCACTTCGTCCATTGAAACCGAAGTGTATGATTTGTGGTACTCAGAACGTATGCCATTTTTTGTAATTGTGTATTTCTCGAGTGCATCTAACATAATCTTTAACGCTTCTTAGAAGACGTTGTTAGCTTGTATGTATGGTCACTTGTTTGAAAACAATTGCGGTCATAAAAATCCCACTAAATCCCACTGAAGCACAACGCTGTAGTCTCAAGCCGTCGCTAATGAGAGAGCAATGCTTGCTGACTTTATTCCAATTTCCGCCACACCTGTACTTATAGTGTGCAGTAAATGTGGTGGATGGTGTTAACAACATACTAATGGATGTCATTAGTATGTTGTTAACACAATCTACCAATTTACGGAGCAGTACTGAGCGCGCGTCTGCTCAGCCTCTGCCAGTAAAACTTCGCAGCCTCACTTATATGCTTTAATCAAACGTTCTGTTGGTCTTTGAGTTTAGGCTATTGCGACTTTTTAACTCCTCGACAAGAATCGTAATATGAAATTTTAATTAATCTGAAGGGGTGGGTGTGTTAATTACCGCTCTGACATACTTGGAAACACGCATTCTGATCCTGTAGTCGTTAACTCTTAGGATGTGTAGATTCACTCATCAGTAGTTTGTATACCCTGTCAATATTATGCACCTTCATGCGGGATGCACCAAAACTCCGTTGTCCATTTCTATATTGGCAGGCAGCGATTTTTGTTCCATATCTGATCGCTTTCAATGGATTTATTTGTTTATTTTTAAGCTAAATATTTTCCTAACTGAATAATCGAAGATGATTAGAGTAGTTGAAAATCTGATGCATGTACGTTGACGTTGATGCCCTCACACTAGACAGAGTCCCCAGAGACGCAAAGCTAATTGTAAACATTTCGTGTCACGAGTAAGGAAGACGCATGGAAACAGAAAGTAAATATTGAAAAGACAGACACGGAAGCATAATTATGGACGCACCGGTTAACATCTAAAATCGCCAATATGTGTCGGTCATCTACAATCATTCCCTTCCGGCAAGCGATCCTTGATAGCTTACAACCACACAATGTTTGCCTATGAACTACACGAATTGGCCTTTGACTGTAGCATCATCTATCCGGAGAGACAGTAAATAGGGCATATCCACAGGCAGTGAAAAGAAAGATGAGGCAGTATTTTAAGTCAATCCTTAGGGCTATGATCTGGATGAGGTTTTGTGTACACATTAAAATGTTCAAGTCACCAACACGCTTTTTCTACTCGACATTAAGAAACGGCCCTCTCGAAGCTCGCCTATGTCAGCCGCCAAGCCGACATTAGCGCCGCCTAAGGCATCACACAGTGACATATCCTTTCCGGTGACCTTTGCTAGCAGACCTAGCACAGAGCATAATTTCATTGTAATTTTGTTGTATATCAATCTAGTGACATACTAAAAACGAAAACAACGCCATTCAAACCTTGGGTTTAGCAAAGGGCTGTACGTTTCTCAGAAAGGAAAGTTTTTGTAAGCTTTATCTGCACACAGACCCAAGTTTGTCGGTCCCTCTATCATTCTGGTGTAAATTGGCGGGTTCATGTTTTGAATAAAGCCAGCCACACTATAAGACTCAGGACTTTACATATAGTATCCATATGTTATTTAGAGCACTCAACAACCTTATCGAGCGTTTTATAAGGACCAAGATACTTGCTACGAAAGAAACTGATCTTGAATAGATACTATATCGGTTAATAACCTAAGAGTCGGAAACGGGCATGTTCGAGTATGTGGTGTCTGGAACAGGGAATAAATAAATAGACCGACCTCTTACCTGTTCATGCTTTGCGAGGATGAGCGACGAAGAGGTATCAAGGACCTATGCCATATACGAGGCAAAACTGGGGGAATGGGGGGGGGGCAGAATGATTGTATCGCTGAGTTCTTCTTTGCTCGGACTGCAAACAGCTGTTGTAGAACCTTTCTGCCTATTGATAATCGCGAACGTCTTACAAGTGATTAGAAAAGTTATATAATCATCAAGACATATTTGCTGAACATCATCAGACACCTTTGCTTTAGGTGATGTGAGCATCACTACACACAGCAACTGGGATGATTACATATTAACATACTGAAAAAGCAAAATACGAAAAGAAATTACGAGACTTTCTGTCGATGAAAACTTGCCAAAGTCATAAAACAATGCCGAGCTGAGCAAAACGTGTATGCTGCCGACATACACGCCGCTCTAGTAGCGACAAGCGCAACGATAATTATAAATAAAATCAAGCGAGACTATCTTATGTTTCCTGGGGCAGCCTGGCTTTGGAAACTGGTCTTCTTAACACCACATCCCGAGATCCAGCACAAGTTCATGGAAACACAAGTAAAAGAGCAGTTGCATGTGCCTTTAGCATATATTAGACATACGTTTGACCCTTTCGAATGGAATAGTATTATGTGTTGCGCTTGTTGTTAAAAAAAACGACATACATGTGTTAACAACTGAACGCAGGTGCAAGATGTTTACACCACCGTGCGCCAAGGGTCCTAAAGTCAACCTTTAGCATGGAGGAGTATTCGGCGGCTTTAATGTTGGGAATTTGATGATTGACAAACAACTGTTAAAAAGAATCCGGCAAACATTGAGAGCTAAGACTTCAAAAAACACATCAAGGGCCACAACCATCACAGTGCTGAGTCGTTGGACATGTCACATGACAGTTATACAAGGCATAATATTTGCTGATATCATCAAGTCCTTATAATGGGATCCGTTGCCCTCATGATCAGCTTATCATTTGTCAAGGGCCACAACCATCATAGTGCTGAGTCGTTGGACATGCCACATGATAGTTATACAAGGCATAATTTTTGCTGATATCATCAAGTCCTTATAATGGAATCCGTTGCCCTCGTGATCAGCTTATCATTTGTCAAGGGCCACAACCATCACAGTGCTTTGTCGTTGGACATGTCACATGATAGTTATACAAGGCATACTTTGTGCTGATATCATCAAGTCCTTATAATGGAACCCGTTGTCCTCATGATCAGCTTATCATTTGTTAATGTACTCGCATTAATTAGTTCAAACTTTTTATTCTCTGCAATGCAACCAGATGCTGCCAACGCCGAACACATCAGACCTGGCACGACTATGGAGGAACTTCAAGCTGTGCAGGCCGAGTACGAAAGTAGACGCAAAGAGTATTTCGATTACTTCAATAAAAGAAAGCAAGACGAACATGATGCTGAAAGTTCTTACCAATACGTCGGCAAATCTGCGTGTTAGTGCTATTTGGTGACTGGCGAGAAAACAGAGAATTTCATGTAGATTATCAACTAGTCAACTGTAAGTATTTTGGCTTTTACATGCCCTCACCCGAGTAGCAAGTGCGGGCAATTCTTTGCGCTGTTGAGTTGGAATGAGAACTCGCTCGCTCAAGATATGAAGATGAAACAACTATCTTACTTGTTCTCTGGACCCAATTTAGTGGTTACACTCCAAACAGTTCAAACTCTCATTGTCATTCGAGTGTTGCCGAGCCGTCAACACTGAACTGTTGCATGTTTATGGCTCGTTTGCCCACCGGTTATTTCGCCTTTGCTAAGACTGGCATTTCGGTTTTGATTTTGAGCAAGTACAGTACTCGGCAATGCGTTTCACTCGCAAATATATCTCCACATATTTAAAATGGCACCAAGTCATTGTGAGACTTGACAACAGAAAATAAATATTACCTCAATGTTGCCTACTTGCTACTAAAGTAGATTATTCAAGAAAGCTTAGTAAAATGCAATGTTGAATGTTTAATGAAGACAATAATAATAAATGTTAACACCCTATAAAGAAAATATACTCAAATGTCACTCTCTGTTATCTAGAATAACACAGCTGAGTATTTTGAAAATTGATCAATTATATATTGTGGTTTGTATAATATCCCCAGCTCTGCTGAAAGTTCTAATGCAGTATGCTATGGATTTGAACATAGAATCATACATGCCAAACGTCAAAAGTAGATTCTGATATGTATATACATGTAGTTTGCATTTTTTATTCCGTGTTTTAAACAAAAACCAACGAAATGGTACTTTAGATATAAGCAGGTTGCATGAGATCATTTAAAAATACATCACCAAATACCTTGCATTGACTTTCTTGCAAAAACAATAAATGCTAGAACATGCAGCATAATTTCAAATAAATGAATGTAATATAATTTCAACCCACCTTTTTAAAAATGTATTGACACTAGTAAAGTCAAAGACTTGTTATTCCTCGAGTTGATATTTTAAATTGCAACTTATGTCATTTGTTTCACAAAATCCAGTAAATTAACCGCCAATTAGATACATACTGTTTAATAATGTGCATGAATCAGGCGAATTTCGTCCTCAATAAATGTGCCAAAACATATATTTAACAGTTAATTTTCTCTACAATGAACATTGCTGTATTAATTTTACATTATCAGTACCATACCACAAGCAAGCGGTGTCATAAATAATACTTAAATTGTCCGCATTTTCCACTTGAATCTCAAATTCCAGATATTTTTGGGGATAGGAAATCAAACGATTCCTATAACTTTTTCCTGAGTGAAAGAGCAGCTAAGAAACTGTCTATATTGTTGTTAATCAATGTATAGAGTAATCCATGCAAAATAATCAAACATTTCATGTGAATTTAGGAATGGGGTATATTCTTTTATAAACACATGATTAACGGTCTTTTACAGGTAGGAATGGTGTATATTCTTTTACAGACACATGATAAACGGTCAATTACAGGTAGGAATGGGGTATATTCTTTTACAAACACATAATAAACGGTCAAGTAGAGGATTATCGCACAACCGTGCTTTTTCATGATTGATTTTTATTAGTCGAAGGTAAAATAATAAATGTGGAAAGATGGTGTGTTTTAACTGATGGTAAAGAAACGAATCTGATAACCAAGTCTTCTATTCTTAATTCATAAAAGACAGTAAGCTCTGATTTGCAACTGAAACATACAAGAAGACTTTCAATGGCTATCTATTCTGTCTACAATTCGTAATTAGACTTCACTAGATTAAAAATAATACACACTGCACTTTGTTCTTTGTGGTTTGTAGATAGGCCAGCGTGTTATATCTATATCATCCGCCCCACCTCACCAAAAACAAAAATCTTTTAAGATTTTGTTGCAGAGTTTAAAAACATTTTGTACCCAACTTTATTGTAATGGTTTTTCAAAAAGAAATTCCATCTAATAATGGAATTCATCATATATATAATTTTCCTAACAATGCTTTTATAAGGGTCGTTTACTTATTGACATTTTAATCCTAATATCCTATTATGTCCTAAACATGAACTCTTTCCTGTCTTAATTATTCGACTAAATGTGGGGGAGTTCCTGACACAAGGTAAATTTCACAATTCGTGACTCCAGACAGACGTTGTAATCTACAACGGTGCAAACGATAAAAGCCGTCTGTTAGAGCTACTTTGCAGGATGACCGAACGTGCTTTAAGTATACAAGTCTCCTGAAACGTTTAGAGTTTGGGTCATTGTTTGTCCCCATGTCTTTAGGTTTGTTTGTGAAGAGAGAACATCATATACTGACAGTTTTGACTTACCTGTCTCAGTTTTGACTTACCTGTCTTCTTCTTCTGCAAGACGTACTTCTTTTCGGACTATGGCAAGCTTCTCTTTGATGTTTGCGGCTTTCCATGTAGGTCTTTTCAGACTTTCCGGCCCCAGCCTTCTTGTTGCTATTGTGTCTACCATGTCGCTGTGTTTCAGTCTGGATTTTGTCTCTGTATCTGCAGCAGTCTTTGCTGCTGCATGCTTCCTACCTGTCCGTACCTCCTCTGCTGCTTCTCTCACCTTCTCATCTGTACTGTCTCTCAAGCTTCTGCCACTGATGATGGTGGCAACTGAAGCTTGATGCCTGTACTGTACAAATTGATACTGCTGAAGCTCTTTGGCACTTCCACCCATCGTTGCAGATATGAACTGAATATTATCTCGACTGCCTCTTCGGTCCTCAATGCGACTTGGTACGCTAGAAGTGGCCAAAGTATTCTTATTAGAATACATTGCTAGTAACACCAGACCTTGTATGTCATAGGTATTACATTCTTTTCTATGGCTTCGATTGAGTCTTTGGCTTGTCGCTAAATATCTGCTACACGATCACTGGCATTCATGACCTTAAACCACGTGCCGATGCTCTTAATTGGTCTCTCGCTCATTGTTTGACTCCTATTCTGAACATGTGTCTATTTGCACCTTCCCTTTCTTCAGAACCAGACTTTTCGATTTAGATGACTTAAAATTTCATCCTAGCCCAGTTATTCTGGTCTCCAAGATCTTCTAAAATCTCTATACCTTCTGGTACTGATTTGGATGTAATTGTTGTATCGGCCATGAAGGACCTTGTAGGAGGCTGCCGAACTCAAGATGACATGACTGGATCTTGGCTCATCTTCTCTGCTGACGTAACAAGCAGTTTCATTGAAGCTGAAAATAGTATTACCTAAATAGTACAACAACTCATTATGCCCAAATCCAGTGATGTTGTTTAGTCTAACTGAGTGAAGTTTTTGTTGAGGTATGGTTCAAGCATGTCTCTGAACTTCTCTCTCTGGTAGATGATATGTCTCTAGAGTCGGGTTCGCCAACTTGTATGGAATGCTACCCTGTGCATTAAAGAGGTCTGACCACAACATTGTCAGATCGCCTTTGTTATCCTTTGCATCGATGATCTTAATTAAGACATTTGTGTGCTCGCGGCAACGAGGAACCACTTGAATTCCACCTATTTGAACTGAAGCATTTATGTACTTGTTCTCAAGCACGTATTTGGTCAGACGCCGGACTAGAATGGCTAGACATATCTTACCTTCCACGTTCAGAAGGTATATTGTCCTGAATCGCTTAATTCCTGAAGAATACTCCTGCTTAGGAATAAGCAGCCCTCTGCAAGCAGCCAAATCTCTGTCAACTTACCTCTTCTCCATTGATCTTTTATTAACTTCCAAAGTCTTCTAGTGAGTTTTGGACAGTATTTGCAAACCGTGCAAGGAACACCAGTTTATCCAGGGATTGATGCGGCCATTGCGTCTTTTATATCTGGATCACTGTGGGTATTCTCAAATGTTCTTCTACCACCTCTTTAGGACATTCAAGTATCTTGGCAGCTTTCAGACAAAGCCAAACGGATTGCTGGGAATTGTTCTCTCTTGTACTACATACTCCATTCTGTTCTTATGTTATCAGCTCTTCGTGGTGTCTTCATTCTTTAGGGTAGGTTATCTCTAAGGTCTCTAAGCCACTTCATTTCTAAACATCCACTGCACTGAGATACTTTCTTATCAGCCTCCGCATCTCTCTGTTCTTGTGTTTCCCATCTCCCTTGGTATAAGGTTTTCATTCGGTCATGTATGTCTCTACTTCTTTTATTCTATCCCAAACCGATCTGGTCCCATATTCTCAATAAGGTGGACATGACTTCTACATTTCGATAACCACTTCCTACCAATGTTACTTCCAATAGTTTGTCTGCGTCCTCATCAAACTGTCTCAACGTTGTTTTGTTTGAAATCAGAGGCCATTTCACTTTTTATTTTCTTTCCACTAACTCTCTGGTTTAGCGTTGCAAACCTTTCCTGAGTATCGAGCTCGTGTCTCGCTCGCAATGCCACAAACGCATTTATATTCTCCCCTCAATGCTAAGCACGTTTTCATCCTCTAGCAATTGGAGGTGTTGGACCTTGTGTTGTGTGTCGTATTTGAGCTCTTCCTCCTTCTAATCAGGTTACCATGTGCGTTGTACTTGATTCAGGATCAGAGGACAGTCCTCTACTAGATTCGGAATTGGAGGACAGCCCACCTTAGTTCGTTGAAGTTTAAGGTCCCTCTCGTTTTTTTTTTCATAATTTGCCACAACTACAGACACCAGATGTATCCGTATTCTGGTTCGTTGACCGTTGATTAAGCGTGTTTGTTCTATTATAAATTATACGGGTTCTTTAGTTTGTGCATTCTTTAGCTTGTGCATTCCTAAAAAAACTAAACCATTTTACCTTAATGATAATCAGTGGTTTGATTCTTATTTTAAAATACTGATAACGAAAAGTGACAGAACACGCAAAGTTGCCCCATTTCATGGTAGCCCAGACAATTGGAATACAAACAAACAAATCTGGGATAATTAAATAACATGAAAAATATGCTAAAGATCAGTATACTGGTTACGAGAAAGAGAGTTTCAAAAACGTTTTCGAAAATTACAAAATCACTTTTGAAAGGCACAGCCCCTTCACATTATATTCCCCCATCTCTGAGTTACAAGTAATAATGTTTATATTTGCAATTATAAATTAATAGGTTGACTTATTAAATGAATATTTTACTTCGATTTCAACTATTGGTGATAAAATAATAAAATAAAATAGAGACAAACAGTCATACTTATGATTATATTGTTATAAAGGATATACAATATATCAATTTAAATTATACAATTTTATATAGTGCATTGGCATTAAGTCCATTAGGATAGAAAGTATCTAACTTATGAATCCAGTAAGTTTCTTTTATGAGTCTATTCATGTCACCATGCACAATATCTATTGACATGAAAGAAAAATCGAGTAGAGAGTGATTATTGGTGTAAAATGTGTTGACATATTAGAGGAAAACTGAGGATCTCTATAATTTTTTATATGAAAGCGATGATTATTCATTCTCTTAGAAACTTGTTGTAGTGTTTGTCCAACATATTGCATGCTACATTTTTTACAGGTTATTAAATAAATCACAGTTGATATGCAGTTAGTGTTATCACGTAGACAAAATACCTCTTTTGTATTAGCACTACTGAAAGAAATACTTTCTCTTATGTTTACACATTGAGAGCACCGGTGTCTGTTACATTCAGATGACGAAAAGTGTATTTTTTATTTTCTGTCTGTTTAGTTCTAATTCAAAAATCTTGCAAATTCTTGGGTCTTCTGTAAGTGAGAATTGGTTTAATTTTGTAAAGTGATTTTACGCTGGTTTTATTAGATAAATTTAGGAGACTATAATATTTATTAATTATACGACATATATTAGGTAATGACGGATTATATTGTATTGTGAAAGGAATCAAATCTCTCTCTCTATTTTACATTATGCTGTGTTTAAAGCCTCCTGTTGAGTAAGATTACGTGCTTAGTTCAGAATCAATTATGTATGTAGGATAATTTCTATTTTGGAAATATGTTCGTAATTTATTCAAAGAGTTTTGCAATTGACAATCGTCTGAAATAATGCGTCGGTATCTTTTGGACTGGCTATATGGTATACCGTTTTTACATGACATAGGATGACATGAAGAATATTCCACATATTGGTGGATATTTGTTTCCTTGATATGAATATTTGTAGAGATAGTGTTTTCAATATTTTTAAAGGTTGTAAAACACAATCATAAATTTGGATAGGTTTTCAGTATATGAATTATAACCGGATATAATGGGCCGTCCTGGATAATTTATAGGTAAATTATGGTCAGGATTTTTATGAGTTTTGGGCAATATGTAGAATTGAGGTGTACGTATGTCAAGAGGGAAAGTATCATATTCCTCATATACGGAATTATTATTTTTAGCAATTTCATTAATGCATATTGAAATTTTTTATTCAATTTCTATTGACGGGTTTTTGTTAATATGTTTGTAGTATTTTTCATCATTTAATTGACGTTCAACTTCTTTAACATAATCTTTTTGATTCATGATAATAATAGTGTTTGATTTATCAGCCTTTTTAATAACTATACTGTCGTCATTCATTAGATTATATAAAGACTTGATTTTGTCCTTAGAAATATTACTATGGTATAGCTTTTTATGATTATCAGTTAATATATCTTTTGTGATCGCGTCAATATAAAAATCTAAATATGAATGACGTCCACTAGGTGGTGTAAAAGATGATTTAATTGTGTTAAAATAACTCATCTTTTTAGAATGAAAAGAAACCGATTTACTTTCTGAAATGTTGAATGCTTTATCATTAAAAAAAAATCTTTTAATTTTAGGCGTCTAGAAAAATTAAAAATTTCTTCAGCTAATTTAATTTTGTTCTTACATTTTCGTTCGGGACAAAAATTTAGCCCTTTGTCTAACAGTATAGAGTCATTATCAGTTAATCTTCTACGTGAGAGGTTTAACACTGTTTCTTTACCTCTCTTAATTTGTTCTCTTCGCTCTTTTTCTTTTTTCCACTCTCTTCTACTTTTGAATCTATGGAACCTCCTATTCCTTTATCTTGTGATGTCGTCTCTATTAGCCCTTGTAAAATCTTTACCAGGTTTGTCAGTGTCTTTCTCATGGTCACTGTTTCTGATTCCCCCCGTTTTACGGCTTCTGCGTATGTCTTCTTTGTTGTGCCCTGGGGAGTCAAGTTTTTTCGCTGTTGTTCATCCTCTTGATTCTTGTTTGAATTTACAAAATTCCTATTTATGTTGACTCTTTGGTTTACTGAAGTATTGGGAGGTGCTATATGTGTATTACTGTTCATTTCTGTAGTTTCTTTGGGTTTTGAATACTTCCTTTCTTGTTGTTCATTACTCTGTTGTTGTGATGATTTGCTGCTTTTTTGATGCTGTCTTTTCGGTTGTTGATGGATTATATGCTGTTCTCCTGTTATTTTTTTAACTTGTTTACTTTTATATTCCTTACTCTTTCTTAAATTGTTCGGTTTTTCATTTTGCTTCAGAAGTATATCATTTTTCGTTGATTCTGTTTTTTGATATATTTCTTGGTCGAAACTGAAAAGACTTTGTCCATCTAGTTTCTTCCTCAGTTCATCCCTAACATTTTCCATCTGTTTTCCGATGTTTTGTGATATTTTTTGTTGCTCTTCTGCTAATCTCTCACAAATGTTTAGCGAGACTTTATGTAACAGACTGTCGATAGAATTTTGGAAATCTTCATTTCCGCTCCCTATGTATATCTTCAGTTTCAGTCGTAAACCTGATGGAACGATCCCCTCCTCAACACATTTGTTCAAGAAACTGCTGTGAAGGCTGCTTTTTATCTGTTTTTCAGATAGTTTTAGTATTTGATATTTCAAAGACGTCATTACTCTCGGCGGATCACAATTTGATGCCATTATGTTGTTGAAAAATTTCAGAATTGTGATTAAAAAAAAAACACAAACGCCGAAAATTCTGTGCAATTAGACCTAGAACTCAGATATCAGTAAAAACTTTCAAACATGACAAAAACATGAGAATAGCCTGTAGACCAAACCTTCTACCCTCAATTACGGACAAAGGTAATTATTATTTTATTATTTTATTATTTTTCTAATTCAAGTTTCATTAGAGACTCGTGTATCTTTTAGATCCTGTCATATATATATATATATATATATATATATATATATATATATATATATATATATATATATATATATATATATATATATATAATTGTTATGATGATGCATATCATTTTTGACGTTACGTAATGACGTAATTGTTGTTTTAAAATAAAAGACGTCATCCGTTACTTTCAAAACATTTCGTGCCTGAAGAAGCATAGATTAAATGCGAAACTAGTTGCACATAATTTTCGGCGTTTGTGTTGTTTTTTATCACAATTCACAACTATTGATGATAGTAATATTAACCTCCCATATTTTCTGTACGGTAATGTTTTATTTGTGAAATCAACTAATTTATTTACAAAGTGAAAATGTTAAAGGAACTTACAGTATTGTCATATAAATCCCAGAAAATTCTTAATGTTCTGTGACAAGTCCAAAAGTATTGAATGTTCCGAATTAATTCCAATATTGAATGTGTTAATGCACCAATAGTCTTGAATGGACTGATATGTCCAGCAGTCTTGATATGTCACAATGATGTAATCTAGAATGTCTATGAATAAAATCACAATCATCCCAAAACAGTGTTTACGCCCTAATAGCCAACGAGCACTTTTTAATTCCAAAGAATAATTTAAATAAAAAATACCTAACATATTATATCTGAACACATTTAAAAATTATTCCAAGACTGAACTTCAAACGGGAATTAATAAATTTGTTTACCTCCACCTTATATAAAAATGTTATACACAATAAAATGACCAGGATGTCGGCCACATGTTCTCTTCCAGAACATTCTACGTTTTTTAAAATAAAGCTAGACCTAGAACTCACATATCAGTAAAAACTTTCAAACATGACAAAAACATGAGAATAGCCTGTAGACCAAACCTTCTACCCTCATTTACGGACAAAGGTCAAGCACACAATAAACAATTAAATATACATAACATTATTTATGGCAATCACTACAAAGATGTCAACGCTATTTTGTTGTATTTCGTGATTTATCATAAACATTTGATTCGGTATAGCACAGAAACGTAATACCTGAACTGGAATATTGTAGTGTTTCCTATAATCTGCTTAATCGTTTGAAAAGCATTTAATAGAAAACAAATGATATTGTTGCACGATACGTATTCACTAGAAACTATTATAACGGTGTGTGTGTGTGTGTGTGTGTGTGTGTGTGTGCCACAAGGTTCTATTCTTGTGCTTCTCTTATTTATAACCTATGTAAATTATATTCTTGATGGATCTAGGTCTCTTATCAGTCTTTTTGCATATGATTCATCTCTGCAATATTCATCCCTCGATTGTGTTGAAATCATACTACTCATCAACAATGATTTAAGGCTAATTGTATCAACCTTCCAAGGAATGACTCTCAATGTTTTATTCAGAATGGCTATGTTTAGTTTTTTTAACAATAATGTACTGAATACGCCTGAATTTGTTATTGAAAATATTGATCCTATGTATGTGTATTCTCATCGTAATCTGGGATTACAACTTTCATCAAATGTCAACTGGACTTTGATGTAATGGTAACCGTGTAAAAACCGCATCAACTCCTGTAGCTATTCTTCGAAATCTAAACTACAAATATAGAAGGAAGATTGTATCTGAACTGTAAACAACATGTCTCGGGCTCATTTTTGGGACATGTCTGTTGTAGCCTGGGATAGATATTCGTTGAATGATTAAGAAAAACTTGAAAAACTACACCTACAACATGCAATAATGGTTATACAACTTGCAAAATACACGAGTAGGTAATCTCTGTCTTGGAGACTTGGTGAGAATGTTTGCAATCTAGACGAAATATACAAGAATTATGAACGCTCTATAACTCTGGACAATCGTATTTAATTACTCCCTTCCTTAGTGTCCGTATAAACCAGCTATAATCTTCAACGTGGATTAATTTAGTCACTTGCAATCAAGGGCCTAATTCTACTAAATTAGTTCAACCAAATCATCTTTTGTACTCGCAACAGTAGCCCTGTGGAACAATCTGATCAGGATACGTAATATAGCATGTCTGACAGCGCTTTGAAAACGTTCTTATATCCAAATAACCAATCCAGTGAAATACCTAGTTTATGTTATCAGGCATGGAGGTCATACATACTAGATTACAATAAAATATAGACACATTAAAAGCTTCTCTATATCGCGTTAAACTTGTTCACGCCCTTTTTTGTGGTGATTGCACAGAAAACCACAAGCATCTTTTGATGTACTGTCCCAAGTAAAGTCAGTAATGAACTAAGTTGATGAGAAAGTTACTCTTAGTGCCATATGCAACTGTTAAATTTAATGCACTGAGGAAAAGACGATGTAAATAAAAAAAATATAGAATCTACAATATATATTCAAGTAGATTACATAGGTTTGCCTTCTAATAAAAGATGATATCGTACGATTTGAATGATGTATTCAAATTGTGAATGCTGCTCTCTCTCTCTCTCTCTCTCTCTCTCTCTCTCTCTGTTATGGAAGAGTGTGCTACAACCATTTAAGAAGTATACTATAACTAATCAAGAAGGGTGTGCTGTAACGAATCGAGAAGGGTGTGCTATAACGAATCGAGAAGGGTGTGCTGTAACGAATCGAGAAGGGTGTGCTGTAACGAATCAAGAAGGGTGTGCTGTAACGAATCGAGAAGGGTGTGCTATAACGAATCGAGAAGGGTGTGCTATAATTATGAAGAAGGGTATGGTATTTATTGCATATGTTCTGTATGAACAAAATCAAAACTTTCTGCAGAAATATTCTGAAAAAGTTAAAGATGAGATTTTAATAAGGTACTTGCCAATATGAAATGGCAAACTTTGATGACGAAACAGCACTGGAACAATAGTACCACATTCTGATATCCCAATCAAAATAGATCACATTAGTAAAGAAAAGTTGAAACGGAAAATGTATAGTCAGATTGTAAGAGGTAAATTTGTAGAATTCATACCAAAAAGCAGGACCATGCTCCAAAATCATCCAAAGTTTTCCGTGTTCTCAGTTGATAGTTCTTTTGTAAGGGATAATTTTATTTAGCGCAATAAACAACTTTTTTCACGCAAAGGCTGTCGTCATACTTGAAAGCTCTTCATTTATGAAAGTAGTAAGTGACCCAACTTGGGACATTGTTTAGTCCCTTCCGGTCATGCGACAAAATGACAACAGGTTGATCCTAAGTTTCGATACCTGTCACATACAGTTTTGATTTAACTCTGGATATAAGTCGCTTTCATGTGAAAACGTACCCACCTTAGTGGTATCTCAGAGTATCTTGGTAAAACATTCAGCTTATGTAGATTATCAGAATAAGATGCACAAATCGGTATCAATTACAAACTGGTTTCTCGTGTATCTCCATAATCTGAATTCATCTTTATTATTTGCTATACTGTGCTGTTGAAAATCTTTGTTTTGCGTGGGTATTTAACAGTTCGGAAATGAGCTATATGGCAATATGGAATGCGTAGGTCACAACTGTTTCCATCATAGCGACATTGTAGTCCAGACCATAGACGCGAATGTTTTTGAAATTAATTGGCCATTAAAACTGCCCAGTTGATTTGTATAAATGTTTGGTATTGACTTATATTCACATAGTATATTCATCCAATATACATATGAAAATAAGAGTTCCTTTTTTCTGTAATTCATCTAAATGACAACATTTCCGTCATAGACCAGGAAATTGCTTTCAACCCCGATTGAATAAATAATAATTAATAGCAGCATAGTTTTTGTTCTGATTGTGTCTTACAGATCACTTTGCGGTATATAGATGCATTTAACTAATTGTAACCTTTCGCTTCAAGCGTTTGTATAACTCTTCAGGGAACAGCAGCTATGCTTGTCATAGTTATTCGATACCAGTGATTAAGAGAAACAATACAAAATCTAGCCGATCAAATTATTGTGTTATTTATATTTAAGTACAGGTAAAAAGACATTAGTCTCGTTACGTTGACCAATAGATATTCGGCACGAATAAACCCAATATTCCATGGTGGGAATAAAGGGGAAAACAGCATGGCCAGGTGCTGTGGTCAGTGGTGCAGCAGTAACAAGTTTACATGGATTTTAATTAAAACATATTCTGGGACAACTTGCAATACATTATGTCGTAACGACATCTACTTAAAAGTGATTTACAATAAGAAAAACATCTGGGATAGTTCGACTGGACGTTAATGACAATATGTCAAATTTGTACATTACCTTTATATGTGTATATAATCACTCAGTTACAAAAATTCCGATCAATTTAATTCCATACATTCATATATCAACTGTATGCTGTGGAGAGCGAAATTTTAATGATTCTGAACGAATATTACCTACATTGAGAAAATATTTATGTAAATCACGGTGACTTTAAATGTTAACATACCTGGAAACATGTAATAAATAATCCCTACAGTTTAACAGAAATGTGGCGATAAAGTGTTCATTGTTTACAGAAATGAAGTGCAGTACAATTTAATTATCCACTCGCACAGTGCCACACATAGTACTAAGCAGGTGAACTCTTTATCATTCATGTAGGATTTGAGAAAATATTTTTTCTGTTTATTCATTTTTCTCCAAGAAAAACAGGTATTGTAAGATATTAAACTATTGGAGTATAATGGCTAGGTGTATATATTGGCATAAGTAATTAAACTATTGAGGTATTAGGGATAGGTGTATATATTGGCATAAGTAATTAAGCTATTGAGGTATTAGGGATAGGTGTATATATTGACATAACTGATAATATCTTCATTACGTTGTTATTACTGTAATACTTATTGTTACACTTTACACTATAGTATATATGTGATTGTTCCACTCACTTCTCAATGAATTTACCTTGAACTTAAAATTGTGTGAATTAAATTCTGGTAGTGAGTTTACATCTCTCATGTCACGCTTTGTGAAAAGGACTCTGAGTCACTACGATAAACTTTAGTTTTCTTCTGGAACAGGTATTGATTATTAAAGGCTTCCTGGCTACCATGTGACCGCGAACCAGCCTTCCTGGGACAGCTAACCAGATTTTTATGTGACACTAACCAGCTTTCCTGGGACGGCTAACCTGATTTTTATGTGACACTAACCAGCTTCCGTGGGACGGCTATCCACGTGTATGTACCTTGACGAATGTTCACTAAAATCTTGAAAGCTGTCCATGCAGTACTAAAGCACAACCTCATTAAATTACCCTATGCTATGCAGGGAAAGGGAAAATAACTATGAACTTATCAAACCATGCACAAGACAAAAGAGTAGTGAAGGGGGCCACCCTAGGGACAATGGGAATTAGCATTACAGACCCCCCCCCCCCCCGGGCCACTCTAGGGACAATGGAAATTTAACATGGAGAAAAACCCTGGGCAACTCTAGGGACAATGGGAATTGGACATGGGGAATAGAGTTTAGGCTTGTCTAGGGACAAGGGGAATTGAACATGGGGAATAGAGTTTGGGCTTGTCTAGGGACAAGGGGAATTGAACATCGGGAATAGAGTTTGGGCTTGTTTAGGGACAAGGGGAATTTAACATGGGAGAAACAAACTACTACTTTAGGGACAAGTGGAATTTAACATGGGATTGTTTTTTTAAAAAAATTTTAAAAAAGGGTAGGCAATCGAAAGTCATTCTCTTTTCGAGACCTATGAGTGGCCCTGAAAGGGGCCTTTGGGTTTCTTCTGCTTCTAATTTCTTCTATTTCTCCACCAACTTCTTATTTTCTCTCCTACACTCTTTCTCTTCTTTTCTTTCTTTTTTTTTCTCTTCTTTCTTCTTCCCCTCCTCTTCTTTCTTCCTCTTCTCATTTTCTTCTTCTTTTTCAATTTTTTCATTCCATGCTCTTATCCTTATCCTTTCCTCTTCATCCTCCTTCTCCTCCTTTATTTCTTTCATCACATCACTTATCATGTCCTTTACTTTTCGTAAATTGTTAATTTCCATCTTCACTCGATGGGGGCTATAAGAATAGTGATCTTCATTTAGCCTCACTAGCATTTGTTCCATCATGCCCAAATTGTCCAGGACGTCTTGCAATGTTTGCATTTTATCGAGGTGGTTTGAAGCCATCTTCTCTGTAGAATGGTTTGAACGACGAATACTGTGGATTCTTATAGTGAAAGCGCGGACGTGATGGAAAACATGCCCCTAAGACATAAAATTGTTAGTTAGTTAGTTAGTTGGATTATAGTGGTTTTCGTTCTTTTGAACATGTACCACTTTTTTATTCACGCACTGCGTGATTTTTAATTACTCCTGGGGGAAGGAAAAGGAGCCTCATCCCCCAGGCTTTTATGTACTCAAAGAGTACTTTTTAATTTAGCCACTCAGGTGTAGGACTAACTAGTCCTTAACAACCTGACTGAAAATCTAATAGACATGAGTGGGAATAGTCACACCACACACTCGTGTTTCTTAGTTGGATTGAAATGCCCCAGGTGTCAAACCAAGCAGTATGTGACTCCCGCCACGATTGGTCGGCAGCGATGACGTCACATTAGGACACCCGGTCTTGTGGCATTGACGAAGTGGCCCGCTTTTTTGATATCATCAATTGCCTTTCCCAGTCCGATATTCCGGTAGACAGAGCCTTCCTTTTTTCCACTCTGTTTAGGTTGTGCAGGTTCATCAGCTTCATCGCTGCTGGATGATGATACTTCCAGGGCCGCTGCCAGCGTGGAAGTTTCAAATTCTTCAGTGTCGTCTGCCAACATTGCCTGGATTTGGCTGAGTATGTTAGTAGAAATAGCTGTGGAAGCTTGATTTAAAAGTTCAGCCAGATGTTGTTTAAGAGACAAGGAGACGGTTAGGAGTATTTTTTTTTTTTATTTATTTTTTTTTTTTTTTCGTTTTCTTTTTTTTTTTTATTCATGAATTCCTTATTTATTTTGATTCCCTATCTTATTGGTTTGGAATGAAAACTTGTTTTATGGTTGTTTGTATGTTATTATGGAGTCCTGTTTTAATTAATTCCTATTTTCTTATTTTAATTTTTTGTGGCCTTAATTGGTTTTTATTATTCGGGGTATGAACGGCTGTGTCAGTTTGTGAACCTACGAGACCTAGCAGGCCGTCATAATTCCCAAACAGTGATTTTGTAATATTCGTCCTTAACTGGTTTTTATTATTCGGGCTATGAACGGCTGTGTCAGTCTGTGAACCCACGAGACCGAGCCGGCCGTCATAATTCCCAAACAGTGATTTGTTATATTTTTAACTGGTCTTTGATTTACTTTCTTAGAATTTTTTGAGTAGATTGGATTCGTGTATAAAACTTATGATATTTTTGAATGTTAGATTAATATTGGGGTTTGTGTTCATCAAGAATTCTGGGTATATTGTAGGGGATCCAATTTTATGCTGTTTAACTTTAAACTTAGCCCTTTCTTTTTCAAGTGTATGGCAGTTGTTAAAAATATGCTCTATGTCTTCTGGGACCCTGCAGTGGTAGCAGTTAGGGTTATGTGGTTGTGGTCCTATGTACTGTCCGAAGCTGTTAGCCAGCTTGGTTTTGCCCGTGAGTATTCTATTTATGAATTTTTGTTCACTGCCTTTTGTTTTGGGTGGTTTCCTATTTCTACATACTTCTTTAATGATGGTTTTTAGTTTCCTGCCTTGAGTGCTTGTGTTCCATAATTCCTGCCATTTATTATCAATGAGGGTTTTAGATATGCTATTGAGTTCGCATATGCTATAATCTAGGTTGATGTGAGTGGTTTCGTTTAGTTTTTGTTTAGCTGTTATATCTGCCATATCGTTACCTGGTATGTTAATATGGGATGGTATCCACATAAATTCTACTTGTAAGTTATTATTGTTCAGTATTTTTAACAATAAATTGGTTTGCCTAAGATAGTTTTCTCTTGATTTGGTGTTGTTATTAAGTATTGAGTTTATGACGCTTAGCGAGTCACTTATTATTACCGCTTGGGGTATTTTGTTCTCTTTGATCCATTTGAGTGCTTCAAGTATGGCCCAGAATTCAGCTGTGTATATAGAGCAGAGGTTAGGTAGTCTTCGTCCTACTTTAATGTTAAGTTCGGGGATTACGTAAGCTGCTGCTGTTCTGGGTGGTTCTGTAATTTTGGATCCATCAGTGTAAATCTTAATGTAGTTGCAATATTTTGAGTTGATTTCTTCTGTACAGATTGTGTTTAGTTTGAGTTCCTGTTCGTTTTTATTGCCATATTTCGTAATGAGGGTGTTAACTGTGGGGTTGATATTTATCCATGGTTCTTTGTCATAGTGATTTGCAATTTCTGCTTGGAGTTTGTCTATAGGAAGTTATTCAACTAATTGATGGACTAATTTCCCTGCTGGTATGTTTTGTGATAATTTAGTTCTAAAAGGTATGTTGCATTTATTTATAGCTAGCCGGGTGGGGTGTGTGTCGGGGTGTGTTGTTAGCCTGGCTGCATATCTGAGGGTGAGTTCTTGTCTTCTAAGGTGGAGCGGCAGTTCTCCAGTTAAGATTTGAAGTTCCACTAGTGATGTGGATGGTAGTGCACCAGTGCAAATAATTAGGGCCTTTCTTTGTATGCTATCTAGTTTTTTGAGGTTATTTTGCGGTGCCGAGTTGTAAATTTGGCATCCGTAATCTAGTTTAGATCTAATTAACGATTTATATAAAGCTAGTAAGGTTTCTTGATTGGATCCCCAGGTGGTTCCTTTAAGGGTTGTAAGGAGGTTAAGGTCTTTATTGCACCTTTTGACTAGTTCGTTTATGTGGTGTCCCCAGTTTAGCTTGGAGTCATAATGCATTCCTAAAAATCGTGCTACATTTACGAATTTAATTTCTTGATTTTGGATGGTGAGTTTGGGAAACTGATTTTGTAATTTACGTTTGGTGGTGAATAATACTGCTATGGTTTTTTCATGGGATATTTTGAAACCCCATTTATCAGCCCATTTCCCTATTTTGTTTAAACTTGTTTGAATATCGCTGATTACTTTGTGGTTGGAGGGGTTTCCTGCTCTCCATAATCCACTATCATCAGCAAATTGTGAGAGTTCAATTAGTTTTGATGTTAAGTTGGTGTCCAAGTCATTAATCATGATGTTGAAGAGGGTTGGGCTGAGTACGCTCCCTTGTGGTGTACCGTTTTCAAGTGTGTGTGGTTCAGAGTAGGTGTCGCCGACTCTGGTTGATATTTTACGGTCAGCGAGGAAGTTTTCAATGAATTTAAACATTCGACCTGTGATGGCGTAGTGGCTGAGTTTGGCTAATAAGCCTTTGGTCCATACAAGGTCGAATGCCTTTTCGAGGTCAATAAATACTGCAATTAAATTCCTATCAGCTTTGCGTTTGGAGTTGAACGCCAATTTAATTGCGGTTTCTAATCGTATTAGTTGATCCGTGGTGGATCTTTTGTTTCTAAATCCGCATTGATTATCGGAGATTAAATTATTGCTCTCTAGGTGGTGTTTGAGTCGGTTGGTGACTATGGTTTCCATGATCTTACAAATGTTGTTTGTTAGGGAAATGGGTCTGTAGGAGCTAATATCGTTAGGGTCTTTTCCTTGCTTGGGTATTGGAATTACTATTGCGTGTTTCCATTTATCGGGTAGTTTGCCTGAGGTCCATATTTGGTTTAGTAATTTAATAATTGTTTGTTTAATGTTATTTGGGATATTTTTGTATATTGTGTATCCTATTTGATCTTCCCCTGGGCTAGTTTCGTTTTTGGTTTTCAATGCTAGGTCCCATTCGTAAGTTGTAATGTCTTTATTTAGGTTCGAGACTTTGGGACCGAGGTCTTTAAAGAGATTACTATGGG
Organism: Sinohyriopsis cumingii; assembly: GCA_028554795.2. NCBI lineage: Eukaryota > Metazoa > Mollusca > Bivalvia > Unionida > Unionidae > Sinohyriopsis > Sinohyriopsis cumingii. The sequence goes on along the minus strand of CM068830.1, from coordinate 30,016,330 downwards.
TTCTTTCTACCTTGTCCCTATGTAATTGAAATGCTGGGGTGTGGTTGGTGTTGCTACTCATATCTGAGAAATGCTGAGCTAGTCGGTCAGCCTTTTCTTTATTAGTAATGGCTCCAGCTATTTTTGGAGTGATGTTAGTTGTCTTTCCTCTAATTGATCTAATCTTATCCCAGACTTGTTTGGTACTAGTTGTGATATTGATATTCGTGCAGTAATTATGCCAAGTTGATTCCTTTGCCTGTTTAATTATGTTTTTAAGGTTTTTCTCCTTTTGTTTATATATAGTGAAATCAATAGAGTTTTTAGTGCGTTTGAATTTATTGAGGGCTTTTTTCTTATCAGTGATGGCTTGTTTGCATTCATCATTCCACCATGGGACTCCTTGTTTATGTGGGTTACCACTGGTTTTGGGTATGTTAGTGGTGGCTGCCTTTAGTATGGTATCAATCAGGTCTTCGTAATATTTATTAATATTATCATTTTCTATGTTTTTGGTGTCTATTTTGCTTAGTGTTTCATTAAATGAGGTCCAATCTGCTTTTGAATATATCCATCTAGGGGTTCTTTTTAGCGAGTTGTATTGGACCGTCATCTGCAGGGTGACTATTACTGGAAAGTGGTCACTGCCCAAGGGGTCAGTTTGATCCACTCTCCAGTCCGCCACCTGGGTTATTGATGGCGAGCAAATGGTGAGGTCGATGGCGGACATGAGACCGTTTTCTGGGTTAAGGCGTGTTTTTGTACCGTCATTTAAAATGGCTAAGTTAGATTCTGCGGTCCATTCTTCAATCAATTTGCCTCTTTTGTCCGTCACACCGCCCCCCCCCCCATAGCTCGTTATGGGCATTGAAATCTCCACAGATGACGATCTGATTTACTCGTTTGTGATCATTTATTTGTTTGTAAGTAATTAAGTTAGCTGTGCCTGATGTTCCCCCTGGGTCATAAATATTGAATATTTGTATTTGACCCTTGCCTGTATGAATTATGAGGGACTGAATTTCGAATGCTTCGTTGCTACCTGGGGTTGGTGTTATGGTTATTGTTGTTACATTCGGGATGTTATCTGCTATATAGATGGCTAAACCCCCACCTCCTTGTCCCGTGGTTCGATTTTTGAAGTGACCTGGGGCACATCCTGGGAGTTTGGGTATTTGTTTGGTTCTACTTGTTATTTTTGTTTCTTGAATGCATATAATATCTGGTTTGTGTTCTAAGCTTTGTAATTTGGCTTTGAGTTCACTGATATTACTTATTAAGCCTCTAGCATTCCATTGCCATATTATAATGTTCCGGTTTGTTGTATAATCCATTATTGGGGTGGTCATTTATTGATTGTTTTGTGTTGAGGGTTATTATGTTAACTTCAAATTTGATTCGATTTTGCTTATTATGCTTATTATCTGTGTTATTTTATCCACGATGTAGTGGTGGTTGTTGATAAGTTCGGCTTTGATCTCTGTGAGTAACTTTTCTATTGTCGGGTTTGACAGTGATTTGTTTTTGGTGTTAGTGTTATCTGATTCTTCGGGGTGGAGTTGTGAGTCTTTGTGGGATTTGATTAAGAATGTATCTTGTTTATTTAATCTTGTTTGATCTTGTTTGACTTTGTTTGACCTTGGTAGGTTGGGTGTTTGGGCTGTGGTTGCTTCAGTTGCTGGTTTGTTTGGGGTCATGATGTGGTAATTTTTATTACTGGGGGTTAGTTTTTTCGCCGCATGATACGGGATTTGCTTGTTGTTCATGATATCTATGGTTTGATATTCCTTGATAGTGTTGGGGCATTCGTGGGATTTAGGTAGGTGGGGGCCCCTGCAGTTGGTACATTTGGGTGTGGTTCTACAACATACATCTTTGTGGTTTCCCCCACATTTGTAGCATAGTTGGGTATATCTACATCTGTTAGAGAAATGTCCCCAGTGTTGGCAGTTGCTGCAGAACCTGGGTTTGTTTATGTATGTCTCAAGGCGGTGGCGTGCCCCAGAGTGATCTAGTCTTATCATGGTTGAGAGTGGAGAATTTGATTCTAGTATCGCTGTATTGGTTTCCTGTCCTAAATGATTTTTGAGTTTATACGCCCTATTTATGGGGGTACCACTGTCTTTGAGTTTGGCAGTGAGGGTTTCATTGTTTATCCCTTTATTTTGTCCTGTGAGTTTTAGAACTGCTTTAAATGTGGCGGTGTTCGTGCGGGAGTATGTGGCTAAGTCATTTGTTCGTGTGTTATTGTTTATTGCCATGAGGGTCTGGTTGCTATTGTGTGTTTTGGTTATTATGTTCTTTGTCCCTATTTGTTTGTGTCTTTCGACGTTAACCCTAATGTTGTTAATAATTTCAATTTCTAGGAATTTGGCCATTTGACTGCGAGTGCTGCAGTGTACTATTATGTATCTTGTGTTTGGCCTAAATATTTTGAATTGTCCTTGATGAACCCTAAGGAGGGCCTGTGTGAGACTGTTAACAGTTAAGTTTATCAGTTTATTGGAGTTGCTACTGATATAAAGTGTGTGTTCTATGGGGTGGTATGAAAATTTGGCCTGTTTCTTTGGTTCTTTGGGGGGGGGGTGTGAGTTTGAATTATTTTGGTGGGCAGGTTTGTTCTTGGTAAACATGGGTCCCTTCCCTTTACCCTTGCCATCCCACACGTTAGGTTTTGATTTAGTGGTTGGGTTAGCTTGTGTTTTGTTTCGGCTGCTGAGTAATTGTTCTTCAGTTAAGGGTTTTGATGGTCCAGGGGTCTGACTGTTATGATATTTCGGTTTGTTGTTACTGATATGAATAGGTGGAGTTATCGTTACCATGGGCCCCATTTTGGGTGTAGTTTTTCCTTTGTTACATGAGTTGGGCCCTATTTTCGGTGGGTTTCTTATTATCATGGCTATATGTTTTTTTTTTTCCGGGGATTGTGCAATGACTACTCTACCTACACACATTGGCAAATCTATTATTATTTCTTTTCTAAAGGTTTGGGTAGCCCTGAAAAGGGCTGTTTGTTTTTTAACTCCAGATGCACCTATCTAATGCTGGCACCTTCCTGGCCTGGCACCACACACGCATCTTCTACTCCAATCTTTCCAGTTGACTCGTTTGACTGGGAGCGCAGAGGGAGGATAATTAGCTTCATCACCCCAATACTCTGTCTCTACTATCTTGTAAGCCATCCTCTCTCCTATTTTCTTTTCCTCCTCTTCCTTTTGTCTTCTCTCCTGCTCTTCTTTCTTTATCCTTGCCTCTTCTACTATAGCCTCCGCGACAAGTTCATTTACTATGCGCCTGGCATATTCCAGGTGTATCTGGAGTTCAAGAAGTTTGCTTATTCTGGTATTCATTCTGGTGTTGATCAATCAACAAGGGTAGCTAGACTGCCGAGTGAAATTCAATTTATAGTCAAAGCGCGGACGTGATGGAAAACATCCCCTAAAAACATAAAATTGATCTTACCTAGATCATAACCAAAACAACGCGCGGACCTAAAAGAAACACTCACTCACTTTTTTATACTACCCATTACTATTCTAAAAATTTTTATTAATCACTTCAATATACGATCCACATACGCAAATCAATCAAACCCCAAATCTACTCTTCCCACACTTCAAACAGCAAAAAAACATGATCTTAATCTACTATCCACACAAACGTACGTGAGCACTTACAAACACACAATCCTATACACAAACACATACACTCACATCACAAAAGAGTCAGTGTTTATATTCACACTACTCTACCTACACACATTGGCAAATCGATTGTTATTTCTTTTCTAGAGTATTGAGTAGCTCTGAAAAGGGCTGTTTTTTTGTTTGCTATGGCAATCTTTTAGTTTCTAAGAATGCGTCGTCCTCTGAGGATAGACTTTCTGACGATAGGTCTGCTTCTTCGGAAAGAGAAGAAGAACTCTTTGGTGTCGATACGACAATCGACAAAGCCTCTGTCAGGTTCAGGTTCCTGCTGCTGCTGTTGTTGTTGTTGTTGCTGTTGCTGCTGTCTCTGAAGTCTGTACTTCTCTGTCCATTCTTCTTTCTCCCTGTTCACTTCTTCTCTGAAGAGCTCTTCTATCAGGTCTTCAGTGACTTTTAACATTCTCACATTCTCTATCTCTTCTGGCTTCGGTATCAGACTGTGTCTGACCCTATGCAAATTTACGTAGGCTTCGTTTAGCTTAGTTAGTTTGGAGCACATCTTCGTAGGAGGATGAGTCGACAATGGATGGTTAGACTGGAAACTACCCCGGTTCTTAAAGTCAAAGCGCGGACGTGAAGGAAAACATCCCTCCACGGTTCTCGAGCCGGAATGTTCAGTGAGTGTCATGAGAGAGATAGTAAGAAGTCAAAGAGCATGAATCAAACTTCTTTTAGCCAAACAAAAGACAAAGGCATTTTTTTCAAAACACAACATTTTTTATTCAAAAATCACTTAACACTAACCAACAACAACTCTAACATTTTTAACAATAATCCAACCATATAACATCAAACATTTTTTTTCAAATCACAAACATTTTTTTCAGTTCACACTCTACTTTAAACAGGGCTGACAACGTTGTGAATGAAATTGTGATTTCCACTGTTGGAAGTCATTAGGCCATTGATGGACACTACGTTTCCTAGCTTGAGACAAAAGATAAGCATAATGGTCACAAAACCATCGATCTACTTTCACATCGTTTCTAGAAGAAGAACGATGATCAAAATGAGTCACTAAATGTTCTAAGGAATAGCCCAGGCTGCGATGATGCAGAAAATACACACAATATTGTCGACACAACAAGGAATCTGTGCCTTGTAATTTCACATTATTGAATCGGGTGGTCTGAGCATTTCTTCTCATAAAGTCGATGATATCGTCTTCCAAAGGGGGCAATCCGTACGAATCGAAATATTCCACACATCCTTCTTGAGGAAAGTAGACGGCTACCCAGTGGGTTCCTGGGAGATGACTGTCGTCCGTGTTGATGACATAAGCTTGATGGTCTAGAGGTTTGCGATGAAGGAGTTCATCTTTAGCACAGACGACAGGATTCCAAGAAGCCGTGTACGAACTGTGGTTCAAAAGGTAATAAAGTTCCCAGGTATCCATTGATTTGTGTGTTTTCTTCTTCACAGGTAATAATAAGTCATCAATTCGATCCTGACTTTTTGCTTGAAAATGTCTGACAAATAACCGTTTCTTCGTTTCGTCTCCTCACTCTGACTCAGGAGAGCTTCGATACGATGGATCTCTTGAGTGGTTCATGGTGGACAAGAATGTTTACGCAAGTCGTTATACCACTGATGCAACACGACTTCGTCCGAGATGAGACTCCAAGCTTCGTTCAGATACTCGTCCAATTTTTCTTCTTGACTCAGCATCAGGCATTTATCGTGTTGAATTTGACTGGGATAATCGTTTTGACATCCATAGCACTCTTTTTTGATCAATTCCGTCATTTTTTCCACCAAGTGTTTGGCAAAACAGGAGACTAAATGGGCTTCTTGTTCTGGCCATCTTGACTTCATCATAACTTGGTCGTCTTTGTCTTGGGATTTTTCTTCTTCCACGGTCTCCTCACATTCCATCTCCAAAGTTTCTCCACTAGGTAAAGAGGGATACCAGTCTTCCAGTCTAATAGTCTAGAATGACTGCTCTCAAACTGTTGATTTCTATGGTATTATCGAATTCTGCATACAGGATAACGTTCACTGTCCCTTTCAGTGGTTCTGCAAACTGAAGTTCCACACGAATCTGGCCAGATTTTATAGGGTGGAAATGTCCCTCGTCGCTGCCCTGGTCAGGAGTGAAATCGAAGGCCCACAAAGCATAGCCTCCTGCGTAATCCTCGTACGTAATGCCGTGACTGGTGTTGGTTCCTAACTGTCCGGTGGCTTCGTACAGGGACAAGTACGATCTCAAGTAATTCTTCTTCTCAAAGTCAGGTTCGAAAGGTCGGGTACACAAGGTTTTGCCATCGCGACTGACTTCGATCTTGGGCACGCCAAAGTGTTGAAAGTAGAAAGGATTTTCAATGAAGGCTCCGTTGAAGGCTGAATTCTCGACCATACCAAGGATTAAACGCTTGGGTAACTGTCCTTGAAACAGATGATCTTCGATCATGGATCGCTGTCCCCTAGGAATGGTGAACGTTTTCACTTCACACGTCGTATGGGATACTTGGCGGTCGTTCTGCTCAATGTCTGACTCATGTCGTTACCCACTTTAGGTAACACTTCCACGCGTCGTACGTAGAGTTTGGCCTCCTCGATTTTGCTTTTGGGATTGACGTCAGCACTATCAGCCAACAAATGGAAAGCGGTACTGCTACGATTCAGTCTCAAGCGGACATTGACACCGTTCAGCAAATATTTCTCTTGCAACCACATGTCCAAATGCAAACGATCCATCAGTTCTAGACTCTGTTAATTTAATATTTTGTCTCTTCGTTCTACAAATCCCTCATTGTGTGGTGTTTTGGTTGCATCCGGTTCGAATTCGTTAAACTCGCCCGCATCGTCAGGTACCCATAGTACGCAGGCATTGAGATGAGAATTCTTGGCGTCTATTCCGTACGTCAAGAGATTTTCCAGGTAGGCACGGTAAGGGTAAGTATCCATGCTGCTGCTGACCAGTTTGTTATTCAAGTACAAGTCCACTTCGCTAAACAAGGAATGCATGAAATTGTTGACGGGAGCTACTTTCTCGTCTACTATAGTATCTCCTCCCTTATCTAGAACTTTGACTTTCAAGTACAAGTAACTGCTATTCAGATCGATGTAATCTTCGGGCTGTCCTTTGATTTCAAACTCGATGGGGGCGGAATCTGTCAGTGAGGAGACGAGGTGAAATTCCACCCATTGGGATTCTTGCATGGTCATCATGGTGGGGGGCATGGCAAACAGATCCAGTTCCGACTTGGAACAGGCTCAAGACTCTCGGTGCATCATTTTTTTGTTGCTGTGTCTCAATAATCGAAAACGTCTAAGTCTCGAACGGTTCTTCTTTTCTTGGCCTTTCTTGCTTTAGACGTGTGAAGTCTGGTGAAAGGGTGTTTTATTCGTCGTCTCTTTCTGCCTTGTCCTTGCTGAATGCCTGACTCGGTAGCGTGCAGGGCATTTATAGGTGTTTCTCGTCGGCCCAAAAGGTCTTTGCCAGTTTGCAGCAAGACATTTTTGCCTGGCCTCATGAAGGCTTCTTTAGGGTTTTGTTTGTCGATGATGACATTTTGGAGAAATTCTTTGCCTTGCGTCAGTGCCGCATCTTTCAAGGCGTGCAATCCGCGTGTCACCATCGGTTTCAACACCGGGGCCACCGAACGAAAGGCCGATTTTAACATATCTCCTAAACCGTGTCCTCGCTGTCGAGCAACCCCTTGGTACACTGGATACATGACTTACGAGTCATGAGAGAACCGTTTTCGAAAATGGAGTTTCACCGTGACTTTTCCTTTGGTGAATGGAATATTTTGTCCCAAATCTCCTTTTATAGCAATGTTGACCGTGTCCAAATACGACTTGCTGGCAGGCAAATAGTGAGGATGTACAAATTCGCGGTGGACGTGATAAGTGTTTCCACCTTCCTCCTCAGCGTTCGTGGCAGAATCCACTTTGAAAGGAATGACACGCAGTGATGGCACAGAGGTGTGTCCCACCACGTTGTACTCCACCACATCGGAATACACGAACATCAAATTCAGTCCTTGGTTCAGTTCTACCGGGGTACGAAATAACTTGCTAAAAGACTCGTTGTCGTAAATGATTGGTAATTCTTTTTTCTTGATTATGGTCATTCTCAGGTTCATGTCTCCGCCCAACATGTCAAACAATCCAGGACAAAATAAAATGGACAGGATTTTACTCCCGTCAAATTTCATCGAGAAGCGACGAGCTGCTTTGTGGTATTCCATGGTGACACTTTTTCTGACATTCTCCAAAGCTTTAAGAAACACGCCATTAAACCTGGTGGCTATGGTGCTGACCAAATGTTGACCACTAAAATAATAGCCTGGGGGAATGAACAAGTGATAGGTGGTGTACTTTTGATTTTGTGTACGGGTTTTCTTGTCATATTTGCCATGGGTATCCAAGTACCGTTGCACTTGCTCATCATGAACTTCCACATCGAAAACATTTTGATTGGGAAGGACATTGAGGACTTGGGTCGGGTGAATGATTTCTACTAAAGCCACTTCCCAATGGGCTTCGTGATCTAATGGGATGGCCTGAGGTAATTTGGCCGTGTAACAGCACAACGTGTTGTTGGGAAACACCTCCATGGAACTGTCACTGGGTAAGGTTAAGTAAAATTGGTTTTGGTGACTCATAATTCCAGAGTTCTGTGACTGTCCGAGGGGTTACTGGACGTCAGAGGCGTGTCTCCGCCCAAAATGGGGTTCTGGTTGTGGTTGTTATTGGAGTGGTGACTGGCACTGGCACTGGACACAAGGTTCCCGTGGTTCCCGTTCGAAGTGAATTTCAGGAAGGGATTGGGAAGCAGGTAACCGATGCAACTGCTCAATAAAATGGTCCACAATTGTTTGTCTCCTTGTTGCAAACTCAAATTGGCGATGGCTGCCCCGATGACACAATACACCACGAAGATTTGGCAGAAAAAGACGATTTGCGTTTTAGGCACACGTTCTCCACACCACACCCACAAGGGTTGTTTTTGTAAATCTTGCACAGAAGAACTAGGTGAAGGAGTGGTCGACGTAGCTGCGTCTGTGTGAAAGGGCATGATGGTCACTTCTTTTTATAGTCGATGACTTGCGAAGCGTCGATCCAAGAATCAAAACTGGCTGGATATCCTTTCCAACGTACTTTGATTTCTTTGACACGTCGTTTGCCCACTTTACGGGTTCTGCGTTCGAGAATGCTTTCGATGTCGTACACGTCGTCCTCTTTTTTGGTGGCACCTTGTAACTCGGGCAAATAAAACGTTCCTTTGAGCACTTCTCCGTTCATGTCTTCCAATTTATAGACGGTAGGATGACGGCCATGCACTCGTCCAGTGACACGAAACAATTCGGTCGTCCAGTTAGGTAAGTAACCTTTGTCGAAAGTGCGTTTGGTTTTACCAATGCGCACCCAATCTCCTACGGTCAACATTCCACTTTTCTTGGGGACAGCCCTCGTCGGGGACGTACCAAACAGGCGCTCAAACACCAACACTTTGTTCTCGGGAGTCACGTCTTGCGGGGCACGTCCGATGCTTCGATGGTAAGATTGGTTGTACGCTTGCAACAGGTGCGGTAAGATGTCGATGTACTTCAGAGTGTGGTGATGCGTAAAATATTTCCACATGCGTTCTTTCAAAGTACGTTGAAAACGTTCCACGATGCTGGCTTTGGTTTCTGGATTCTCGGTGGTAAAAAAATGAATGTCACGTTTCTTTAATTCTTTCTGGAAAGCTTGGTTCAGAAATTCGATGCCTTTGTCCGTTTGCCATCGAAGACGATGACGACCGCTTTGTTTCAACACTCGTTTCAGGGCTCGCACTAACTCGCTGCTCGATTTGGAAGTCAAGAGTACGACCCAGGCAAATTTGGAAAAGACGTCGATGACACAATACAAATATTTGTAGCCACGATTGTAGCTGGCCAAATGAGAGACATCGGCTAAATCGGCTTGCCATTGATGATCGATGCCTTCCACTTGGGTGCGACTTCTGGCAAACTTGCGTCGAATGGGTTTGTGTAAAGTGTAGGTAGCTTGTTCTTGTAACCATCGTTGCACTTGAGGTAAACGGAGACTTTTCAGTCGCACTTTGGCAGCACGATACAATTTTTGAACTCCTGCGTAACCTGCAGGATGCGAGGGATCGTAGTAAATGCTGGCTAACACTTTTTCCATTTTTGTGTTTGTTTGTGTGTTAATAAGTCACCCACTCTTCGGTGATGCTACTTTGGGTGGGACGAAAGGGTGGTTTGGAAACGGATTTACGTGTCCAATGGCCTACGGGAGTAGAAGTCGAAGGTAGTGGTGGTGGTGGTGGAGGTGGCAATGGAATGGCTTTGGTCTTTTTTTCTTTTTTCACTTCTGGTTTCCCTTCTTTCTTTTTCACTTCTGTCGAAGGAGGAGTGGACATCATCTTTTAAACCCAAGCTTTCATTTCTTCTCGTGGGGGTGTGGGGGACGGGGTCAACAAGGATGCTGCAATCTTACTCGAAATGGAAGCTGCTGACGGTGTTTGAAACACTTCTCGCATCTCTTCTTCCTCAGGTCTTCGTGGGGTAGCATCTCTGGTGACCCCTGGGGATGGTAGTAGTGGTGGTGGTGGTAGTGATGATGGTGCTGGACTTTTCATCAAGGTCTTAAAATCTTTCAGAGTGGGTAGAGCTGTTTCGTCTAAAGCTTTCTGGTGAAAGAATTGCAGTCGTTGCAAGAGTTGACCGTACTTTTGCGATTTTTCTGTTTCGGACAAATCTTGGCGATCCATCAAGGACTGCAATTCGTGTTGTAACTGGGACATCTCGCTCAAATTGGGATTGGGAGGTAAATGTGGGGTGCGTTGTTCTTGCCACCGATGGTATTCCATCCATCGTTTGTAAGGCACTAAAGCTAGTTTTCGTCCTTCCATGGGGTTGTCAGGGGTCGATTCTGAGATCTTGGGACTTCCGAGGGCCTTTTTATCTTGCTCCCACCAGTCCTCCCAACATGGTTCCCAAGACTCCTTTCAGTAAGGGGCCTAACAAGAGGGGTAAAATGCCTCCACGTTGGACCAACATCTTCTTCTTTTGACGAATGGGAATTTTCTTTTGAACCATTTGGCGAAGAACGTGACGATGCTTGCCTAATCATTGTTTCTGGTGTTTGGACAAAGGGATCGTGCCTTTCAAGACGTTCAAACAACATTCGCACACGGTATCGATGACCTCTTTAGAGGCCGTTTGAATTAGTTTTTTTTCGTAGAGGTGGAGAAGCTTTGGACAGGACAGATAACATGTCCCCATGTTTGACTAAACGAGGAGGCAGTCCTTTCCTTTTCTTTCCTTGGGGTTGTTTAGAAGAGGGATGTTTTCTGGAGGGTGACATCTTCAGGAGCACCAAAACACTGATACCCGACTTGGTCACAGGCCTTTTTTATACTGGAACGCGTCGCCACTGATTGTCTTTACGTCGTATCAACTTCAGGACAGGCATGACACGTCGTGCAGGGGTACGCAACGGACTAAATCGAGCCAGTTCTTGCTTGGACAAATCCAGTAAACTTTGTAACATGCCCGATCTTTCTTGGACTTTGATTTTGGGAGAAGGTACTTTGTGAGCAGCAGCCACTGCCACTAAATTGGAGGGTCCTGCCACTGGGGAAGTTCTTTTTGGGGTCATCAACGGAGAAGTTCTTGGTGTGATCAACGTCTCCAAGTACTCTTCATTCTTGGTGTCATCAACGGAGAAGTGGATGAACGTGAGGCTGCCGGAGACGCAGTCACCGCCGTTGCTGGTCGTGGTTTGCGAGTGTAAGGTTGCGTCCTGGCCGAAGAAGTGCCTCTCTTGCGACTAGTTTTCTTCTGTGGGCTTTTCTTTTTCTGGGGACTTTTTCTCTGTTTCTTTTTCTTGGGGCTTCTTTTCTTTTTCCGGGGTGGTGTCTGGTAAGAGGAGGGTCCCGCCACTGGAGAAGTTCTCCTTGGGGACCTGGTCTTTTTCTTCTTCTTGGGGCTTCGTTTGACTTTTTCTTGGGTATAACTTTGGGGGCATTAGGATTCAATCTTAAGAGAGAGCGAATGATAACCCCTCCTAGAGTACCGCTCCCTCCAGGTTTCAAAATGATTTGTTTTTTGGTTTGAGTGTCGATGCGGGGATCGGCCAGTTGGGTCAAAGCCACTTTGTTTCGATCAAAAAAGCGTTTGGTTTGATGAGGAATCTGAATGATCCCTTGGAGTAATTGACGTGCCATCACCGTGAACCATCGTAAGACTTCTTTGAGACTAGCTTCTAAGACACGAGGCAGTATTTGTGGATTTTTTTCTTGACTGATGCCATACAAGGCACGAATCAATTTGACGGGAAGATGCGACTGAAAGGACGTCATGTTCAAAATGCGTGTGAGACAGACGAAAAGGGTCTGAGGTTTTCATAGATTTTTTTTGTGGAGTGAAATTAAGTCGAGGACGGAGACGTGTACAGGACAGGCCCTCCGTCTTGGCACCAGTGGTGAAACAAGTGGGTACAAAATCGCAAATCCTCGGGGGTCGTAGGTTTCAAATCGACGAGTAAATAGGCGTGTGGAGTTTGAGTGACATCGTAGCACGCCTGAGTCAGCCAAGGCGTTCCTAACTGTTTGGCTAAGACTTGCACTTGCGATTTATCTCGAGGGCTTTTAAACAAGACCACGTAATGCGCATTGAGACTGATGGTGCGATGGGCTTTACTTTGTTGAAACAAGTTTTGGGTGATGTAAACGACACTGGCGTTACGGTGATGCCCTTTGCGCGTGAACCACAGTTTAATTTCTTCTTCGTCTTCTCCTAACATGTCGTCGAAAATGACCAAATGGGTTTGACGGGAGTCAGAGACGATGCCGTCGTCTTCTTTAGGAATGCCTTCCACAAACACGATGGAATCGCCTTGACTTTCTCGCAAGAGGCTGTACGCCGATTGCCACTCTTTGTAACACCACACGATCCGCTGAGGTGGTCGATCGATCAAATGATGTTTATGTTCGATCAAACGTTTGACGAATTCGGTTTTGCCTGAACCGCTAGGTCCAGCAATGAGCATCTTAAAAGGATGGCGAAGATACAAAGCCTCCCAACTGGCACGATCTAAGTGTTCGTCGATGACTTTGACAGTGGAGGAAGAGGGAGCAGAGACAGCAGAGGTAGCCATAGTGTCAGGAATGTCACTTGTGACACGAAAACAAACAAGACGAGAGTTTATATACTTTTTTTCAGAACACGTTTATTGAATGTTTTAAACATGAATACGAAAGACAAAAATACATAAAAGCCAAAGGCTTAAGTACAAGGATAAAAGGCACATGATAACCATTAACGTGGAATAAAAACAAGTGTCTGTACAACATGTTTTAGGTAAAGTTCTGACCAGTTCTATAGGGGGTAAGGTCACACAAGTGTCCTCCCGAAAGGGTCTTTCAGGCCTGTCCACGACAGTCCTGTCCTGGGTGACGGGTTCTTCTGGCACCGTCACTAACACAGGTTGAAAAGTAACTTTTTTCCTTGAACAACTCTCGTGCATATTGGGCCACTTCTTGGGACCAAGCCTCAAAAACCCATTCTTTCCAGGCACGGACATCTGTCCAATGGGGGTGTAAGTCACAAGCTACACACACATCGTCATACACGTCTTGGGTAGCTAAAAGTTGACGAATCTTTCTTTCCCGTAGAGGTCGAGAAGTATCCGGATGAAACCGCAAGGCTTTGAGCAAAAGGAGTCTTTCGTGACCATTTAAGGCCATTGAGGTGGTAAGTACTGATCGTAAAGAGTCCACAAGGAATCGGCTGGTAAACGAAATCCTAGAAAACAAGTCACTAAGACACACACCACTTGTCGACCCAAATTGAATGGATACAGTTCTTGTAATAATCGATGGTAATGATCCACGGTTTGAATATGGTCATTGAGTTCCTTCCACGGAATCTGTTGGAATACATACGACATAAGTCGTGGCATGGCAGCCTGTTTTATAGTCTCTTTGTTTCGGAAACAATACACGTACTTTCTGGTCAGACATCTTCGTTCTCCAGTGGGGAATCTAAATGTTGCATACTGTAACCGAAACGTCAGACTTCGTTTAGAAGTTTCCTCTTCCGCTAAGTAGATTCCACGTAAAATATATCGGTAATCCTTTACCTTGTCTTTCTCAATGTGTTGCACTAGGTGAATCTCGAAGTAAACAAAATGATCAACACGTGGATCATCGGGGGCCTGGAAGTATTGAACAAGGTCTGACCACTGAAACAATTTCTGACGAATCAGTTCTCTTATACCATTCAGGTACCAGTGGTTAAAGATCTGGTGACGTAACGGATGCAATTGTTCTTTACGTTTGACTTGTATTTTGACCAGCTCTCGGTAAATGCGTTCTCTCAATTCCACAGGCAAAGCACGAATGTTCTCTTGTAAAGTATCCATGAATAGGTCAGTCCGTACAATTCACAATCTTCTCCTAGAGCAAAAGTAATACACATAGTGAGTAATTTCTGACCACTGCCATGCAGGGTAACGTCCAAGAATGTCACTGAACTCTTTTGATGTAAACGGTCTAGAGTAATACAATAGGACGAATGCACACTTGACCCAAAGGAATCTAACACACTAGTTGACTTTTTTCACTTTCCTCTTGTGAATTTCTCGGCACAAAAGTTCTACAGTCACCCATTGAGATTTCACTCTGGCAAATCCCTGCCAAACTTGCTTGTAAATCTTCCCTTGCAGTTCTTTAGGTAATGATTCAATATCGTTTTTGAAATGAAGTTTAAATATTGGTCTCGGTGATGTCCAACATTTGACTCCTAGCCAAACTGGTTTCTTCTTCGTCAACGACATGGTAAGTTACTTTAATGTCTCGGTTCCACTAAGGGTAAGTACTGACAATTCGGTGACCATCGAGCATGTTCTACGTAGGCCGAATCTTGCGGTTCCCAGTGGTGAAGTGACACACCGCAACTGAAGCACTTGACTTTATCTCCTTCGCCCAAGTAGAAAAATCCGGCTCTGGCTAATTCTTCGGGGGTCGGTCCTCCCAGATACTTAGGCCATTTTCCTTTGAACGATTGAAGACGATTTTCAAAGTCGCAGTATTCCGACAAACGCACAGGAAACGAATATTCGTCTTTCACAGGTTCGTTTCGATGAGGGTTGGGTGACATAGACAGGAGTTTGCTCAGAGCTGGATGACATCCGTAGGGGGGTAAACGTGAAGGTGAACATCCCCCTTTAAAACGAAACCCAGTAAAATGTCCAAGAGGACGAGCAGCATCGCTTTCGCATCCCTCAGGTTTGACACGCACAGCATCACTTTCCATGATAGGGGTAGTGACACTAAAGTTCCCATGATGCTTTACGGCATCGCTCAGGTCACAACGTACAGCATCGTACCATCGCAAGGCTCACAATCGCATTCCACTTCAGAAGCCCCATACTTGAATTGTGCCTTTCTAAACTTGTTTTCTGTTTCTCTAAAAGTATTCATCTTGTTCGCTCGGTCTTGGTAGTCACAATGAACTATCGATCTTGCCTAGAGTTTCTTTTTATATACAGACCAATACCGACGTGTCCATACGGTAAAATTAAATGATTGGGAAGTCGCACTCGCTTCTGGTACACGATTTGATAGACTTTTTCCAAGGGTCGACTGACGATGTGGCGAGTGGGTAAACGTACAATCTTGTTCGGTTGATAGGTGGTCACTTTAAAGTTTCCGTCCTCTCCCGATTGCAAGGCTTCTTTCAATACCCCAAAGTTGACCACTCGACTGGTACGATAATTCAGAGTCAGTCCTTTCACTTTACACGTCGTGTGCACTTCTCCTTGTGGGTCCCGCTTTCGTAGCCGTAATATTTGGGACCGCCACTGACGAAACTTAGAATCTTGTCGTCGGGATGCTCGTCTGTCCAGGCTCCTAAATGGTCTCATTCGATGTCAGGGTGCTGTTGAATCGGGTGATGGATGTAAATGCAACTGTCCGTGTCAAAGTACAGGACGCGTTCCCCTAACAGTTCTAAAGCTTCGTACAATTTTAAGCGAGCATGAGCTGTCACGTAAGCCGCAATGATGACATTTCCAAAAGGGTCGTCTTGTACAAAGTCCAGATCTTCTTCGTAATTGACCAAGATCAAATCCTCGCGAACGACGTCCACGTGTTTCATGTATTTGGTTTTGTCGTGAATCATCTGGAAGTAGCGGGAAGGTTCTGTCAAATATTCCGTTTTGGGTAAACACGGTCGTTGTGCCATTTTACCCCACAAGCAATTTAACATCACTTTGGCAAACGATCGCCTGCCTTCGTTTTTCTCGATGTGATCTAAAGTTATGCCTTCTTGTTCATAGTATTTCTCTTTGAATTTTATTTGGTCTTCGGGAGTGTGACACCAGGAAGGATAGCCGCTGACTTCTTGCTTCAGTTTCAAAAAGGCATCCACGTAGTCGGCGAAAATGCCTTTCTGCGTGGGGTCACCCTTGTGGTATTGTTGTGTCTTGGGAAAGTGACAAATTTGGTACGCTTCTAACAGTTGGTATCCCATGTCCAGAGCTTTGAACAATTCTACGCTGACCCACGTCCCCGTCAAGGCCCGTTCTTCCTGGGTGTGATGGCAAGGCTGGTCTTGGTTGCACGTTTCGGCACAATTACGGCACAAGTACGGCACAAAGGAAACATCAGTTTGCCTTGGCAATGGTGAGGTAACACGGGATGGTACAAGTCAGTGGGCGGCAAAACTTTGCACTTGATCAGACCTTTGTATTGTCGAATGTTTTTCAGGTCGCTGTGTTCCGTCAACAATTGTGGGTGCCCTACAGGAAAGCGACAATATTTGCACACGTAGGGATACAGCGAACACACGTCCAAGTATTTGATTTCTTCTCCTTTCTCTTCGTCGGCTTGGTACAGCAAACAGGTGGCATTGGTCCTTCCTCCGTACAAACTATCCCTCGGGTTCAGGGGGTCCATCAGCTTGTAACTTTCCACGAGGCGTTTAAACTCGGGATCGGTTTTCAAACAGTGATCGTACTCGTGTTCCCACATTTCCACCACTTGGTATCCTTCCTGTTCTAACTTTAGGCGTCGCTGACAAGTGTCCTGGTACAAGTCTTCCATGGTTCGTTGTAAAAACTGATTTTTAGTGCTACGATCAGGGTAAAAGACGGGACATCCGTGAAATAAGCAACCGTTAAACTCGTACACGATCTTGGGGTTTTCTAAGTCCCAACCATCGACCGAATACGTTCCGATGGTCTTCTCGCCTCCTCCGTTGCGGGCATGCTGAATCCACTTGTCTTCCTTGTCGCACAAGTAATGTAACCAACGTAGGGCTTTGACCGAGTATTGACGTTTGACATAGTTGGTCGATTGAGGGCTGATGACAGCCACGGTGTTTTCAGGCATGAATCGTTGTCGATACACTAAGGAACACGCTTTGGCAATGGTGCAAGCTTCTTTCAACGGATCGACCCCTCCGTGTTCCATGAACAGTTCTCGAAATTTTCCACAGCAACGCCGTCAAATGTCCACGTCTGAACGACAATACTTTAACATTTCTTCCTGAAAGTCGAAAGGGTCGGACGCGTGAGCCTGGTACCAAGCGTAGAAAGCTTCTCGTTGTTCGGTACGCATGTTGTCGGGGTCGTAACAGTGAGCCTCAGGCAAATGGGGTAGAACGGCGTGTTGATTGGCTTCCGTATTGAAAAAGTGTGGAAAGTACCCTTTAGCCATTTCTGTCATTCCAAACGTTTTAGGCATTCGGCTCAAAGGCATGGTCAAGTAACTCATCGAATCTTTAAACTGTACTTGTCCCACTTGCATGAAAATGATTTTGGCTCCGTTCAAAGTGACTTTAGGACGCTCGGTGCCTTGTTCCGTATAGTATCTGAGAAGAAACTGTCCATCGTATCCGGAGAAATTGTGAGCCATCACCGTGGCATGACGATGACAATCTCCGTAACGTTCGATGTCCTCTTGGCTCCACGTCTTGTCGATGGGGTCTAAGACCCATTGGGCAAAATCGGCTAACGTGTTCGGTCCTCGAAAGATTTTTTCACGCCCTTTGGGAATCTTACTGCAGTGAGGGCAATGACTGAAGATAGGTTCCTGAATGCACTTCTCGCACGCTCGATGAGCCACGCAGAAATTAGGAATGTGAATGCCGGTCTCTTGCATGCATTCGAAATCGAAAAAGATGAAATTGCCTTTATTCTTCTTCTTGTGACCGTCTTCTTCCTCTGGTTGGTATTTTTGCATGTAACATTGATGTTCCAAGTCCACGATGTGGTGACAAATGTGACATTTTTTCTTTCCTGAACATACGTGTGCCTTGGCTTTATTGGTACGTATGCCTTGTCCACACGTAGGGCACAATCTCAGCAGTTGACAAGTACATTTCTGCTGTGATCCTTGCGTCTTCAAATGTTGTTGGTAACAGGTAGGGCTGACAAACGTGCGCAGACAAGTTGAACAAGGCACTGGTCCTTCGCTCAGACAGGGTGGAGAGGCCAAACATCCTGAGCATTTCGATCCACAATACTTGTGTTGCTCTCGATTATTATAACCATGGTCACATTTCTCACAGTAATATCTGTATCCTAGGAATCCGGTGATACTGGTAATGGTATCGAAATGGTCATCGTGATAATAGACATGAATGTATTTTCCGTCCTTAAAGTCTTTCCCTCGAAACAACAGAGGCCCGCGCATTTCTTCAGGGTGCACTTTCAAGGTGTAGAGTGGAGCTAGGACATCTTGCAATTTTTGCATTTCAGGAATGCCACAGGGTGTGTCTTTGGACAGTCCGGCTTGTTGCAACAGGAGTTCTGCTTCACTTCGTTGTTTGGCTCGGTCCGATTTTCGAATAGTTTCCCAGGCTCTTTTCCATTCTACCGTGTCGTTCTTGTTGGCATAGGTTCGTCCCACCACGATAGCCCTGGCTAAACACATCTGGTCTTGAGGGTTGTTAATTCGGACGAGACTTGTTTTGGTGTTGCGAAGCTCGTTCACCAATAACATCTTTTTGCGTCCAGTCCCTTGAGGAGGAGAGACGTGGGTCATGTCCAGTGTGGCTTTTCCATCGGTGATGTCAAACTGGTCATTAGATTGTTGCACGTGTTGAATTTTGTCCATGACTTTGAAAGTGGTCAATTCTGCAGGGGTGCTAAACACGATCCAAACAGGGGATTTCAAACCGTCGTGTTGTATGAAAAGTCTCAAGCGATCGTCTTCTTTGGGTTGACATTGTCGCTTGAGTGTGGTGAGCAAAGAATCCCACACTCCGGTGATGAACCCATCTGCTTTCTCTAACGATACTTCAGCCTTGAAATCTTTAAACTTCACCGTGTATTTGTAAGCCGTGGTTCTAAATTTTCTAGAGGAGCGCTTTTCCGTCTCTCGAATGGAATAGTATTTTTCAGGGTTGACTAAGGGTGGCGAACTTTGTTTAGAGGGTTTGGATTCTGGTTCACTCATGTCCTCTTCAAAATCACTGGCATGAATTTGTGCCAAGACTTCAGCTCTGGTACGAGGCGATAGATCACGTTTCTGCCTCTTACTTTCTTCTTCTTTCTTCTCAAATGAATTGGATCGTTTCATCTTGAGTGCAAAACGTCAAATGACTCAAGTTTAAACACCATAAACTAATTTATAGTCATGGCAGACCAGCGTATATAAAAGGGTGTGTGTCTTGTCCTTTCACTATTCATTTCACTCTCAAACCGAGCACAACGATGGAAGAGACTACCCAGATGGAACGTTTCATCATAGCTTTGCGAGGGGTCATTAGAAAATTCTCTTCAGACCAGCCGACGGACTACTCTCCTTCCTTTCGAGATAAAAGTCAAGATACTTGCTATATCTGTCAGAAGAAAGGACATTGGTCTTCAGAGTGTCCAGACCATCAAAAAAGAAAAAAAGGGGCTAGAAAAGACAAAAGTCAAGATACCTGTTATTATTGTCAAGAAAAAGGACACTGGTCTCCAGATTGCCCAAAAAAGAAAGAAGAGGAGTCAGAAGAAAAGAGGGATTCTTCAGAGAAAGAAAGCAGCCAGGTAAAGAAAAAGAAACAGGAGAAGAAAAGAAGAAGGCAAGAAAGTGAGGAGGAAGAAGAAGAAAAGCCTATGAGGGTGAAGAAATTTAAAAAACAGAGAGAGTAAACAATGAGACAGCAGAAGTTTTTGAACTTCTTAAAGTGCTATGTTGCGAATTGTGAATTGGATTGTAACTATGGATAAAAGAATAAATTAATTATATAAGGTAAGTGTCTTTGAGTTTTGATTTTAAAATAAGAACGTACACTCACGCACTCATATACACGTACTATAGGGGTAAAATGTTTGGGTTTTTTTTTGAGTTATTGGCAATTGAAATTGTATTTCTTTTCGAGAGACGTGGGTGGCCCTGAAAAGGGCCTTTGGTTTTTTTGGTGTAGGGGTGAGTTTAAGCAATCAACTTTAACTGTCTTAAGCCTTTGCCACGGCCGAGGCCTACTTCTGGACTGCGTACTGTTGATGATGATGATGATTTGGTTGAAATCACTAAGGGTGGTACGGTAGGCTTAGTCACAGGGTTGACGTGTTTAGCTCGTAATAAAGAAGTCTGATACATTTGTTTCAGACTTCTTAACTCCGCTAAAATGTCCAACAGTACCGTGACCGTTTGATTTTCACCCTCTTGTTTCTTTGCTGCTACTTGTTGTTGTTGTTGTTTTTTCTTACCTCTTCTTCTTGCTGCTGTTGCTGTAGGAGAAAAGCTTGTTCCGCTTCCTTTTGTCGTTGTATAAATTTCTCCAATTCTTCTTTCTGTCTCTGTCTAAAATTCTCCACTTGCGGTAATGAAGAAGGTAACGAAGGTTCCGGAACAAATTCTTGCGAGGTAAGAAAATCCACAAAATCCCAATTTATCTCTTCTGAAAGTAAGTCCGGGTTCCCTTGGGCGGTCTCCACTGCTGGTGCACCCCAGTGGATCGTTTTCTGAGTTTCCGTCATGTTGAATCACTGTCGCATAGATTGACTACACACAGGGGCCAGCGAATCTATATAGACCACGTGACGTCACAGACTGTTCTCTTTGGATTGGATGCGGGCTGACTGAATTTTGTAACGCGTGTTTGGATTGGTGAATGAACTCAATCCGTTTCAATCCTTCCTGTACCTATAAATAAGCGCAGTTCACTGCATTGATTCACTTGTTCTCGTCGCCTCAAGATGTGGACCACAGTTGAATCATCCACCCTTGTGTCTTCAATGATGTTTAGGACGGACATGCTAATGTATGTCCGATCCAAGTGGACCGTTGTCCACAGGACAGACACCAGTCTGTGGATACGTAGGATCTACGTAGAAAGACAAGGATGCCTCAAAAGAGTGCTGATTTACGGTCCAACAGTGAGACGCAGCCTAAGGACAAGAAGAAGACCAATGCGGTGCCCTTTATGTTAATGGATACATTAACATAAACCCAAAGGCCCTTTTCAGGGCCACTCATAGGTCTCGAAAAGAGAATGACTTTCGATTGCCTACCCTTTTTTAAAATTTTTTTAAAAAAACAATCCCATGTTAAATTCCCCTTGTCCCTAAAGTAGTAGTTTTTTCTCCCATGTTAAATTCCCCTTGTCCCTAAACAAGCCCAAACTCTATTCCCCATGTTCAATTCCCCTTGTCCCTAGACAAGCCCAAACTCTATTCCCCATGTTCAATTCCCCTTGTCCCTAGACAAGCCCAAACTCTATTCCCCATGTTAAATTTCCATTGTCCCTAGAGTGGCCCGGGGGGGGGGGGGTCTGTAATGCTAATTCCCATTGTCCCTAGGGTGGCCCCCTTCACTACTCAAAAGTGCTAATCCGCTAAGAGATAGTGTAGGCGAATAAGCATTGTTCATTTAATGGGTCTGTGATTCAAGGAGTATTTAATGCCTTACCCTTAGATATACTGCTATTGATTCAATTATTATGATTCTTTTAGATGTTTTGGCACATGACGAATATGGTACACCGGGTTTGACGCATGATGAAAATGGTACGCTTGAGCTTGCCAGTATCATAAAAGTAGATTCAATACACAACTGGTACGATTTTATTGAATCAAATTGTCCTTTTTCCTTACGTAATTGTGTAATGTGTGATTTCGATTTTTAATGTAGCTTTAACAATTTTTCAGTCATATCGTTACGATGTCTGCAGTGTGGCAGATTTTTATAGTGATGTCTAGCACAGGGGCATCATGCCGCAGACATGTCGCATGACGTCCCACCCAGTCACATTATTCTGACTCAAGGCCGACCAGCCCTAATGCTGAGCGCCTAGCGAGGCAGCTGTTACTACCATTCGTACAAATCTTTGGTATGACTCGGCCACGGTTCGAACCCGCTATCTCCCGTATCAAAGGCGGACGCTCTAACCACTCAGGCCACAGGTAATTAATAGAACCATACATTTGCGCTCATTTCAACTGTATTTTATAAAATTAGGCAAGTTATTTTAATATTTCATTAACCCTCTCGAACGAATGATTTTTATCGTTTGCGAGCCTTCGCTATCAAATGAGTTTAAGCATTTGAGAGCACAGGCAACCAAAAGAATTTTAAAAAATTAAATTTAAACGGCGCATTGAGTAATTGATACTTGAAATGGACACCCATGTGTGATTCTTTACATACCTTTAATATTGACGATATTTCTACAATGACAATATTTCTATACGTGGTACTTTCCTTGATGCAAAAATAAAACTTTTGTAGACTTTTACCGAATATTTACATGTTTGTTATGTAATGAAAACACTGATAATGATGTAGTAAGGTAAATAACTTAATTAAACTACCGCAAATAATCCAACATAATGAATCCAAAATCTTCAATAACTTATAATACAGTTTGCATTACTTTAGAATCTTCTTTTGAACAGGCAGGTGTTAGCATCGCATTAAATATATTTGTAATTAAATATTTAATACAGAAATAATAATCGTATTGACTCACCCCCTTGTAATGTAAACATAAATCCGTCTTTGCATAATTTCAGATGGTTGTTCTAGTATTACGCTGAAACTGCAGTGTTTGGGTCTAATCTCTTATAAAAACATTTGTAAATTCTTCATTCCAAACTGCATGCATAATCACTGAATTCTATAACCTTCTCCCATATTAAGTAGGCTTTTTCAAATCATCGTTTTGTCGTATGCAGCAGGGTTTAGAGCATAGACCGTGCAGATTGGCATGTTTTCATTTATCTAAAGAGATTAATTTTCTCTACACGTATGCCACAGTTCTTTGCTACAATAAACCAAGCCTTATTTCCTTTGACATATTAAATAAATATCACAAAGTCTTGTCATGTAATTCTTTGAAACAAACTTGACCTCCCCAAAAATGCAATGTAACTGAACATCAATAGATAAACGTCATTAGTTACATGTATTTACGATGAAACAATAATCTATAATGCACTGATAATGTTATCAAATATTAAAATATTTCGTAGCATTATGCTCTTAATGGCAACAATTCTGAACATTTTTTCTATGCACATTTTAACGTTTATTTATCTTCGTAACAATGCAAACAATTTATCTTGCATTTGTCTCCGAAACATGAAACATAATAACAATGAAAAGTCCAGAGCTTGGCCAACTATACTTAGAAGTTTGATGTGATGGAATTCTCGTTTGTAAAGCACATGGTGCAAAAGATACGACTTCACTTATATATTGCATTCATTTTTCGACACTTATAATGAAATCAAGTGCATTTGTTATAAGTTCAAAAGCACAAAGACTCATTTACTTCTGGTAGTTACTAACCTCCGCACAACATATAAAAATCAACATAGAGTATGTTGCTTTCCCACAATACTTACATTTCAATAGAATGACTGGAAATTCTAGTGCAAATGACCTTTTTGGAACCGGCCAGATCACACGATTGCTTTGACATCCTACACAAAGACAACAGGAAGAATTTAAAATATATTTGTATATTTTTCTGTTTAAACGAATTTTTCTTTCTATATAATCCTAGTAACAGTATTATCTAGTCCGCCAATTTCTATGAAAATAATCACAGAAAATTAATGCATAAGTTAGGACTTTCTTGTTTACCACAATAGGGTAGAAAAACAAATGATTGTCACAATTAGTCTATTGATATCTGAAGATACACGCAACACTCATATTAGACATTTATTTCACAGTAACAAGCAAATGACGAAGAGACTTTATATAGGCATCCTCGAAATATTCCTTCAGATATTTAATCCCAGAATGATACTGGATACATTATATATCATAGTTTGAAAATAAAAACAGCCAAACGTCATCTTTAATGTTTATATATAGTTCTTTAGTGGATGATTTAAATAACTTTATCTTGTATTTGAGTAATAAATAGTTTGTTCTTGTATCTGAATAATAGTTTGTAAATTTTTTAAATCTGAGTAATATTTTTGTAAGTTTTATCAGTGGGCTACTGTCCTATGGAACTTTTGTCGGCGGGGGAGGGGGCTTTTTTCCTAGAATCGGGGTTTTGAGTGATTAATATGCAATGCTTCGTCCGGAGATAGTAATTCATCTTTAATTCTAAGAGACAAAATTTGCTGCTTTGAAACAAAATCGGAATTCTATGAATTAACAATATTAAAATGCTGTCTTTTTTGATTCATGTATAATAATATTTGCTTGGTGATTTTGCTGATAAGTCTTAGTAACTACAAAAGATAAGATTAAGAAAGATAGTATTATGTAGATTTTAATTCAAAACGTTTCTGCCAGCTTTTTAAACTTAATTTTTTCAAGTTCTTGGCTTCATGTATATTTTTATGGGATCTTTGCTTCTAACAACTATATTCTGCTTCCGGTATTCTTATTTGGTTCCTTTATATTTGGGTCACAGATTACTTTATATTTGGGTCACAGATTACTTTATATTTGGATCACAGATTACTTTATATTTGGGTCACAGATTACTTGTCAAGCTTAGAGAATGATCTTTTCTCAAACTGTGAATTTAATATGGATGTGCAAATGTGGTTCGTCTGATTTTTTGTATTTGTGACTCGTACTTTCCCTTGTAGCCCACCTATATAAAAAATTAAATTTTAAAGTAAACACAAACAAAATCTCCAATAACTGTAGAAATTCGATTTACACAATATTCAGAACACTTTTGTTCACTTAAATCAATTAATTTTTGACAAAAGAGAGAGCAGATACCTAATTAAAATAGCCCATGTTGCGATATTTTCAATGAACTTTCAAACCAATTTAAACATAATTTCCTGAATTTCTCAGCTATTTCCTCGAGATTCGTGGCGATACATCTATAATCATAGATTTCTAACTGAAGACTTGCATCTCCCCTGGGCAGTCCTTTAATCTCTGAAGAGACTCGATTAAAATATGTAATCCATCTAAATGGTATTCTATGATGGTATTTAAACATATGGTCTTCGCTTTCATTCCCCTTTCTTTTCTAGTTTCCAACAGAAACCAGCATGAAGCTAGTATAACATTAGATAAATCTGTTTTCATTAGATAGAAATTAGAAATAAATAGCCAACTTAAAACGCAGAAAGGGAATTACAAAGGAGACCTCATTAAATGGTAAACACGTGTTGATGTCTCTACGGAATCATGGTTGAGAAATTATTAAATAAACTTGAAACGTTGTTAACAACAAATGAAACTGCCGTAAAACGTTCCACTTCACGATCCAAACTGTCTATGTTGAATGAAGCTGAGATTAGCATCACATTAATTCCCGCTGATCTTGAATATTTGAGAGAGACTGGAGCAATCTTCCTGCTGATATTGGTAATAACAACTTTCTTCTTGAAACCACAATATACATCATATTCATTGTGGGGTAATATTATATATATTGATATTAAATTGCGCCTAATTGGAAAGGATTGGATGGACCTCCCTGTGAATTGTCCGACAGCTAATTCCAATATGATGGATATAATCCCCCAATTTTCCTTAGCTGTGTGCAAATTTCCGTACTCGAATCACGATGAAATGGATGAGTCTGACTGTTTGGCTAACGATATTTAGAGTGTCTTAAGATAACCAATGAGATTAAATCGGAGACAAAGAATAATTACTTATGGACACAACGCAAGACACATAATGTAAGACGCAACAGTAGAGAAAGATATAACTGAAAACAATTTCAAATGTAATACTAACGTCTGAAAATTATGAAGCGGGAAAAATAAATTTTAAAAAATAACTGACGATCAAATCGTATTAATGGTTATTTTCCTTTCGAGTAGATTGTTTTCGTCACTAGCTATAGAAAGTATTCATGATTGCTACTCAATATCATGTATTGTTCTAAATTTGTGCAATGATGTTGATCATAACTATACTTTTCAATTTCATTTGTACATATTATTTGATTTAAACTATTTCTTTCGGATCAATTTTCGGGATAAATAAAGTTTCGAATGCGCAAAGCAAATAAATATTTAATGGTTCCGATTTAAATTGGAACCAATTATTACGCATAATTGCTTCACTTGGCGTAAAATTTAAGGTATAACTTCATTTTATCTTTTACCGAAACAGGTTGGACAATTTCGGGGGTAGCATATTTCTCAAATCTCTACATTTTTTGTAAGTATCCCCTCACTAAAAACATAGTTCCTAAAAGAAAAAAGAAATACTGTTTGCATCTTTCTAATGTATGGCGAGCAATCTGTATTAACATGTATACACTATTTATCTATGCATGATAATAATTAACAATTTCCACTCTTATCAGCTTTATGTGCCGAGTGAACTCATTTGGCAGTACGTATGTCTCATATTTCAAGGAATGAGCGTTCGATACCCCCCACAGTCAACCAGGGTTGGCTGCCTATGTGTGTCCTGGGAAAGAGACATAGCTCTGATGTCCTCAGAATGGTATAGCCAATAATAAGGACAAAATCTAGCCAAACAAACAACATTCTTATGTGCCACATCGAAGTAACATATCATGACATATATTACCGATGTGAGCCAGAAACTGCCCGCCTTTACAATAATAAGGAGTCCTAATAGGACTCCCGGTACTAATTCAGTTCCCATAGTAAACCTAGGCAAACTCAATGATATTAAAACTTCAATAACTTTATATTTCTGAGTGCTCATGATCAAACCTATATATATATATATATATATATATATATATATATATATATATATATATATATATATATATATATATATATATATATATATATATATATATATATATATATATATATATATATATATATATATATATATATATATCAGTATAGATGAAACCTGGATGTCAGCTTCTGTGTTGAGGAAAGGATAAGAGACGCTGGATTTTCTGGACCTGCATGTGTTTGAAACATGTGCTTTCCATTCCGCACCAAAGAGTCAGGTGCTGATTTTAGTAATGAGTGTTCCAAGCTCAAGACTGTTAAAGGACTGACATTCCATCAATAAAACAATGCCTCTATTTTTTTCACTTACAACTAGGATAAACTCTCAAACAATTCTTTTTCCTAAAACATAACTTACATTTTTAACCAATCCTGGTCAGCAAAACCCATATATACTCTATTTTATGTCCACCCATTTCCAGGCTAGTTCCCATTTTTCCATATCATTAGTACCGTGTGTCCTATAAACGGTGTGAACCAAAAACTGTCTGTGCGTCGACAGTAATATGGAGTTCTTATTAACGCTGTGAGCCAGAAACTGCCTGTATTAACAGCAATATGGAGTCCTTGCTAACGTTGTGAACCAGCAACTGCCCATCTTAACAGTAATATGGAGTCCTTATTAAAGCTGTTAGCTAGAAACTGTACGTCTGTTGACAGTAATATGAGTCTTTATCAAGTCCAGAAACTGCCTGTGTATACAGCAATATGGAGTAAATATAAAAGCGTAGAAAGAGCAATTGATACAATTGTGAAGTAGTTGCTATATACATGCTAGGTGTTTGTAGGTTTTTGCCTTGGAAGGAATGTTGTGTAATATGTACACATTACCTTGGTTGGAGTCAGTCTTACGTACATTTCGTTAGTACTATAGCATAATAACGTACAAAAGGCAACTTTAACCAGAGAGATATCCTTGTACGTAAGTTATTCGTTCGTATGTCAAAAAATCAGCCACTCTCATGGATTCATGTAACGTATATATATATATATATATATATATATATATATATATATATATATATATATATATATATATATATATATATCACTTTGCTGGTATCAGATTTTTCTTTCAGAAGATAAAACTTTTGAGCGGTCTTAATAAACCGTCCCTCTTAAGAAATAGTTCATAAATTTAAATTTGTACAAACTGCATGCAATCTTGTAAGTTTCTCTCAGTTTTAATCTAAATTACTTGTAAGTCTAAACGACTGTATTCCGTAATTAAGATATTTTGAACACGACAAGCTTCGATCGATTTCTAATTTAAGATGCAAAAAAATCTGGAAATATTGTCTTCCCCACCTTCTCTGACGCAATCGAGTCTATTTACTGTATGGATAATTTAATGATTTTATTAATTCGTATTTCCAGCAAATTTGACAGCAACTAGGAGCTGTTTAATTTGTTGTCGTTAATGCGCAATGTTTCGAGCTATGCCAATGTGTGAGCGTTTTTGGTTTAATAAAACTCCACGAGATCTATAGCTCATTGACTCAGTATCAACTGAGTTGTGAATTTGTTTTAGCTTTGTTTCTCCAACGGCCTTTCTGCATGCAAGAAGCGTACCAAATGACTGCATTTTATTGTTTGTTTTTTATTTCGTGGTTTTTATTGTCAGCATTTTGGATGCCAATTTACCATACTTGATTAGATGTAGTCGTTACATGTCCATAAATACTTGAGTTGCTCCAAGACAAAAGAAATATCCATCTTCTATTTAATTAACACAATGCACGAAACCTTTAAAATCAAATGTATTTTGACTAGTGAATCACAAGAAAAACGGGGACAACTGTTGGTTGTTTTTAATTTTCCGTCGATAACTATCTTGTAAGCACAATGATATCACCGAAGCGTACAAAAAGTTATTCCGGTATGGTCTTTATTCAAGAGACCCCATTACATTAATAATGTGTGTGTGTGTTTGTGAAAATGATAGGATTATATAAAATAATCAAATATTTTTCTAACAAAGTTTTGGGGGTTTTTTTTAAATTCTAAAGGATGGAATGGTTTATATCTTTATTCATTGTTATGTTGATGTAAACAAATTTATTCTTGTTATTTTACTTAATACTTTAATCTCGTGCTTTGTATGACAATTAATACCTCCAGACGCATTATTTGCAATTACGTATTGATTAGTATTTATTCATTTATTCTCACATTATATATATATATATATATATATATATATATATATATATATATATATATATATATATATATATATATATATATATATATATATATATATATATATATATATATATATATATATATATATATATATATGTATGTATGTATGTATGTATGTATGTATATATATATATATATATATATATATATATATATATATATATATATATATATATATATATATATATATATATATATATATATAGTGCAGTTATATTTCATTTTCAATAAGTGCGTCTCGGCTAGATGCTATTTTGTCGACATGGATTATTCATGGAAAAAAACAACAATTTATCGATCTATAAAATGTGTGTCAAACAAACAAACGTAGAAAATGAAGACGTGAGTGACGAGCATTTTAATAATCATTTACATTTTTCAACAATTCGATGAAAAGGCATGTGATGGAAATAAATGAGTCGAAAACTCATATTTTATGACTATACATTTACATTTTTTTAAAAATTAGTTGTGCAAGGTATTTCATAATTACTGCAATAGTTTATTTGATTCGGAATTTTATTCATATTTAGTTTTTTTCTGTCCGTAATATTTAACTGCTTGATCATTTAGTGTATTTAATTTGTATTCCGTATCCTCAGCAGAATTTTAGTCTAAGAAAAAAGAAATAAAACAGGTTTACCAATTCAGTTATGTATTTTCTATCTTAAGGTAATATTTCCATTAGAAAAACTTTAATTTCTTTAATAATTTGTTCAGTTGTCATTTATAAACCACGTGATTCGCGAACGTTTCACATGTCAAAGTTGTACCCACTTAATATTGATCAAACTTCTCAAGAATGATTCGAAACATTCCTATCATTTGTTTGGAATATATTCTGTACGTTTCTAAAACGAACAGTCAAGTTCCCTAATATTTGCAGTATGTCATTAATTTTCTGTTGGACAGAAGGAATGAAAAAAAGATTGCAGCAAGTCCTCTAAACAGTACTGCGTGCTTTTATGTACAACTTGTGGTTACATTGTAACAGAAACCATTCTCACGGTTAAGCCGCACTTTCTTTGGTCAACCATTTGCCATGACAGGTGGATGAATTTCGTGTCGGAATACCACTGTGGCGAACAAACAATATGATGACCCTTAATTGGGGTTTAATGACAGAAGCCAACGAAGACGATCAAAACAAGAAAAAAAAAGAAAATACAATCACCCTAATACTTCAAATCTGTTTTGTCACTTTTATCGACTTCTTTCTACTAGGACTACATTAAAATGCACTGATAAGGCAATCGTCGTCTTTAAATCGAGGCAATTAACAGGTAAATTGAATAAAGAATTGTTAAACCCATCATCAATTTCATCCATGTCACACGTGGAGTAATGACTTCGACCACATAGACTGACCACTGGTCAGCGAAGCAAACGTTGGGGTCACACCAATGTCTCACTGTTCACCAATAAAGATGTCCTAGGAGGGTATTTAACGACACAATATTGCCGCCGTTTATTAATGGCAACAGCACCTTGTTTCGTGGAGAAAACATAAATAAAGATAAATGGCTGCATTCCATGTAAAATAAATCTTAACAAATTCTTGAGGGTGATAGAGAGATAACATATTAAGGTGAATTATGTGAGAACACCGGGCGAACCGTGAGAAACTAGAGAGAATTAAGTTTCAACGCAGAATTGGACATCATGTCTGGATGATAGTCATAATCAGTAACATAGACTCCCTTATTATGTTTAGGTACGTTTACGTTTATCATATTACTAAATATGAATATGAGTGTGTATATGTGTGCATGCATGTATGAGGGATATTTGATAAGTCAAAGTTAAAATGGAATATTACTGCAAATGTTTATCTGTAGAGTGTAGTCTTGAGAACATTTTAAAACTTGAAATTCACAATTATCATTTGAACAATTCACTTGATTACGGTCAATATCAGATATGGTTGAAAAGTGACTATATTACTCTCTCTATCCCAAGTGTTGTGTTTCAGTTCATATATTTGATTTTATCTCATATAAATGTCGTGAAGTTTGATTGGTTCAAATGAATAGGACAATTCTGACGGTCGTTTAAATATGATATATGTAGCAACGGGTAACAATGCATCTGTATGGAAATCAGCTGCTAACAAGCCAGAAAATGTGACACGCGCCGTGAAAATGTGTCTACCGTTCATTAGTATTTACCTGCTTCAGCCATTCATAGTCACTATGAATCATTAAAAGCAATTATTTTCCCGTCGTCATGCAACAACAGAACCGAGACACACACACACACACACACACACATATATATATATATATATATATATATATATATATATATATATATATATATATATATATATATATATATATATATATATATATATATATATATATATATATATATATATAATTATACTGTGGAAGACATTTAAATACCAAAGGAAGAAATATAAAAGCAACTGAAAAACATATTAAACATGTGAAGGAAAAAATAGGCAGTTTGATCAAGAAGGAAGTTCAATTTACTCTTTATTTTAGACTAATCAAACATCATTAATTGGAAAATACACGAGAATTTCCAACAAATGGAGGTGGACATGGGCAAGAAATTAAAATAGATGCAAACAAGAGTTGAGACAGGACAATAAACTTTCCGGAACACTGTCAAAATCCAATTTGTTGTTGCATATTAGTAAGAGTTATGTAATTTACAGTGGCGGCACGAAATGGGAGGGGTAGCTGACCAGTGCGTAAGGTAACGGGAGGCTGTGCACCGTAGGGATTTTTTTTTTCAGTTGAAATTTTCATAGTATTTTACCTCACCTTAGAGTAACAGGTCCAATTTTGTGCAAAACTTGTATTTAGGATGGGGACGAGGGAAGTTGGCAGGACATAACACTGGTCTGGGTAAATGTAGGGGTGGCGCTCAAGAACATTGCCGCTGGGCACCTCGAGCCTTCGAGCCGCCACTGGTAATTTACAAACATGAGTTGTTGGTAATACCAACTGTACAAAGCGAAGACAAAACGCACGAGAGTAAACGCCCGAGACCGTGACTACAACATGCGTAAAAAATCAGCCGTGCAGACTAGCAATACTAATTTCAGTCAAACGCTGTAGAGTTTAAGTCTTTGAAATGTTCGAGGAAGAAAACTTACTTAGACTAAGTAGCACGTACGACGTTTCATTAGACACAGCTTTAATAGTGTCGTATAGCAGCATGTCGTCCTGAAAACTAGACGGATACAGGACAGATCCACCGTCTCATTTCTCTGTCGAGGGACTGTTTAGACTCTTACCTTTGTCTCTGTCAAAATTTACCACACACTGTCTTTGTAGACGAATTGTTCCTCCATTAGCCAGACCGTCGTGTACTTAAATTGTTACC
This sequence comes from Sinohyriopsis cumingii, assembly GCA_028554795.2. Taxonomy (NCBI): domain Eukaryota; kingdom Metazoa; phylum Mollusca; class Bivalvia; order Unionida; family Unionidae; genus Sinohyriopsis; species Sinohyriopsis cumingii. The sequence goes on along the minus strand of CM068830.1, from coordinate 29,983,955 downwards.
CCATTAGCCTGCCCCTTAGGGTAAATACATATAACGCCATGCTCCTTTATTTCTGTAACTATTCTCCCAAAATATGCAACAGTTTAGTTCTTGCAAAAAGCGGGTAATATTTCGTAATTTAGTTCGCATTCTACCAATGTGAAAATTCAGATCTTGGCAGCTTTAATCGCCTGACATAAACTGAAATATAAAAATTTGTATCGATTTCTTTCTGGATGTAACACGTGTTAAATGGTTTTATCATTCTTTTCTTATTCGTTTTACTGTTTTCATATCAGGCACAGAAGAGTTTATTGCGATTTATTTAACAAGATATGTTTCAATATATATTTAACTTATTGTTGTCGTTGTCCTATTCAGATCCATACTCTTCTTGCCCGCATTAAACAGGTTATCACTTGAAATATATTTATGTTATAATACACTGGTGTTTATTCTAAAATGGAGTCAAATATGGATGGTCTAAAAAGGAGTCCGTGTTGACCAGGTGTTCCCGTTGGCATTGCGCTAAGGCATACAAACTTCTGGAAAATAAAGTAAATTAGATGCAGTTTGTGTTTTGCTCTATGTAATATCTGAACAAGTATGTTTATATTTTTCCTTAACTCTTAGCTGTCGAACGAACTGCTCTGATCATAGATTTTCCCCTATTTTTACCGTATGCTTATGACAAAACATACAGAGCGTTTGCATGCAAAATAGGTGATGTTGTGTGGTGACTCACTAACCAACTTAAAAGCTTCCACAGCGTCGCAAAATATTCACTTTTCTCATGCATTTATGTGCTTGAGCATTTTAAATTGTCTTTCAGTATATCAAGTATTTTGCATCTTCTTAGCTATAACAAATAGACACAGAGCTAAAAAAATGTTCCTTAATCAATAATTTGAGCAATGGTTAATACAAATATAGGTCATCGATTCAGAAATTCTGCAATAAAATCTTTAGAATTTTCGAAAAATACGATCCGACGTTTGGGGAAAACAAATGGCTCAAAGTTAAATTTTGTTGTACTCGCATATTTGGAAGTTAAACGTCCACTTCCATAATAAAACACAGAATGTATCAGAGCTGATCCTGACAATTAATAAATAATTATATTGTAAAGTTGATTCAAGCTCGAATTATCAGGCTACATCTTTACCTTTTGAAACTATATAAAGATGATACCGTATGTTCTAAAAATCTGAATAACTTTTGACTCCTGAAATAACGGATTTCCCGTTTGGAACATCGTTATACCTTTCTGTAAACATTAGTATTATTCTTAGCTCAAAATAAGACCAGGCGGTGCTCCAATCGCAGATCTTCATGGAACTATACACAAACTTCCAGAAGGCTTTGTGTGATCATCTTGGATCGATCTGCACTACAGACTAAGACTCATATGTCACTTAAAGACTCACGATACTAATTAAGTTTCCATAGTGAACCTATGCAAACACTATGATATTAAACATTCAGTAACTTTAAATTTCTGAGTGCTTATGATCAAACCTATATTTATCAGTATAGATGAAACCTGAATGTCCGCTTCTGTGTATAGAAAAAGATATGAACCGCGGTATTTTCTGGACCTACGAGTGTTTGAAACACGTGCTTTTAAATCCGTACCAAAGAATCAGCTGCTGATTTCAGTAATGAGTGTTCCAAACTCAAAAATGTAAAATGGCTAAAATTCCATCAATAAAATAATGTATCTATTTTGTTCAGTTACAACTAGAATAAGCTCTCAAAAGATTTTTTCCTATAAAAAAAAATGATATCATTAACCAATCCTGGCCACCCAAACATATATATATATATATATATATATATATATATATATATATATATATATATATATATATATATATATATATATATATATATATTTATTTATTTATTTATTTATATATATATACTCTATTTTATGATAACCCATTTCTAGACTGGTTCCCATTTTTCCATACATTTAGTACCGTGAGTCCTTAACGTTTCAATCAACCATTTCCTCTTATTCTAAGCATGTGCAAAATGATTCATTCAATACAATGGCATTGGGTTCTTGCCTACAATGGCATGAGATAAAAACATATCCTAGCTAACTGATAACCTGCATGACATTTTCTGTCATGGATGGTCCGTTCCTAACCTTCAGAGATGTCCGTGAGATGTGTAATACCTTGTATAAAGTTGTAAAGCAATTGCTTCTGTAAATTAGCATTGGTTAGAGGATACAAGTCTCTAGTGTGGTCATGATCTATGAATCTGAGCTGTGTCCACTCTATTACATTTCTATTGCAGCCATGATCTAAGAATCTGAACTGTGTCTACTCTATTCCATTTCTATTGTGGCCATGATCTAAAAATCTGAACTGTGTCCACTCTATTCCATTTCTAGCATGGTCATGACCTAAGAATCTGAACTGTGTCCACTCTATTACATTTCTATTGTAGCCATGATCTAAGAATCTGAACTGTGTCTACTCTATTTCATTTCTATTGTGGCCATGATCTAAAAATCTGAACTGTGTCCACTCTATTCCATTTCTAGCGTGGTCATGACCTAAGAATCTGAACTGTGTCCACTCTATTACATTTCTATTGTAGCCATGATCTAAGAATCTGAACTGTGTCTACTCTATTCCATTTCTATTGTGGCCATGATCTAAAAATCTGAACTGTGTCCACTCTATTCCATTTCTTGTGTGGTCATGACCTAAGAATCTGAACTGGGTCCACTCTATTCCATTTCTAGTGCGGTCATGATCTATTAATCTGAACTGTATCCACTCTGTTCTATTTAGTATGGTCTTGCTGTAAGGATCTGAACTGTATCCACTCTATTCCATTTCTAGTGTAGTCATGATCTAAGAATCTGAACTGTATCCACTATGTTCCATTTCTAGCATGTTCATGATCTAAGAATCTAAACTGTGTCCACTCTATTCCATTTCTAGCATGTTCATGATCTAAGAATCTAAACTGTGTCCACTCTATTCCATTTCTAGTGTGCTCATGATCTAAGAATCTGAATGTGACTACTCTGTTACATTTAGTGTGGTCATGATGTAATAATCTGAACTGTGTCCACTCTATTCTATTTCTAGTGTGGTCACGATGTAAGCATCTGAACTATGTCCACTCTATTCCATTTCTAGCATGGTCATGACCTATGAATCTGAACTGTGTCCACTCTGTTCCATTTCTAGTGTGGTCATGATTTAAGAATCTGAATTGTGCCCACTTTATTCAATTTCTAATGTGGTCATGATCTAAGAATCTGATCTGTGTCCACTCTATTCCATTTCTAGCATGCTCATGATCTAAGAAACTGAACTGTGTCAACTCTATTCCATTTCTAGTGTGGTCATGACCTATGAATCTGAACTGTGTCCACTCTGTTCCATTGGCCATGATCTAAGAATCTGAGCTGTGTCCACTCTATTACATTTCTATTGTGTTCATGATCTAAGAATCTGAACTGTGTCCTCTCTATTCCATTTCTAATGTAGTCATGATCTAAGAATTTGAACTGTGTTCACTCTATTCCATTTCTAGTGTGGCCATGATCTAAGAATTTGAACTGTGTCCACTCTATTCCATTTCTAGTGTGGCCATGATCTAAGAATCTGAACTGTATCCACTCTTTTCCATTTCTAGTGTGGTTATGACCTATGAATCTTAGTTGTCTCCACTCAGTTCCAGTTCTTCTCACACAGCTGTTATTGATAAGTTCGAGTCTATTAGAAACAGTTTGTCTTGTCCTCCTACAAAAGTAGGTTAAACCAATGATTGACGTTTTGTGTAATCTTTTTTACGGCGGTAAAAATTTAGAAATACAGAGATCTCATGCTGAATCTTGGAAATGATTTTTGTTATAGGCGTAACGTAATTTTTCAGCACATGATAGAATATACATGGCAGCCAGTAAAACTGGTGAAGGAAGATAAAAAAAAAAACGGGAAAACCACAGACCCACGTGACGCTACTGGCAAGCTTTCTCATTAACCCTCAGCCTGAGACTAGAACCCACGCGGACAGAGATGAGATGGGAATGACCCTTTAGACCGTTCGTACACCCGAGGCCCCGAAATCTTGGAAAAATAAGTCCCATCTAAATGTACTATTACCTTACGAATTTTAACCTTATTTTTTAGAACAGCAATTGCTAAAATAGAACTTGCCAAAGTTGAAAACGCCTGCTTGTGAATATCCAAATGGTAGGTTAAAATAATATTGATCACAGACTAAACGTTTTACATTATCATCTGATTTATCGCATAAGAAATTCAAAAACATTTGATTAGTTTTATTCCAGTGACGTTGTAAACGCAAATGTAACCCCGCAGGTGTGGTAGGTGGGAGGGAGGTCAGACTTGATAGTAGGCCCATAATTCCCATTAAACAACTTCCGTTTTATTGGGAAAAGGTGGGGGAGGTGCAGAAGTTGTTGCTGCACAATTTGTTTCTTGATAATATTTTCTCATGGAGTAGGTAGACAAAGAAGCAAGTGATGTATCATCGACACAGAAGGAGTTTAAAATAATCACCTTTTTCCCTAAGTGTGTCAAAATTGTCTTGAACATTCAGAGACGATAAGTTTTATTTCTTCAATTTCGTCTTGATAGTTTGATTCCTTCATTTCTCTTACATTTGTTATGAATTTGATGCCAAGTAGCGTGAAAGCACCCGTTTCCCAATTTAATTAGTTTCCTGACAAAGCTTATATGTACTATTATTATTTTCCAAACCAAATGGCTCTAATCTTTTCAGTTTTACTGCTAAGGCTGGCGATCTTTGCAAAGAAACTCCAATGTATCTAAGTTAGTTCTCGAAGACATTTCATGAGCATCTAAAAATATAGAGGTGTATTGGGATTAAACATATTTTATATTATCAATTTATTTGCCTTTGATCTTGAAATTTTAACCAAATGATCTATCCCAGAATCTCCGCACAGAAATTGAAAATACATGTCAGTAAGAGATTATGTTTCCTGCAACCACGAAAAGAAATCTAAAACTTCTCTAAAGGAGAAGAAGACCAGGATTGTCCTACTCTAATGCATGTTGCTTTTTATCATGAATAATTCTTATTTTTTTCCCAATTATATCGAACAGAAATGAAACACGTTTCATCCAGACTATCATATTTCATTAAATAATCTCAATTCTGTTCACACTAGTTTCGGAGGTAAGTTCACAAGTATTATTTCACAAAGACAAATGCTGGGATATAAATCGTCGTATGCAATTAATCGCCCAATCGAATTTTGATCATGTAGGTTATGTTTAGGTAATTCAAACTTCGGGTTTAAAGAATTACGTAAGCTTAATTGTTCTAAGCCTTTAAATGTATAAAGATTCTCATAAAAAGACTATGTTTTATTGAATATTTCATGATGATAATTTATTAGCAAATCGTCGTTTTTCATAAACTGAAGCCTAAGTACTGAAACATAATTCCTATTTTCCAAATCACATACGTATTGTTTTATTCTTTCTCCTTCCTCGATCCTATTTACTTTACAGCTAATTTTAATCCATGTATATGGCTTTTTAATCTCTAAGTCCTTGATAGTTATATTGGTTTAATTTACTTGTAGAACATCAGTGCAATATTTTTCACTTCTATCAATTTTCTTTTTCTCATTCCTATTGAATGAACACGAAAGTGTTATACCTCTAATTTCCACCGATAAAACTTCATACAAGAGTTATACCTCTAATTTCCACCTATAAAACTTCATACAAGAGTTATACCTCTAATTTCCACCGATAAAACTTCATACAAGAGTTATACCTCTAATTTCCACCGATAAAACTTCATACAAGAGTTATACCTCTAATTTCCACCGATAAAACTTCATACAAGAGTTTGATATCGGTAGTAGTCCAAATTTGTATGGATGTAGCGAAGATTTTTAAGAGAACGTACAGTCAAAGCATATTGTTTCATAATATCCTCTATATTTTCCTTAAAGGAAAGAGCATAGTTATGATCTCTTAATAAAGCGCTCTTGAATTTCGAATAATTCTACTATATATTACTTTTTTTAAATCAAGCGTAATTAATGAATGACAATGCCTGTGTCCTGCTTCAATACCAAAATGTATCCGCATCTCATACCAGCGTAACTGAAATCAACAAATCTAGTCTTGCCTGCTCAGTTTGCGTTTCCAACTGAATATTTTCTTTTCCATATTTAAATCGCTCCCGACGTCAAGGAATTTTAATTCATTTGTCATATCTACCAATCTACCACTACATCTCTAGCTTTAAGATTATTTATGTGATCAAAATTTTCTGTATGTTTATCATGGGTTCATAATTTGGTTACAATCCCCTGCAATAACTACGTAGGATTCTTTTATGTACAGTTTTAATTGTGCGAACTTTCTTTCACTCCTCTTTATAAACTTCCTGTGAATCACAGTTAGGACCATATATGTTAACCGGTAAACGTTCTTTTACTTTTATTATTATAACTTAACTTGAGCTCTTTCTGTTAGCATTATTTATCAGATTGCTTAATTTACGCTCATAATTCTTGTTGAAACACGTGCTTTCAATTCCGCACCAAAGAGTCATGTTGTTGAAAAACCTGACAATACCCCTAGACTATATCTTAAAAGGAGTTAAGGAACCATTCGTGTCCCCAAATGGCGCGAATGATTGTCTCCGCTTGGCATGTAAATGTGTATCCTGTAAAAAAAAAATTGAAGTGTTTTTACTGCAAGAAAATTCATAAAAGTACGCACTTTAAGGTGTTCCCTTAAAACCTGACAACTGGCCGTTATTACTGAGATACCTTTATCCAGGAATAGCATTGGTTGATTGGTTAGTGTGTGGGGTGGGGTCTAAGTATGTGGGCAAGGGTTCTACAGGATGGAACCCATTTTGGGGGTCCCTAGCGGTGAAGTTCTCATAATATCCTTACTCTATGAAACGTTCCGGTTGTTGCGTTGTCAATGCGATTCTTTTTATTTTCTTTTTTTTTGGGGGGGGGAGGAGTTCCCGCTCCCTCCCACCCACCCCGATCCGTCCTAGCTAAAGTCATATTACAAAATATATCTAAAGTAAAGAAACCAATTTTTCAGGGAAAAAATATATTTTCTGATGATAATAACAACATCCCTCAGATCAGGACGTTTAAAGAGGAAAATATAATCTACGTGTTGCTTTATTTTAGAAGCGCGTGTTTGGGGGCATTCATTTATACATTTCTTGGCATGGAAGCTATATCCTTACGGTGTCTTCACGCACAAATAAATGTCTTTCCATGATAGTCATACGATAAAAAAAGAAAATAGGAAAGGAGACGAAAACTTGGCATAACAGAAAAACACGGCAAGAATTAATATCCAAAGAAAACATTTGGCTAAACAATAGCCGAAGAGGAGAACCAAAACAGAAATAAACAAACAAACAAAAAGCAGCATTAAAATAACACACACACACACAAACAAAGAAACATCGAACTCTCCAGCTCACCAACACGATAAACAAAGAATGGACAAAGGGAGCTAATCTAGCTATTGACGCCTGTGTTATGTATAGTAGCAATACGATACATTGTGTGTTACATTACAATACAAGTAGTAAGTTAAAACTGCATAAGCTATCTTCTCCTGACAAACAACGAAAATACATTCGAAAAAATATAGGAAAAGGGATAAGATACAAATGACAATATATTGCATACAAAACATATTCAAGGTAATGCAAAGGTAATGAAAAAATAAACACGAGGGCATGAGAGTCTTTGGGGGAAAAAAAATCATCGAACCATTGCTAAATTGAACGGGTTCAGGAAAAATAAACAGCAGGATTTAAGTAACCTCTTTTCGTAGTAAAAATGTTGGGAAATGACCTATTTCTGCATATAATATCAAGCCTGTATTAAGTTGGGCATATGCTCAGAAAAAAAAGTAATAAAACTATGTAAGAAAAATAATAAAATGGAAAAATCTCAATTTATCGTCAGTGTTTGCTTTAACGGAGTATTACAGCTACATATAAGGTCGAGCGCCTTTATATTTTCATGAAATATTTTTTTTTTCTTACCCATTTCAATCTATTTTCACTTTATTATCCGCTGGAATGAAGCATAACAAAATTCGGCAGAACTAATACATTATTTTATACAAGAAAAAATCACAGTTCAAGTCAGACTTCACAGACGCTCTCTTTGCTTCTTAGGCTCCACAAAATTCTTCATCACCTCGAGTACCATTGACATTCCAGCCTCTCCGATCCTTATGTTAAGTTCATCGTCTGAATTATTGAATTATCGTCTGCATTATTCGGGTGTTGTAACTTCCAACCTGCAAGTATATGCACAACCCTTTTTCGCGTCACGACTTCGGTTACATATAGCCTTCACAAATACTACGTATATACCAGAAAATCGCTTGGAACAAACAATCGATTTCGGTGTGCTTAAAAGATAAGATATAGTTAAAGAGGAGAAAAAGGTAATAGCAAAATGACTAATCAAAGGGTGTGAAGTTTTGTGCTTATATTTATAGCTGATATCCTGATAGTAATTTGACATTAAGAAACACTATTACTAATTGAGATAAACACTGATTAACATGTGGCAACTGTATTATATGGTAACTAATAAAATTCAGTTGCTTTTATATGAAGCAGCAGACAATCGCTATTAAAAACCATTTATAAATAACGGATTTACATTTAATAAACCAAATGACAAATTTGGGATGTGCTTAAGAAGGTACTTGAAATGGTATCTTGAAGGAAGCTCTTGCTCTCTAAAATTTGATCAAACTTGACCTTAAACGACGTAATCACAAATAGCCAAAGCAGGTCAACTTTTATGAGAGCTGAAGCATACTCAGAAAATCACAAACAATTGGCCTAGTCTACAATTTTACAAAATAATTGGATTCGTCTACAGTTTCATTACAAAAATGGACTAGTCTACAGTTAACTAAATAAAATGTAGCCCAATGAAGAAAGCAAAAAACGGACAAAAATTATTGCGTAAACAAAGATATACGGAAAATTATAGGTACGGAAGCTGCTGTCGATCAGAAGATTAAACTGGACGATTTGGTTGTCTGCAGAACATCATGATGAAAACAACAGAAACTTGGCATATATATTTGATACATAATTAGCAGTTAGGATGTGTGCAAGGTTGGAAGTTACTCTGAAAGAATCATTGTTAGACAAAGGTTGCAGTCATTAAATAAAAAATACATCAATAATCACGTACCTTTCATTCATAATACACAACAAGGGTGTCCCTGTCTCCGACTAAAATGATAACTGATTTTTTTTTTTGAAGATACAGTGTTAGCTGAGTCACCAGTAGAACGAGTAAACAAACCCTATGTCAGTTTAATTGTTCAATATATAAAAAGGAGTGGGGTTACTATATGCAGGGTGTGGTTGTCTCCAATTTACCAATTTATAATAAAACCTACGCTTTATATATATATATATATATATATATATATATATATATATATATATATATATATATATATATATATATATATATATATATATATATATATATATATATATAATTAAAGTAAACTTTATTGAATGGAAATTTTTATTTGGGGAATCAAATATGAATTTCAACTACTACCTTGTAGAATTTGGGATTTTGTTTCCCTAATTAGTAGTGTTGTTATTGTTGTGGTAGAATGAGATTTACTTTTGGAAGAGATCCTGATCCCTTGGGTACGGTGTCTTGGGTGAAAACTGGATGGAAGACGGTACTGAATTTGGTCAATCGGTGAACCGCTTAAAATGATCCTTCCACACATCCAACTGTAGCATCCCGTGGACCTCAGTATTTTAGAGACTTGCTAATCAGGACAAGGTTAATGCATTCCCAAATCAATCAATAGTTGGGAAATCAAAAACTTGGAAGATAAAAGACCTGCCAACACAGGAAAGAAACAAAATATTTTCAAGCAGTTCCATGTAAAAGTTCAACAATCGGAGCCAGACCATACTATGCAATACAGAAAATACGATCTTCCTCATTTCATGGACACAGAGAAATTACGATCTTCCTCATTCCATGCAACACAGAAAATTAGATATACCTCATTCCATGCAAGATATGCTGTATTCTATGTGTTAAAGAAATAAATAATTTAAATATCAGAATCAATCTCCAAAAATCGTAAAGAAGCCTAGTGGCGGAACATTTTTCTTATACTGACACACATTCAATAATGTAATCTTTAATGGAACCGTTTATAACTCAGAATGGAGCACATCAGAATAAGAAAGACAAGAAACTTATTGGATGTGCAGACGACAAATAATTAAACACATTTGTTTAAATTAAGAAGAATCCAAAAAGAAAATGTTCCATTCATAGACAACAAGACATTTCCAAGTTAAAAACATCAAATTAATCTGCTTACACATGCCCGTGATATAAACTGTCATTCTTTTCGAAAACAAATTTCAAGTCTAAAAATATCAATTTGTATTCTTTTCTTTGATTCAATTTGTCGAAATACAACTTTGTAATAGCACTTTAGAATAAACTACTTAATATATATATATATAGTTGTGGGCCTTACAGATCTTGTACAATTTTCCACTTTGATGTGTAATGTTCTTGTTTAGTAGAGATAACATTTATATTTTGAATCATTTATTTAGTTTCGTATGCAAATAATAGTACGTGAACCGTTCCAATAAACGATACCCTTTAGATTTTGTACAAAGTACCCGAAAACTTTATAACGCGCCAAATGCAATCACACGCATGATCCGTACGCAGGTGTATTATCTACATGTAATCAGTGAACGGATACTTTCAGTGGCTTCCACTTAGTTTGGAAATAGTTTATTTAGAATTTCTGTGAATATGGGAAAGTTTTGAAGATCAGTCTGAGATCTACAATGGACCGACATTATTGTGTGTAGCGTAAACATGGAGACAAAAATGAAGATTGGCAGGTGCTTGCATATACAGTAATTCCTCATGATAACGCCGGTTCAAGAGCTCGCACGTGCCGAAAAGAGTCATGTTAAGGGAGCTATGAAGAGTGCACACAATATAAATTCGCAAAAAGGAAGTATCACAAGCTATTTTTCTTTAATAATAAAATGGATGAATAGGAAGAAAGAAACGAGAGAGAGAGAGAGAGAGAGAGAGAGAGAGAGAGTGAATGACCCAGTGGTGTTTGAGTTCTTCGCTAATTAAACAATATAAATGGATATTTCTTATTAATATGCGAGTCACACACGATGCCCTGGGCTCTGGACTATTTGTGATGCCACAATATGATCCGGTCTGTCTGCACTGCCGAATCTAATATTATTCCATTATATTTCAGGTTTATTTTCCCGAAACATTATCTGCTCTATAATCATCTCGGCTCATTTAGATCTTTTCGAGCCAGTTCATGTCCTTGAGAATATTTATTTCAAAATAATTATCGCTACCATCGAATTCCGTCATCTGATATTCTTTCAGTTATAAGTTAATAGTGTGGATGGGGATGTTATTTGTACCATCTGGATAAACGTATGAGGTCGCTGTCTTTCACCAAACAATTAATTAGAAGATAACGAAGGGTGAAGATTTCCCCCCTCTAAACAGTAGCGACGCCGAGTATTGCGCGCTTTTCCGGGAAATCTTAAATCGTTTATGTATTTTTAACCGCACAATTTGCGGAGACTGGGAAAACCGCATCAAAATATGTTATTGACGTAATATCAGGCAGGCATTAACTGTTACTGACGTAATACCCCAAAACTGCAATAGTTGTTAGTGACGAAATGCATGTATTAAAAAAAAACTATTTATAAAGTAAAAATGTCCATCAAAATAGCTTAATTATTTTGCTGAGTATAAGCAGTCTCACAAAACGAGATACGGTCGAACAAAACGTGTATGCAAGAGATTTTCATGTGCGTATCAGTCTTGTGAATGTATTATTATTATTATTATTATTATTATTATTATTATTATTGATATTATTATTTAGATCGATATGAGTGTAACCGTATGACAGTCCTACCCACCAGATGGGTAAAGTATCATTATTACTGACAATTAATTTAGCAACAAATATTGGTTGAAAGAACGATACTTTTTTAATAGTTCTGTTAAGCTAAAGTGTGTGTGTGTGTGTGTGTGTGTGTGTGTGTGTGTGTGTGTGTGTGTGTGTCTTTAATTATATTATGCTTTTATAACTCTCTCTAGGATGTCGCAACGTATGTTGGACTGTTTGTATTCTGTGCTTTAATGGCCACAAAATATTTACTTTTTACCATATACTACGGCTGATAAAACATTAAAGTTGTGGGAGCTGTGACGGGTTCACGTTGGTCTAGCGGTTAGTGTGCCGAACTAGTAACCAGAAGAGTGTGGATTTGAATCCTGCTCAGATCAGCCCTGGTCAGCTATCATGATGTGTTCCTGGGGAAAAGACTTGATACCAATTGCCTGGATCCGATGTAGTCAAGCCTGTATTGATGTGACGTTTAAAAAAAAAACATTTATGACATTGGTGTAAATGTCTATATAGTTTGTAGCCTGATTACCGGCCGTCGATAACAAGTGAATTTAATTGCAAATGGGCGTATAGTCACAAGACGTTGTATTTATTTTTGATTGCTTGCTTCAGTACTTATCCTCTCTCTCTCTCTCTCTCTCTCTCTCTCTCTCTGTTAAAGTATTTCGAAATTTGACTTTATAGACTAAATTTTATGTGATATTTAATGGCAAGGTATATTTTGTAGGCTTTGATATCGCTGCTCCAATTGAGCTCTGATATCCTGCTCAAATCGAGTTCTGATATCGCTGCTCAAATAGAGCTCTGATATCCCTGCTGAAATGGAGCTCTGATATCCCTGATCAAATCGAGAATCAAACGGAAGACCTTAGCTACAAGAGTAAATGATAATGTAGTTGAATCGGTTAATATTTATATGCACATTTGACTTTAGAACAAAAGAGTAGTGACCCGTTCTTGCACTACCTGGAAATTGCATTGTGATACAAATATCCTCAGTCGGTTTTAAACCATGATTCACAAATTACTTTAATGCGTGATATAGTAGACAAACTAATCCATACCGATAACAAAGTGATCATATTTTACGACACCAATATTTCCTTTTTCTTAATTGGTTCCACAGGAAGAACTTAATTTGTGTCTATCTATATTTTTGTTCCAGTGGTGTATTTTGGCTTGCCAAATATTGACTTAAGCGACTAAGAATCTGTTTGAGCAAAACATTGGGCCTAAAATCTGTTAATATGATTGGTAGATTCAGTACAAGAAATACATCTTGACGTCAGTAATTAGTCGTTTCAGTACTCGAAATATAGTGCCGGATTACCAAATAGTCAGAGTAGGCACCGGACTAGGGGCCCCGAGACATCGAATCAAAATAATATTGATAAAACGTATTATGAGATAATTTGCGAGGGGGGCCCCAAGATTTCGACTGCCTAAGGGCCTAAGGGCCTACACAAGGTTTAATCCGGCAATGTAGAAATATGTTTTGAGATCTTCCAATCTTTCGTATTTCTTGTTAATATAGTAATGACAGTCGACTAGGAAAACTCTTGACATGCAACATTTGACTTAGCGATAGGCTATCCTTGACAGAATGCTGTTTACTTCGGTGATTTATGAATACAATTTTAACGAATCGTACAATCCACATGTTAAAGTCATTAAGCTCATAAGATTGTTAGGCTTCATTTGCCTTTACCACCATGAGATCATTGGGTCGAAAAAACAGTCACAATTGGTCTTTTGCTGGGAGAAACTTATTTTTAACCAAAGAAGTGGGTTGATCTACATGATCAGACTTACTTAATCCATGCAATCTAAATATAAACACAGAGCAGATCCGTTTGGTACAGAATAAACAATATAATTATCATAGATCAGACAATCTATTTCCTTACCTAACACCACTATCAATTTTTTAAATTGAAGAATATCACAGGATTTGTTAAAATATGTTTCAGTTACATTTTGTAGGAAGCGATGTTTAACACAGTAAGTCATACGCACAGCCTGTGGGCAATGTAGTTTCAGTTACATTTTGTAGGAATCGATGTTTAACACAGTAAGTCATACGCACAGCCTGTGGGCAACGTAGTTTCAATGCATTCCCTTTCATAACTATCTAGAGTATTTTGAACAAATTTCGAAACGTTATGGAGTGTAATTAAACTAATTATAAAATGCTTCCGACTCTATTGAAATTTTCATTAGACCGATTTTAACACATTCCAAATAGTGTATGTATTAAAGAAACTATCATTTCTGACTAAATATGAAGCTAACGTTATTAGTATTCAAAATATAGGACACGTCATAAGTGGATGTGCATATTTAGTTTATTTAAGGATTATACTGTAAAAAAAAGCAGTTGTATCTGCAATACCAAATATAGATATAAATGAAGAGCAACTGATATAGGTGCACATACTTCACAAAATATATAATTTATTTTATACAGGTCCATGATGTACCCGTACATGATTTATAACAACAAACCATTTCAAGAAGTGCATATGTTTTCCAAGACTAATTTATTTAGTCACAGTAAATGTTTCCTTTTATGATCTTTCCTCCTAAAAAATACATGAATATCATTATTCATTATTTGAAAATAGTATCATTTCACGAAGAAGAAAAAAAAAACATATGAATAAAATTGAGATATAAAAAATGCTTATAGTTATCTCAGCGGCTTCCTTTGTGGTTCTCTACATCTTTTGTTAACAAATTTCCTTGGGTGTATGAATAATTACAAGCAATCGAAATGACTATTTTTCTCCTAGGAACCAAAATTCGGCAAAGTTTCAATATATAAAATATTCTTTGTTAAGAAAACTAGAGGAAACAACGCTATGAATTTATGGATCAATTGTACCTAAAACATATGCATGAAAAACAATCATTCAGATATATATATATATATATATATATATATATATATATATATATATATATATATATATATATATATATATATATATATATATATATATATATATATATATATATATATATATATATAAAGTGTAATCAATCATAATCTCTCATTTATAGCATGTAATATAAAATATAGTGTAACCAATCATACTGTCTCATTTATACCATATGGCTGGCAAGTACAATTACATCTTGCACAGTTTCTGAATTAGCATTGTCAATTTTGTATGCCGAAAGTCCACGGTGAAAATCTGAAAGGGAGTTAATTTTGTGGTCTAACTAAATTTGTTATGTAAGGGTTACTTCCCTTAAAAGTATCTTTCTTCGATAGAGACGCTATAGAAACAAATGCTATCGGTGGAAGAAATTGTAAGTTCTGTGGAGGGCCAAGTGCCAGAAAATACAGAAAATGTAAACAGCAAGCAATTTTCAAGTATTTAAAAATTACTAAACGACATCGGCTCAGGAATCAAATGCGATTCTGCAATACTGCTTCATAACTATAAAGAAAACGAACAAACAGCTGTACCAACGAGATTCGTTAAAATCAATCCAGAACAACCTTGAAACAATACCTTGCCAGTAAGAACTATGTCAAATGCACAATTTGCAGTGATGAATTTAGAGTCGTAGAAATGTCCTTTGTGCGAAGAGGAAGGCACTGAAAAGGAAAGGAAGGCACTGAAAAGGGAACGTTTCGGTAGAAAGTTCGAAAAGGTCTAACTATTTTCTATGGAAGAAGAGGCAGGGTATTTAAATCTGTATTGTAGTGACTATTTATATTAGTATGCTGAGAGTTCCTTTGTTTAAAACTATTACTAATTTTAATATATTAAATTATGCCAATAGTAATAAATATTTTTATTTAAAATTTATAGTAGAACAATTTGTTACTGCGTTACTTCTTCATAACTATAAAGAAAACGAACACATAGCTGTACCAAAGAGATCCAATATAATCAATCCAGAACATCCTTGAAATGATACCTTGCCAGTAAGAACTATGTCAAATGCACACTTTGGAGTGATGAATTTAGAGTCGTTGAGATGTCCTGTATGCGAAGAGGAAGGCATTGAAAAAGAAAAAAAGGCACTGAAAATGGGAACGTCTCGGTAGAAAGTTCGAAAAGACCGAACTATTTTCTATGGAAGAAGAGGCAGGGTATTTAAATCTGTACTGTAGTGACTATTTATATTAGTATGCTGAGAGTTCCTTTGTTTAAAACTATTACTAATTTTAATATATTAAATTATGCCAATAGTAATAAATATTTTCATTTAAAATTTATAAGTAGTGAAGGGGGTCACTTTAGCCTCAATGGGAATTAGCATTAAAAACACCCTTGGGTCAGATTAGCCTCAATGGAAATTTAACATGGAGAAAAATCGTGGGTCAGATTAGCCTCAATGGAAATTAACATGGAGAAAAATCGTGGGTCAGATTAGCCTCAAGGGAAATTAACATGGAGAAAAATCGTGGGTCAGATTAGCCTCAATGGAAATTTAACATGGGAATAAATTGTGGGTTAATATACGTACAAGGGGAATTGAACATGGGATTTTTTTTTTTTTTTAAATTTTTTTTAAAAAAAGGGGTAGGCAATTGAAAGGCTATCTCTTTTCGAGAAATATGGTGGGCCCTGAAAAGGGCCTTTGGGTTTCTCCTAACACTTCCACTTCTTCAACCATCTTCTCACTTTTGTCACTATTCCTGTCTTCTTTTTCTCCTTTTCTGGCATCCAGTCTGGATGGCCCAAGGCTCTAAACTTTTCCTGGACTTTGATCCAATTTTGATTTAGCCTTTCAAAATCAGCCTGTTTCTTTTTGTTTTCCTGATCTTTTCTTTCTTTATACCATCTCTCTTTAATCTTCTTGACTTCTACCTCCATCACTTTTCTCATCAACTCCTCTCCTTTCCTCAGTCTTTCCTGGCCTCTCTCCACATAAGAGCACTCTGTCCCATGTGACATTTTTTCAAGAAAGCACCTGACTTTGCTTGCATTGTCAAGTGCTTCCTTTAGGCTTCCCACTCTGACATAGGTGGGATTTATCATACCTCTCAATCTTTTTTCCTCCTCTTCAATCATTCCTGCTATCACTTCTTTTGCTACGTTTAGACATTTAGCGTAGTCCAGGTACTCTGCTATCTTCCATTCTTTTTCCAGTCTCTCCACTACATAGATACCATCTATTATCCAGTTGTATATATGTACCAAATTGTTGAACAAGTCACTTGCAACCACCATCTTCGTTTTTATTATTCCGTAGAATGGTTCGAACGACGAACGTGGTGGGTTCTTATACTGAAAGCGCGGACGTGATGGAAAACATCCCCCTAAAACATAAAATTGATCTTACCTAGATCATGACCAAGCAACACGCGGACTTGAAGGAAAACATCCTCCTACTTTTCTCATTTCATATAATAAAACCCTAACTATACTCTCCACATACGCTAAGAAACCCATAATCTACTATTCACACAAACTTACGTTAACGGTTACAAACAAAAAACACACAAACACACAAACACATACACTCTCACTATAAATAAAGAGTTAGTGTTTATATTCACACTACTCTACCTACACACATTGGCAGATTGATCGTTATTTCTTTTCTAGAGTATTGGGTAGCCCTGAAAAGGGCTGTTGGTTTTTTTCAACTCCAGATGCACCTATCTAATGGTTGCACCTTCCAGGCCTTGCGCCACACACGCATCTTTGACTCCAGTCTCTTTTTACTTTTTGTCTTGAGAGTGCAGAGGCGGGATGATTCGCTTCAGCACCCCAATCCTCTGTCTCGGGAATATTGAACGACATCCTCTCTTCTCTTTTCTTTTCCTCTTCTTCCCTCTCTCTTCTCTCCTCCTCTTCTTTCTTCATTCTTGCTTCTTCTACGATAGCCTCCGCTGATAGTTCGTTTACTATGCGCCTGGCATATTCCAGGTGCATCTGGAGTTCTAGCAGCTTCACAATCCTTGTATTCATTGTCTTGCTGTTAACAGGTCGACGATGGGCCCAACTGACGATTAGTTTTTAATTTATACTGAAAGCGCGGACGTGAAGGAAAACATCCCCCTAAAAACATAAAATTCATCTTACCTAGATCGTGACCAAAATCAACAACAACGCGCGGACCTAAAAGAACACTCACTCACTTTTTATGCTACCCATCACTATTTTAAAAATTTTTTATAAATCACTTCAATAGACTATTTACATACACAAAGCAATCCAATTTAACCCTAAATATACACCTCAAACACCAAAAAAGACATCATTTTAATCTACTATCATTATCAACTTACTTAATCACTTACAAACACTAACACACAAACACATACCCTGACATTTTTTTAAAAAAGAGTTAGTGTTTATTTTCACACTACTCTACCTACACACATTGGCAAATTGATCGTTATTTCTTTTCTAGAGTATTGGGTAGCCCTGAAAAGGGCTGTTTTTTGTTTCCTATGGCATTCTTTTTTAGTTTCTAAGAATGCGATGTCCTCTGAGGATAGACTT
This sequence comes from Sinohyriopsis cumingii, assembly GCA_028554795.2. NCBI lineage: Eukaryota > Metazoa > Mollusca > Bivalvia > Unionida > Unionidae > Sinohyriopsis > Sinohyriopsis cumingii. Next base: position 29,965,471 of record CM068830.1, on the reverse strand, counting down.
TCTGGCGATAGGTCTGCTTCTTCGGAAAGAGAAGAAGAACTCTTTGGTGTCGATACGACAATCGACAAAGCCTCTGTCAGCTTCAGGTTGTTGCTGCTGCTGCTGTTGCTGTTGTTGCTGCTGTTGCTGCTGTCTCTGAAGTCTGTACTTCTCTGTCCATTCTTCTTTTTCCCTGTTCATTTCTTCTCTGAAGAGCTCTTCTATCAGGTCTTCAGTGATTTTTAACATTCTCACATTCTCTATTTCTTCTGGCTTCGGTATCAGACTGTGTCTGACCCTATGCAAATTCACGTAGGCTTCGTTGAGCTTAGCTAGTTCGGAGCACATCTTCTTAGGAGGATGAGTCGACAATGGATGGTTAGACTGGAAACAACCCCGGTTCTTAAAGTCAAAGCGCGGACGTGAAGGAAAACATCCCTCACACGGTTTTCGATCCGCAACGTTCAGTGAGTGTCATGCGAGGGATAGTAAGAAATGAAAGAGCATCAATCCAACATTCTTATAGCTAAACAAACCACAAAGGCATTTTTTTCAAAAGACAACATTTTTTATTCAAAAATCACTTAACACTAAACAACAACAACTCTAACATTTTTTAACAATCATCCAACACTATAACATCAAACAATTTTTTTCAAATCACAAACATTTTTTTCTCAATGGACAATCTACTTTAAACAGGGCTGACAACGTTGTGAATGAAATTGTGATTTCCATTGTTGGAAATCATTAGGCCATTGATGGACACTACGTTTCCTAGCTTGAGACAAAAGATAAGCATAATGGTCACAAAACCATCGATCTACTTTCACATCGTTTCTAGCAGAAGAACGAGGATCGAAATGAGTCACTAAATGTTCTAAGGAATAGCCTAGGCTTCGATGATGCAGAAAATACACACAGTACTGTCCACACACCAAGGAATCTGTGCCTTGTAATTTCACATTATTGAATCGGGTGGTTTGAGCATTTCTTCTCATAAAGTCAATTATATCGTCTTCCAAAGGGGGCAATCCGTACGAATCGAAATATTCCACGCATCCTTCTTGAGGAAAGTAGACGGCTACCCAGTGGGTTCCTGGGAGATGACTTTCGTCCGTGTTGATCACGTAAGCTTGATGGTCTTTAGGTTTGCGATGAGGGAGTTCATCTTTAGCACAGACGACAGGATTCCAAGAAGCCGTATACGAACTGTGGTTCAAAAGGTAATAAAGTTTCCAGGTATCCATTGTTTTGTGTGTTTTTTCTTCTTCACAGGTAATAATACGTTGTCAATTCGATCCTGACTTTTTGCTTGAAAATGTCTGACGAATAAACGGTTATTCGTTCTGTTTCCTCACTCTGATTCAGGAGAGCTTCGATACGATGGATCTCTTGAGTGGTTAATGGTGGACAAGAATGTTCACGCAAGTCTTTATACCACTGGTGCAACACGTCTTTGTTCGAGATGAGACTCCAAGCTTCGTCCAGATACTCGTCCAATTTTTCTTCTTGACTCAACATCAGGCATTTATCGTGTTGAATTTGACTGGGATGATCGTTTTGACATCCATAACAATTTTTCTTGATCAATTCCGTCATTTTGTCGACCAAGTGTTTGGCAAAACAGGAGACTAAATGGGCTTCTTGTTCTGGCCATCTCGATTTCATCATGATTACTTCTTCTTCTTCTTTTTCCACGGTATCCTCACATTTCATCTCCAAAGTCTCTCCACTAGGTAAAGAGGGATAACAGTCTTCCATGGCTTCTAATAATCTAGAATGACTTCTCTCAAACTGTTGATTTCTATGGTATTATCGAATTCTGCATACAGGAGGACGTTCACCGTTTCATCAGGGATTCGGTTTGCAAATTGAATTTCCACACGAATCTGACCGGATTTTATAGGGTGGAAATGTCCCTCGTCGCTGCCTTGGTCTGGAGTGAAATCGAAAGCCCACAAAGCATAGCCTCCTGCGTAATCTTCGTACGTAATGCCGTGACTGGTGTTGGTTCCTAACTGACCCGTGGCTTCGTACAGGGACAAGTACGATCTCAAGTAATTCTTCTTGGCAAAGTCAGGTTCAAAAGGTCTGGTACACAAGGTCTTGCCATCGCGACTGACTTCGATCTTGGACACGCCAAAGTGTTGAAAGTAGAAAGGATTTTTACCCAAATCTCCGTTGAAGGCTGTATTCTCGACGATACCAACGATCAAACGTTTCGGTAGCTGTCCTTGGAACAGATGATCTTCGATCATGGATCGCTGTCCCTTGGGAATGGTGAAGGTTTTCACTTCCACGCGTCGTATCGGATACTTGGCGGTCGTTCTGCTCAACGTTTGACTGATGTCGTTACCCACTTTAGGTAACACTTCCACGCGTCGTACGTAGAGCCTGGCTTCCTCGATGACAGTTTTGCAAGCAGTACTACCTATCAAATGGAAAGTGGCACTGCTCCGATTCAGTCTCAGGCGGACATTCACCCCGTTCAGCAAATACTTCTCTTGCAACCACATGTCCAAATGCAAACGATCCATCAGTTCTAAACTATCTCCACTTTTGATTCTGTTTCTTCGTTCTATAAATCCGTCATTGTTGTCTTTGGTAGCAGTAGTTTCGAAATTTTCAAACTTGTCAGCTTCGTCAGCTTCCCATAGCACACAGGCATTGAGATGAGTGTTCTTGGCATCTATTCCGTACGTCAAGAGATTTTCCAGGTACGCTCGATAAGGGTAAGTATCCATGTTGCTGCTGACCAGTTTGTTGTTCAAGTACAAGTCCACTCCGCTAAACAAGGAATGCATGAAATTGTTGACGGGAGCTATTACCTCATCGCCATCTAGGGGTGAATTGTCCTCATCGACAACTTTAACTTTCAAGTACAAGTAACTGCTATTCAGATCGATGTAATCTTCGGGCTGTCCTTTGATTTCAAACTCGATGGGAGCTGAGGCTGTCAATGAGGAGACGGGGTGAAATTCCACCCATTGGGATTCTTGCATCGTCATCATGGTGGGGGGCATGGCAAACAGATCCAGTTCCGTCTTGGAACAAGCGCAAGATTCTCGGTGCATCATTTTTTTGTCTCTTTTCTCAATAATCGAAAACGTCTAAGTTTCGAACGGTTCTTCTTTTCTTGGCCTTTCTCGCTTGAAGTCTGGTGAAAGGGTGTTTTCTTCTTCGTCGTCTCTTTCTGCCTTGTCCTTGCTGAATGCTTGACTCGGTAGCATGCAGGGCATTTATAGGTGTATCTCGTCGGCCTAAAATGTCTTTGCCCGTTTGCAGCAAGACATTTTTACATGCCCTCATGAAGGCTTCTTTAGGGTTTTGTTTGTCGATGATGACATTTTGGAGAAATTCTTTGCCTTGCGTCAGTGCCGCATCTTTCAAGGCGTGCAATCCGCGTGTCACCATCGGTTTCAACACCGGGGCCACCGAACGAAAGGCCGATTTCAGCATGTCTCCTAAACCGTGTCCTCGCTGTCGTGCAACCCCTCGGTACACTGGATACATGACTTACGAGTCGTGAGAGAACCGTTTTCGAAAATGGAGTTTCACCGTGACTTTTCCTTTGGTGAATGGAATATTTTGTCCCAAATCTCCTTTTATAGCAATGTTGACCGTGTCCAAATACGACTTGCTGACAGGCAAATAATGAGGATGAACAAATTCCCGGTGAACGTGATAGGTGTTTCCACCTTCCTGGTCACTGGTCGTGGTACTATCCACTTTGAAAGGAATGACACGCAGTAATGGCACGGAGGTGTGTCCCACCACGTTGTACTCCACCACATCGGAGTACACAAACATTAAATTCAGTCATTGGTTCAGTTCTACCGGTTTTCCAAAAGCTTTGTAAAAATCCATATTACTGTTGATCTTGGGGCTCATATTGTGTGTGACCATTCCTGCATGTCCACCCAAATTTCAAACAAACTACCATTGAACCTGAAGGACAACAGTTCAGTATCCTGAAATTTCATCAGTAAGCGACGAGCCACTTTATGGTACTCCAGGGTGACACTTTTTTTGATTCTGTTCAGGGCTTTGCCAAAGGCGAACTCGAACCTGTCCGCAATAGTGTCCACCAAATGTTGGCCACTAAAATAAAACCCTGGTGGAATTTTCACGGTGTAGATAATGAAGGGTGGTTTGCTGGCTTGTCTTGTGTCCCCTGAAAACCCGATGTCATTCATGTAGTTTTGTAATTGTTCGTTCAGGATTTCCACCTCAAAAGTGTTTTGCTTTTCGGTGATGTTTTGGATTTGTGTAGGGTGAATCATTTCTACTAAAGCCACTTCCCAATGGGCTTCGTGATCTAACGGGATGGCTTGAGGTAATTTAGCCGTGTAACAGCACAACACGTTGTTGGGAAACACCTCCATGGAACTGTCACTGGGTAAGGTTAAGTAAAATTGGTTTTGGTGACTCATAATTCTAGAGTTCTGTGGCTGTCCAAGGGGATATTACTGGACGTCAGAGGAGTGTCTCCGCCCAAAATGGGGTTCTGGTTGTGGTTGTTGGAGTGGTGACTGACACTGGCACTGGACACAACGTTCCCGTTCGAGGAGAATTTCAGGGAGGGATTGGGAAGCAGGTAACCGATGCAACTGCTCAATAAAATGGTCCACAATTGTTTGTCTCCTTGTTGCAAACTCAAATTGGCAATGGCTGCCCCGATGACACAATACACCACGAAGATTTGGCAGAAAAAGACGATTTGCGTTTTAGGCACACGTTCTCCACACCACACCCACAAGGGTTGTTTTTGTAAATCTTGCACAGAAGAACTAGGGGAAGAAGGAGTGGTCGACGTAGCTGCGTCTGTTGTGTGAAAGGGCATGATGGTCACTTCTTTTTATAGTCGATGACTTGCGAAGCGTCGATCCAAGAATCAAAACTGGCTGGTTATCCTTTCCAACGTACTTTGACTTCTTTGACACGTCGTTTGCCCACTTTACGGGTTCTGCGTTCGAGAATGCTTTCGATGTCGTACACGTCGTCTTCTTTTATTGGTCACACGTTGTAACTCGGGCAAATAAAACGTTCCTTTGAGCACTTCTCCGTTCATGTCTTCCAATTTATAGACGGCAGGATGAACGCCTATGCACTCGTCCAGTGACGCGAAACAATTCGGTCGTCCAGTTAGGTAAGTAACCTTTGTCGAAAGTGCGTTTGGTTTTGCCAATGCGCACCCAATCTCCTATGACCAACTCTCCACTTTTCTTGGGGACAGCCCTCGTCGGGGACGTACCAAACAGACGCTCAAACACCAGCACTTCGTTGTCGGGAGTCACGTCTTGCGGGGCACGTCCGATGCTTCGATGGTAAGATTGGTTGTACGCTTGCACCAGGTGCGGTAAGATGTCGATGTACTTCAGAGTGTGGTGATGCGTAAAATATTTCCACATGCGTTCTTTCAAAGTGCGTTGAAAACGCTCCACGATGCTGGCTTTGGTTTCTGGATTCTCGGTGGTAAAAAAATGAATGTCACGTTTCTTTAATTCTTTTTGGAAAGCTTGGTTCAGAAATTCGGTACCTTTGTCCGTTTGCCATCGAAGAGGGTGACGACCGCTTTGTTTCAACACCCGTTGCAGGGCTCGCACTAACTCGCTGCTGGATTTGGAAGTCAAAGGCACGACCCAGGCAAATTTGGAAAAGACGTCGATGACACAAAACAAATATTTGTAGCCACGATTGTAGCTGGCCAAATGAGAGACATCGGCTAAATCGCCTTGCCATTGATGATCGATGCCTTCCACTCGGGTGCGACTTCTGGCAAACTTGCGTCGAATGGGTTTGTGTAAAGTGTAGGTAGCTTGTTCTTGTAACCATCGTTGCACTTGAGGTAAACGGAGACTTTTCAGTCGAGTTTTGGCAGCACGATACAATTTTTGAACTCCTGCGTAACCTGCAGGATGCGAGGGATCGTAGTAAATGCTGGCTAAGACTTTTTCCATTTTTTTTGTGTTGATTGGTGTCTTAATAAGGCACCCACTCTTGGAAGAGGCTACTCTTTTTCTCTTGGGGTATTTTCTTGGATTGCAAGGCTTTGCGTGTGCGACCGGCAATAGGTGTCGAAGAGGAGGAGGAGGATGTCTGAGCGGGGGATATCGGTTCTTGTTTCACTTCTGTCTTCACTTCTGTCTTCACTTTCTTTTTCTCTTGTGAGGAAGAAGGGGTGGCCATCATCTTTTTAATCCATCCAATTCTGGAGGTAGGTGGTGTTGTTAACTTGCGTACTTTTTCTGGTGGAGTTTGAAACCCATCTTCTTCTTCTTCTTTTCCTTTTTCTGTCTTGGTCACGGGTACTGGTGGTACTGGTACTGGTACTGGTGATGGTGCTGGACTTTTCATCAAGGTCTTAAAATCTTTCAGAGTGGGTAAAGCTGTTTCGTCTAAAGCTTTCTGGTGAAAGAGTTGCAGTCGTTGCAAGAGTTGACCGTACTTTTGCGATTTTTCTGTTTCGGACAAATCTTGGCGATCCATCAAGGACTGCAATTCGTGTTGTAACTGGGACATTTCGCTCAAATTGGGATTGGGAGGTAAATGCGGGGTGCGTTGTTCTTGCCACCGATGGTATTCCATCCATCGTTTGTAAGGCACTAAAGCTAGTTTTCGTCCTTCCATGGGGTTGTCAGGGGTGAATTCTGAGATCTTGGGACTTCCGAAGGCCTTTTTATCTTGCTCCCACCAGTCCTCCCAACATGGTTCCCAAGACTCCTTTCAGTAAGGGGCCTATCAAGAGAGGTAAAGTGCCTCCACGTTGGACCAACATCTTCTTTTTCTGACGAATGGGAACTTTCTTTCGAACCATTTGGCGAAGAACGTGACGATGCTTGCTTAAGCATTGTTTCTGGTGTTTGGACAAAGGGATCGTGCCTTTCAAAACGTTCAAACAACATTCGCACACGGTATCGATGACCTCTTTGGAGGCCGTTTGAAAGAGTTTTTTTCGTAGGGGTGGAGAAGCTTTGGACAGGACAGATAACATGTCCCCATGTTTGGCTAAACGTGGTGGTAGTCCTTTTCTTTTCTTTCCTTGGGGTTTTTTGGAGGGTGACATCTTTGCTTGTGGGTTCCGGGACATTCACCAAACAGACACTAACGTCGATGACTTAACACACACCCTTTTATCTTTTTTTTTGGGACTATCGCTTTGTCATAAAGGTGACAATGTTTTTCCCAAAATCGCCAAGGAATCCTCCCCTTTGTTGACGCCTCTTTTTCTTGGAACGACTGTGTCTTTTCTTAGGGTAATGTCGATGCTTGGCTAAGCGCTTTGTCGGATGACGCGTCTGCCTTTGTCTCTTTCTTTTGTGGCTTCTTGGAGGTGACATCTTTTACAAGTTCACTGATACCCCGACTTGGTCACAGGTCTTTTTATACTGGAACGCGTCGCCACTGATTGTCTTTACGTCGTATCAGTTTGAGGACAGGCATGACACGTCGTGCAGGGGTACGCAACGGACTAAATCGAGCCAGTTCTTGCTTGGACAAATCCAGTAAACTTTGTAACATGCCCGATCTTTCATGGACTTTGATTTTGGGAGAAGGTACTTTGTGACCAGCAGCCACTGCCGCTAAATTGGAAGGTCCTGCGACTGGGGAAGTTCTTTTGGGGGTCATCAACGGAGAAGTTCTTGGTGTGATCAACGTCTCCAAGTACTCTTCAGTTCCTGGTGACATCAACGGAGAAGTGGACAAACGTGAGGCTGCCGGAGACGCAGTCACTGCCGTGGCAGGTCGTGGTTTGCGAGTGTAAGGTTGCGTCCTGGCCGAGGTGCCTCTCTTGCGACTAGTTTTCTTCTGTGGACTTTTCCTTTTCTGGGGACTTTTTCTCTGTTTCTTTTTCTGGGGGCTTCTTTTCTTTTTCCGGGGTGGTGTCTGGTAAGAGGAGGGTCCCGCCACTGGAGAAGTTATTCTTCTTGGGGACCTGGTCTTTTTCTTTTTCTTCTTGGGGCTTCGTTGAACTTTTGTCTTGGGGATAACTTTGGGGGCATTAGGATCCCATCTTAAGAGAGAGCGAATGATGACCCCTCCTAGAGTACCGCTCCCTCCAGGTTTCAAAATGATTTGTTTTTTGGTTTGAGTGTCAATGCGGGGATCGGCCAGTTGGACCAAAGCGACTTTGTTTCGATCGAAAAAGCGTTTGGTTTGATGAGGAATCTGAATGATTCCTTGGAGTAATTGACGTGCCGTCACCGTGAACCATCGTAAGACTTCTTTGAGACTAGCTTCTAAGACACGAGCTCGTGTTTGTGGATCTTTTTCTCGACTGATGCCATACAAGGCACGAATCAATTTGACGGGAAGATGCGACTGAAGGGACGTCATGTTCACACTGTGTGAGACAGACGAAAAAGGGTCTGAGGTTTTTATAGATTTTTTCATGGGGAGTGAAATGAAGTCGAGGACGGAGACGTGTACAGGACAGGCCCTCCGTCTTGGCACCAGTGGTGAAACAAGTGGGTACGAAATCGCAAATCCTCGGGAGTCGTAGGTTTCAAATCGACGAGTAAATAGGCGTGTGGCATTTGAGTGGCATCGTCGTGCGCCTGAGTCAGCCAAGGCGTTCCTAACTGTTTGGCTAAGACTTGCACTTGCGATTTATCTCGAGGGCTTTTAAACAAGACCACGTAATGCGCATTGAGACTGATGGTGCGATGGGCTTTACTTTGTTGAAACAAATTTTGGGTGATGTAAATGACACTGGCATTACGGTGATGCCCTTTGCGCGTGAACCACAATTTAATTTCTTCTTCGTCTTCTCCTAACATGTCGTCGAAAATGACCAAATGGGTTTGACGGGAGTCAGAGACAATGCCGTCGTCTTCTTTAGGAATGCCTTCCACAAACACGATGGAATCGCCTTGACTTTCTCGCAAGAGGCTGTACGCCGATTGCCACTCTTTGTAACACCACACGATCCGTTGAGGTGGCCGATCGATCAAATGATGTTTATGTTCGATCAAACGTTTGACGAATTCGGTTTTGCCAGAACCGCTAGGTCCAGCAATGAGCATGTTAAAGGGATGGCGAAGATACAAAGCCTCCCAACTGGCACGATCTAAGTGTTCGTCGATGACTTTGACAGTAGAGGAAGAGGGAGCAGAGACAGCAGAGGTAGCCATGGTGTGAGAAATGTCACTTGTGACACGAAAACAAACAAGACAAGAGTTTATATACTTTTTCAGAACACGTTTATTGAATGTTTTTTTTCAAACATGAATACGAAAGACAAAAATACATAAAAGCCAAAGGCTTAAGTACAAGGATAAAAGGCACATGATAACTATGAACGTGGAATAAACACAAGTGTCTGTACAACCACATGTTTTGGGTAATGTTCTAACCAGTTCTATAGTAGGGGGTAAGGTCACACAAGTGTCCTCCCGAAAAGGTCTTTCAGGCCTGTCCACGACAGTCCTGTCCTGGGTGACGGGTTCTTCTGGCACCGCCACTAACACGGGTTGAAAAGTAACTTTTTTCCTTGAACAACTCTCGTGCATACTGGGCCACTTCTTGGGTCCAAGCCTCAAAACCCCATTCTTTCCAGGCACGGACATCTGTCCAATGGGGATGTAAGTCACAAGCTACACACACATCGTCATACACGTCTTGGGTAGCTAAAAGTTGACGAATCTTTCTTTCCTGTTGAGGTCGAGAAGTATCCAGATGACAACGCAAGGCTTTGAGCAAAAGGAGTTTTTCGTGACCATTTAAGGCCATTGAGGTGGTAAGTACTGATCGTAAAGAGTCCACAAAGAATCGGCTGGTAAACGAAATCCCAGAAAACAAGTCACTAAGACACACACCACTTGTCGTCCCAAATTGAATGGATACAGTTCTTGTAATAATTGATGGTAATGATCCACGGTTTGAATATGGTCATTGAGTTCCTTCCACGGAATCTGTTGGATGACATGTGACATAAACCGTGGCATGGCAGCCTGTTTTTATATTCTCTTTTTTTCGGATGCAATAGACGTACTTTCTAGCCAGAGATCTTCGTTCTCCAGTAAGGAATCTAAATCTTGCATACTGTAACCGAAACGTCAGAGTTCGTTTAGAAGTTTCCTCTTCCGCTAAGTAGATTCCACGTAACAAATGTTGGTAATCCTTTAACTTGTCTTCCTCAATGCGTTGCACTAGGTAAATCTCGAAGTAACCATAATCATGAACATGTCGATCATTAGCGACCTCAAAGTTTTGAACAATGTCTGACCATTGAAAGAATTTCTGACGAATCAGTTCTCTTATACCATTCAGGTACCAGTGGTTAAAGATCTGGTGACGTAACGGATGCAATTGTTCTTTACGTTTGACTTGTATTTTCACCAGCTCTCGGTAAATCCTTTCTCTCAACTCCACAGGCAAAGCACGAATGTTCTCTTGTAAAGTATTCATGAATAGGTCACTCCATACAATTCACAAAAGTAATCCACATAGTGAGTAATTTCTGACCACTGCCATTCAGGGTAACGTCCAAGAATGTCACTGAACTCTTTTGATGTAAACGGTCTAAAGCGATACAATAGGAGGAATGTACCCTTGACCCAAAGAAATCTAACACACTGGTTGACTTTTTTCACTTTCCTCTTATGAATTTCTCGACACAAAAGTTCTACAGTGACCCATTGAGATTTTACTCTGGCAAACCCCTGCCAAACTTGCTTGTAAATCTTCCCTTGCAGTTCTTTAGGTAATGATTCAATATCGTTTTTGAAATGCAGTTTAAATACTGGTCTCGGTGATGTCCAACATTTGACTCCTAGCCAATCTGGTTTCTTCATCAACGACATGGTAAGTTCCTTCAATGTCTCGGTCCCACTAAGGGTAAGTAATGACAATTCGGTGACCATCGAGCATGTTCAACGTAGGCCGAATCTTGCGGTTCCCAGTGGTGAAGTGACACACCGCAACTGAAGCACTTGACTTTATCTCCTTCGCCCAAGTAGAAAAATCCGGCTCTGGCTAATTCTTCGGGGGTCGGTCCTCCCAGATACGTAGGCCATTTTCCTTTGAACGATTGAAGACGATTTTCAAAGTCGCAGTATTCCGACAAACGCACAGGAAACGAATATTCGTTTTTCACAGGTTCGTTTCGATGAGGGTTGGGTGACAGAAACAGGAGTTTGCTCAGGGCTGAATGACATCCGTAGGGGGGTAGACGTGAAGGTGAACATTCCCCTTTAAAACGAAACCCAGTAAAATGTCCAAGAGGACGAGCGGCATCGCTTTCGCATCCCTCAGGTTTGACACGCACAGCATCACTTACCATGATAGGGGTAGGGACACTAAAGATCCCATGATGCTTTACGGCATCGCTCAGGTCACAACGTACAGCATCGTACCCATCGCAAGGCTCACAATCGCATTCCACTTCCGAAGCCTCAAACTTGAATTGTGCCTTTCTAAACAACTTGTTCTGTGTTTCTCTGAAAGTATTCATCTTGTTCGCTCGGTCTTGGTAGTCACAATGAACTATCGATCTTGACCATAGCCCTTTTTATACTAGTCGCGATGCAGTCTCCAGCTTGTGCATCTTTCCTTTTTTACGTTTTTTATGTCTTGTTTCGGAAGGTACCGTCTCTAAGGTACCGTCAACATTGTACCGTAGTGTGATGGGTGGAAAGGCCATAGAAAGGTAAGGGCAGTGCGGAGACCATCGAGTATGTTCCAGAATAGCTGAATCTTTATAGATACATAGATCCATTCGTAACTTCAGTCCGCAAGCGAAACACTGTACCTCGTATCCCAATCCTGACTCAGGTCCCAAGTAGACAAATCCTGTTCTAGCTAAAACATGCGAAGAAGGTAATCCTTCTCTATCCGTAGGCCATTTCTGAAACGTGTCCAATCGACGGGCACAATCACAATAGTCAGGTAAGAAGACTGGAAAATGGTAGGGTTTGAACTTGGAGTTCTCGTCGGGTTTCTCACTCGATTCTTGCTGTGGCGAAGTCATCTTTCTGGTGGGTGGGTATCCTCTTACAACCAATGTTTTATACCAACGTGTCCATACGGTAAGGTGAAATGATTGGGAAGTCGAACTCGCTTCTGGTACACGATTTGATAAACTTTTTCCAAAGGTCGACTGACGATGCGGTGAGTGGGTAAACGTACAATCTTGTTCGGTTGGTAAGTGGTCACTTTAAAGTTTCCATCCTCTCCCGATTGCAAGGCTTCTTTCAATACCCCAAAGTTGACCACTCGACTGGTACGATAATTCAGAGTCAGTCCTTTCACTTTGCACGTCGTGTGCACTTCTCCTTGTTTGTCCCGGTATTCGTAGCCGTAATTTTTGGGACCGCCACTGACGAAACTTAGAATCTTGTCGTCGGGATGCTCGTCTGTCCAGGCTCCTAAACGGTCTCCTTCGATGTTAGGATGATGTTGAATCGGGTGATGGATGTAAATGCAACTGTCCGTGTCAAAGTACAGGACGCGTTCTTCTAACAGTTCTAAAGCTTCGTACAATTTTAAGCGAGCATGGGCTGTCACGTAAGCCGTATTTATGATGACATTTCCAAAAGGGTCGTCTTGTACAAAGTCCAGATCTTCTTCGTAATTCATCAAGATTAAATTCTCTCGAACGACGTCCACGTGTTTCATGTATTTGGTTTTGTCGTGAATCATCTGGAAGTAGCGGGAAGGTTCTGTCAACTATTCCGTCTTGGGTAAACACGGTCGTTGTGCCATTTTACCCCACAAGCAATTTAACATCACTTTGGCAAACGATCTCCTGCCTTCGTTTTTCTCGATGTGGTCTAAAGTGATGCCTTCTTGTTCCCGGTATTTCTCTTTGAATTTTATTTGGTCTTCGGGAGTGTGACACCAGGAAGGATAGCCGCTGGCTTCTTGCTTCAGTTTCAAAAAGGCATCCACGTAGTCTGCGAAAATGCCTTTCTGACTGGGATCACCCTTGCGGTACTGTTGTGTCTTGGGAAAATGGCAAATTTCGTACACTTCTAACAGTTGGTATCCCATGTCCAGAGCTTTGAACAATTCTACGCTGACCCAGGTTCCCGTCAAGGCCCGTTCTTCCTGGCTGTGCTGACAAGGTTGGTCTTGGTTGCACGTTTCGGCACAAGTACGGCACAAGGGAAACATCAGTTTGCCTTGACAATGGTGAGGTAAGACGGGATGGTATAGGTTCGTGGGAGGCAAAACTTTGCACTTGATCAAGCCTTCGTATTGTCGAATGTTTTTCAGGTCGATGTGTTCCGTCAGCAATTGCGGGTGCCCTACAGGAAAGCGACAATATTTGCACACGTAGGGATACAGCGAACACACGTCCAAGTATTTGATTTCTTCTCCTTTCTCTTCGTCGGCTTGGTACAGCAAACAGGTGGCATTGGTCCTTCCTCCGTACAAACTATCCCTCGGGTTCAGCGGGTCCATGAACTGGTAACTTTCCACGAGGCGTTTAAACTCGGGATCGGTTTTCATACGGTGATCGTACTCGTGTTCCCACATTTCCACCACTTGGTATCCTTGCTGTTCTAACTTTAGGCGCCGCTGACAAGTGTCCTGGTACAAGTCTTCCATGGTTCGTTGCAAAAACTGATTTTTAGTGCCACGGTCAGGGTAACAGACGGGACATCCGTGAAATAAGCAACCGTTAAACTCGTACACGATCTTGGGGTTTTCTAAGTCCCAGCCATCGACCGAATACGTTCCGATGGTCTTTTTGCCCCCTCCGTTGCGGGCATGCTGAATCCACATGTCTTCCTTGTCGCACAAGTAATGTAACCAACGTAGGGCTTTGACCGAGTATTGACGTTTGACAAAGTGGGTTGTTTGAGGACTGATGACAGCCACGGTGTTTTCAGGCATGAATCGTTGTCGATACACTAAGGAACACGCTTTGGCAATGGTGCAAGCTTCTTTCAAAGGATCGACCCCTCCGTGTTCCTTGAACAGTTCTCGAAATTTTCCACAGCAACGCCGTAAAATGTCCACGTCGGAACGACAATACTTTAGCATTTCTTCCTGAAAGTCGAAAGGGTCCGAGGCGTGAATCTGGTACCAAGCGTAGAAAGCTTCTCGTTGTTCGGTACGCATGTTGTCGGGGTCGTAATAGTGAGCCTCAGGCAAATGGGGTAGAACGGCGTGTTGATTGGCTTCCGTATTGAAAAAGTGTGGAAAGTACCCTTTAGCCTTTTCTGTCATTCCAAACGTTTTAGGCATTCGACTCAAAGGCATGGCCAAATAGCTCATCGAATCTTTAAACTGTACTTGTCCCACTTGCATGAAAATGATTTTGGCTCCGTTCAAAGTCACTTTAGGACGCTCGGTGCCTTGTTCCGTATAGTACCTCAAAAGAAACTGTCCATCGTATCCGCAGAAATTGTGAGCCATCACCGTGGCATGACGATGACAATCTCCGTAACGTTCGATGTCCTCTTGGCTCCACGTCTTGTCGACGGGGTCTAAGACCCATTGGGCAAAATCGGCTAACGTGTTTGGTCCCCGAAAGATTTTTTCACGCCCTCCAGGAATCTTGCTGCAGTGAGGGCAATGACTGAAGATAGGTTCTTGAATGCACTTCTCGCACGCTCGATGAGCCACGCAGAAATTAGGAATGTGAATGCCAGTCTCTTGCATGCATTCGAAATCGAAAAAGATGAAATTGCCTTTCTTCTTGTGACCGTCCTCTTTCTCTTTTGGGGGTTGGTATTTTTGCACGTAACATTGGTGTTCCAAGTCCACGATGTGGTGACAAATGTGACATTTTTTCTTTCCTGAACATAAGTGTGCCTTGGTATTATTGGTACGTATGACTTGTTCACACGTAGGGCACAATCTCAGCAGTTGACAAGCGCATTTCTTCTGTGAACCTTGCGTTTTCAGATGTTGTTGGTAACAGGTAGGGCTGACAAACGTGCGCAGACAAGTTGAACAAGGCACTGGTTCTTCGCTCAGACAGGGTGAAGAGGCCAAACATCCTGAGCATTTCAATCCACAATGCTTGTGTTGCTCTCGATTGTTATAACCATGGTCACATTTCTCACAATAATAAACATATCCCAGGAATCCAGTGATACTGGTAATGGTATCGAAATGTTCATTGTGATGATAAAGGTGAATGTATTTTCCGTCCTTAAAATCTTGCCCTCGAAACAACAAAGACCCACGCATTTCTTGAGGGTGCACTTTCAAGGTGTATGGTGGAGCTAGGACATCTTGCAATTTTTGCATTTCAGGAATGCCACAGGGTGTGTCTTTGGACAGGCCAGCTTGTTGCAACAGGAGTTCTGCTTCGTTTCGTTGTTTGGCTCGGTCCGATTGTCGAATAGTTTTCCAGGCTCTTTTCCATTCTGCCGTGTCGTTCTTGTTGGCATAGGTTCGTCCCACCACGATGGCTCGGGCTAAGCACATCTGGTCTTGAGGGTTGTTAATTTGGACGAGACTCTTTTTGGTGCTGCGAAGGTCGTTCACCAATAACATCTTTTTGCGTCCTGTCCCTTGAGGAGGAGAGACGTGGGTCATGTCTAGTCTGGCTTTTCCATCGGTGATGTCAAACTGGTCATTAGATTGTTGTACGTGTTGAATCTTGTCCATGACTTTGGAAGCAGTCAATTCTGCAGGGGTGCTAAACTCGATCCAAACAGGGGATTTCAAACCGTCGTGTTGTATGGAAAGTCTCAAGCGATCGTCTTCTTTGGGTTGACATTGTCGCTTGAGTGAAGTGAGCAAAGAATCCCACACCCCAGTGATGAACACTTCTGCTTTCTCTAACGGCACTTCAGCCTTGAAATCTTTAAACTTCACTGTGTATTTGTAAGCCGTGGTTCTAAATTTTCTAGAGGAGCGCTTTTCCGTCTCTCGAATGGAATAGTACTTTTCAGGGTTGACTAAGGGTGGTGAACTTGGTTTAGAGGGTTCTGATTCTGGTTCACTCATGTCCTCTTCAAAATCACTGGCATGAATTTGTGCCAAGATTTCAGCCCTGGTACGAGGCGATAGATCACGTTTCTGCCTCTTACTTTCTTCTTCTTCTTTCTTCTCGAATGAATGGGATCGTTTCATCTTGAAAGCAAAAAGTCAAATGACTCAAGTTCAAACACCATGAGCTACTTTATAGTCATAGCAGACCAGCGTATATAAAAGGGTGTGTGTCTTGTCCTTTCACTATTCATTTCACTCTCAAGCCGAGCACAACGATGGAAGAGACTAACCAGATGGAACGTTTCGTCAGAGCTTTGCGAGGGGTCATTAGAAAATTCTCTTCAGACCAGCCTACGGACTACTCTCCTTCCTTTAGAGATAAAAGTCAGGATACTTGCCATATCTGTCAGAAGAAAGGGCATTGGTCTTCAGAGTGTCCAGACCGTCAAAAAAAAAAAAAACAGGGGATAAAAAAGACAAAAGTCAAGATACCTGTTATTATTGTAAAGAAAAAGGACATTGGTCTCCAGATTGCCCAAAAAAGAAACAAGAGGAGTCAGAAGAAAAGAGGAATTCTTCAGAAGAAGAGAGGGATTCTTCAGAGGAAGAGAGGGATTCTTCTGAGGAAGAAAGAAGACAGGTGAAGAAAAAGAAACAGGAGAAAAAAAGAAGAAGGGAAGAAAGCGAGGAGGAAGAAGAAGAGGTAAAGAGTGTGACGGTGAAGAAATTCAAAAAACAGAGAGACTAAACAAGGAGAAAAGAAGAAATCAATGAACTTTTAATTAAAGTGTTATGTTGTGAATTGTGAATTGGATTGTAACAATGGATAAAGAATAAATTAATGATAAAAGGTAAGTGTCTTTGAGTTTTGATTTTAAAATAAGAACGTACACTCACGCACTCATACACAGACACGTACTATAAGGGTAAAATGGGTGAGTTTTTTTATTGAGTTATTGGCAAATTGAAATTGCATTTCTTTTCGAGAATGTGGGTGGCCCTGAAAAGGGCCTTTTTTTCTTTATGGTGTAGGGGTGAGTTTAAGCAATCAACTTTAACTGCCTTATGCCTTTGCCACGGCCAAGGCCTACGTCTGAACTGCGTAATGTTGATGATGATTGGGTTGAAATCACTAAGGGTGGTACGGTAGGCTTAGTCACAGGGTTGACGTGTTTAGCTCGGGAAGGTCGTATTCTCTTCGGTCGTAATAAAGAAGTCTGATACATTTGTTTCAGACTTCTTAACTCCGCTAAAATGTCCAACAGTACCGTGACCGTTTGATTTTCACCCTCTTGTTTCTTTGCTGCTACTTCTTCTTGCTGTTGTTGCTGTTGTTTTTTTCTTACCTCTTCTTCTTCTTGCTGTAGGAGAAGAGCTTGTTCCGCTTCCTTTTGTCGTTGTATAAATTTCTCCAATTCTTCTTTCTGTCTCTGTCTAAAATTCTCCACTTGCGGTAATGAAGAAGGTAACGAAGGTTCCGGAACAAATTCTTGCGAGGAGAGAAAATCCACAAAATCCCAATTCACCTCTTCTGAAAGTAAGTCCGGGTTCCCTTGGGCAGTCTCCCCTGTTGGTGCACCCCATTGGATCGTTTTCTGAGTTTCCGTCATGTTGAATCACTGTCGCATAGATTGACTGCACACAAGCGCTAGCGAATCTATATAGACTACGTGACGTCACAGACTGCTCTCTTCAGATTGGATGCGGGCTGACTGAATTTCGTAACGCGTGTTCGGATTGGTGAATGAACTCAATCCGTTTCAATCCTACCTCTGCCTATAAATAAGCACAGTTCACTGCATTGATTCACCTATTCTCGTCGCTTCAAGATGTGGACCACAGTTGAGTCATCCACCTTTGTGTCTTCCATGATGTTTCGGACAGACTTGCTCATGTATGTCCGATCCAAGTGGACCGTTGTCCACAGGACAAACACCAGCCTGTGGATACGTAGGATCTACGTTGAAAGACAAGGATGCCTGAAAAGAGTGCTGGTTTACGGACCAACAGTGAGACGCAGCCTAAGGACAAGAAGAAGACCAATGCGGTGCCCTTTATGTTAATGAATACATTAACATAAACCCAAAGGCCCTTTTCAGGGCCAGCCATATTTCTCGAAAAGAGATAGCCTTTCAATTGCCTACCCCTTTTTTTTTTAAAAAATTTAAAAAAAAAAAAAAATCCCATGTTCAATTCCCCTTGTACGTATATTAACCCACAATTTATTCCCATGTTAAATTTCCATTGAGGCTAATCTGACCCACGATTTTTCTCCATGTTAATTTCCCTTGAGGCTAATCTGACCCACGATTTTTCTCCATGTTAATTTCCATTGAGGCTAATCTGACCCACGATTTTTCTCCATGTTAAATTTCCATTGAGGCTAATCTGACCCAAGGGTGTTTTTAATGCTAATTCCCATTGAGGCTAAAGTGACCCCCTTCACTACTTTTATAGTAGAGCAATTTGTTACTGCGTTACTTCTTCATAACTATAAAGAAAACGAACACATAGCTGTACCAAGGAGATCCAATATAATCAATCCAGAACAACCTTGAAATGATACCTTGCCAGTAAGAACTATGTCAAATGCACACTTTGGAGTGATGAATTTAGAGTCGTTGAGATGTCCTGTATGCGAAGAGGAAGGCATTGAAAAAGAAAAAAAGGCACTGAAAATGGGAACGTCTCGGTAGAAAGTTCGAAAAGACCGAACTATTTTCTATGGAAGAAGAGGCAGGGTATTTAAATCTGTATTGTAGTGACTATTTATATTAGTATGCTGAGAGTTCCTTTGTTTAAAACTATTACGAATTTTAATATATTAAATTATGCCAATAGTAATAAATATTTTCGTTTAAAATTTATAGTAGAACAATTTGTTACTGCATTACTTCTTCATAACTATCAAAAAAACGAACACATAGCTGTACCAACAAAATTCAACATAATCAATTTGTTGAAATATCTATATTATTAAAAAGTTTCAAATCTTTCTTTAGTAATAATTTTTTTTCAAAATCTTTTAATAAGCAGTTTAGAATTGTGTAAAACTGGGCATTAGTTATAAACTATTGACTTTCTTTATAGCTCTAAAGGTAATATATATATATATATACATATATATATATATATATATATATATATATATATATATATATATATATATATATATATATATATATATATATATGCCAAAAATTACTGCTTTATTTGATGACGCAAAGGGAAATAATTATGCAAGTCAAGAACAGTTGTATTCAATCGATCTATATCGTAATAAAATGCTTTCCAATTAAATAATAATAATAATGACATATTATTATTATTATCATTATTGTTATTATTATTACTATTATTATTATAGCGCATATGTAACTTACATGCGATTAGCATGTATGTTGATGATGCAAGCGTAAACTGTCATTACTAAAGAGGAAGTGGAATTTGATAAGAATGATTGACTACGGGAAATTCTTGCCACCATCGAAATCGTGGACTTGTCAAAGACAATCAGGCACCTGAAGTGTTCAAAATAAAGCACAAACAAACACTAGATCTTGCAGATAATTTTTTTTGCCGGGTCAGCTGTATCAAGCTGCACATTTAAGATAACTCTTAATATTCATGGAACGTTAAATCATTCCATACTTTAACATAAGGGATGTACTGTATTTATATTCCACGATTACTGAAACTTTCTACTGCAACAGTGAGCATTATTTATTCAAGACACATTACCTTAACAAATATGATATTCCTCATGCAGTTATTCACACTTGCAAGCAGTTTAAGCAGTTCTCTATTTTGAAAACAGAAACTTTCAAGGAATTATTTAAGAAATTAAAGTGTTTAGCACATGTTTTATCCTTGTTAATAACTGACAGTGAACAGTACAGTATCGATTTGTATTGCTCTCGTCCATGTTGTTTTAAAAATCTGCTTTGGACTGCGTTTTAGCAAAATAATTGCAAAAATAATTGGAAAATCGATTATTGTATATAAGTATTATTATATATTTAATATTAATACATTAAGACAAGGAGCAGGCAAGTATGTTCTATAATAGAATAACAATACTGTAATAAAACTGTCAAGGAATTTGAGTGGTATTAGGGAATATAAAAAATTGAATTAGGATACAAATTCTATTTAAAATAAATTTGTGATTAAGCTTCGCTATACCTCTGACACACAATGTGTGCACGGCTGTTAACTCTGTATGTAGTATTCTTTATAACTGTAACAAATACCCAAAGATATCACGATGCCTTATAAATCCTTTGGTCATTAAAGCAGCACGTGATTCATGCACTGATTAAAAATGTAAACCTCTATTACCTGATAGGGGTCGAAAGAAATGTGCCTACTTCCCCCAGAGTGAGGTTAACCCGACAGCTTCTTTAAGCAGTTTATGTATTTTGTTTTAGTGGCTAATAATGCATTAAAATCGGGATGGAGACATCTCTGATGAATCTTGATACTAATATTCATGGCAAGCTTATTATGGGAATGCAATTAACTAGTTCAAAGTAGACGCCAATGTCGATATATGTGACCTACATTTTTCATTAAATAAAGGATAAATAATTGTGAAGAGAGTGTTCATACAACTGTAAACTCATACTTAAAATAACGTTTCTATCTTCAACTGTAGAAGTCGGTAGAGTATGGCATTTTTCATGACCTCGATTAACTTATGCGATGAAAAATTAACTACTTTCGTTCTCCTAATGAGTGTTTGATTAGTTACTCCATGATGGGGTATGTATAGAATTTAGTTGTGTTCAAACATTAATAAACACAAAAAATTCTATATATTTTAAGTTAGTTTGTGCCTAAAGGTAAGAAAGATATATTGGAAAGAAATACTTTAATTGTCGGTCAATAAGTCTGTGGTAGGTAGAAATGGCACTGATCCTCATCGATTACAAACCAAATTCAGCATGTAATTGATTTTAAATTAGCTTTCAATGTTTGACAGGAGCAATTTGTTTAGTAATCTTTACTTTCTTGGCAAACATGGTGCTTGTAACACTTAAGTGTAATAACTTGGACATGTTTCTTGTCATATCAATCATTATCCTCTTAACAATTTTCGCCTCAGTCACTTAGATAAATTGTGAGCTTATGTGTCATAATTAGAGTGACTGGTGGTGGAGGAGAGCTCGGCACTCCATCTCCTCCCTCTATATATAATTAGAGTGATTGGTGGTGGAGGAGAGCTCGGCACCCCATCTCCTCACTCTGTACATAATTAGAGTGATTGGTGGTAAAGGAGAGCTCGGCACCCCATCTCCTCACTCCTCAATAATATAATGGACAAATATTGATCTATCTATCGTTGCCGTTTAATAGTTTCAGGATCTTTTCTGGAAGTTTTAATTCCTGCTTGAAATGAACTGCGATATTTAAGTTCCACGGTCTCCTCACCCACCTTCCACCACCAAATCCCTCCTGTTATGACCTAAATTTGTGTCAGCCACTACACATAGTGACTGATATCCTACGTGCCATGTACTTGTGTTAATATTTATTATCATGTAGGGCTTGTCAGTGTTTAGTTTCAAAAAATTAAACGTTGACAAATATTTAAAAAGTCTTATATGATATTAGAAACCTGCAAGCATTGCTTTTCAAATGACATTCATACACATAAAGTTGCACATTCGTGTTTTGTTCCGATTCGACAGAAAGAAGGAGCCCGATATGGTTTAGAGATAGTCGATGCTGTCTCGAAAATAAACAACAACATAAAAACAAACAAAACAAAAACAAACACTAACCCCACCCCCCCAAAAAAATTGTTAAAATTAAAGCAGCTAGTTAGTGTTAGATTATTAAATTACTTATCAGTTTCACAGCTTTTTAGTTTTCTGTTTACTATTCAGATTCATTTTGTACACCATTCGTCGTCTTGGAGTTAAGTGCAGATGAACATTTCCATTTTTAAATGATTCGTTATTACTTTGTCATGTACCTATCCAATGTTAAAGCCCCAATGCCGCCGTTACCAGGAAAACGAAGCCTATGCCAAAACACCTGAATAATACTGATTTTTGAAATATATTAGTCCTAAACATCGTTGGGTGCCTTTAAAACTAAATAATATCGACGATTCATCGCATTAGGAGCCATTGAATTTTTTCAGGAACAGAGAAAAGTGGCAATTTTCACATGCGTACGAATTAATCAGCTGTTCATTAGCGACACCCGTGGGCCAACAGATTTCAGCTGAAAGCTGGAACGCAAGATCGGATAACGTCACCATGGTAAACATACGCTAACACCCCAATATGTTGGATATGGTACGTGCTCCTTATGTTATAATATTCCAGATTACTTTGTCCCAATATAAATAAATCGTATAGGAAATGAAGGAACAAAATGTAAGCATACTGTTTATATATAAAATTTCAAACTTCTTAGAGCCACTTAAAAAGCAGGCATAACTCTCTAACCAATTTGTCAGCCATATGCGAACGCTTCTGCTTTAGATTAGTCACTGGCGGAATTTGTCGAATGTATTCCGTCACTACTTTTGGAGCACCCCTGAAAATGAACGGAATTACGAGCTACTTCGGTGACTGAATTAAGAGGTGGCAATTCTTAATTCTAAACTGAATATCTGAACATCGTTTAAACCGAACATTTTGATTATTTCAAAGAACGGTTAATGTCAGATAATTTTTTAAACAAATAGTTTCCTTCCTTCCAAACTTTAATAAGATTTTTAAAAAATGGTGAAATTTATGAAAAACGGCGGCATTGGGGATTGAAAGTTTATGTGATTGTTGGGCGGTTAACATTAATAAAAGAAAACATCAGATATATTTAACAAATGTAAGAAGTCAAATGGTCACCAGAAACTTGCAGTTTTTACTGTTACATCTTGCCTCATGAACTCTCCTAATATAATTGTGTATTTTGTGATATCTATATTGTAAACAACAGGTAAATAAAACCAACATTGGGTGTGGCTAATTTCATTTGAGTGAATTGCACATTCTTCTTCAATTCTGTACATCGATATAAAGGTATCTGAACTGCACATGGAGAATATGAGTCGTAAAACAGGTGCACAAAACAAAAGCTGTACAATACAAGGTACCCTAATACACACTGTTGAATTAAAACAATTTTTGTAACGTTTAATTTTTTTAATCAAGGGAACAAATGTCTGTCTTGCCAAACTAATAGATCAACTCTCGAGGCTATCGATGATCAAGGAAACAGGTAATGGTTACATTGCTTCTTTTTTTGAGGGAGATTTTCTTCGCTTGTGTCTTAGGAAGAAACTGGATATTTTTGCTCCTTTTTGTAGCAACCCATTTATTCTTAAATGTTAAATCTTTGCCCATTTAATTAGTGTTCCATACGGATGTTAAACCTGTATTTACGCATTGCACACAGACTGGAATTGTTGAGATCTTCGCTGACGTCCGCAAATCGATATGCTTCGCATCAACGAATCTAAATTTCATAGATCGCAATTTGCTTTGAATTCCATTCACACGGTTTTGCGGACAATTTTTGGGAAAGCGTAAGAGGGGATTGTCCGAAGTGCTCAATTTAAGGATGCATGTGATATGCTGAGGAGGTATAATTTAAGGTCTTTTTTTACTACTGTGAAGGTCAAAAGAGTTTTGTTGAAAAACGTCTGGTTATTTAGAGATTGAATATTTGTACTGTTGAATCGATAAATGCGCGTATAATAGAGTATATCAAGGTTATCTGTGGGCTCGGTGTCAATTGTTATTGAATATGCGCATAACTGTCACTATAATGTAATTTCATTTCATGAAAAAGTATCACCTAGACTCATTATTCTCAGTAAACTGCGACATAACAACCTCGACAATTGCGGTTAGTTTCTTCTATAATTTTACAAAATATGTTTCTGCAAATAAATCGACATTATTAAAAACTCGTATTTCCTTATAAGGACAATATAATTAATGTCACAGCTAATTCCGCACTAGTTACTGACACTTAGGTAATTTGTTCGCTGGCGCGGCAATCCGTTAGAATTATAGTTTCTTTCAACCACTGAACATAGGCTAATCTGTACAGAAATGTAACTAAAGCGGCCAATTGGAAGAAAATCGTCAGAATAAAATATTTCATATATGCGTTCATACTTAACATAGCAAAGAAAGGTAAAGAGAAACAAAATTAAAGAAGGTATCTGATTCGCGATTATGAGAGAGCATGCGAAGACGTGTTTGGAATTCAAGAAAGATGAATATTTAGCTGAACCTATATGAAGTGATTCGATACCCAAACTTCCTCAGTGAAGTAGATTCAAGCTGCGAAACAGTGACAGAATAAATTGTTTTTTTAAAGACACTGTTGTGCTTCTAAAAAACCTTTAGGAGAAATTGTAATGAAATTACTAAAAATGAAAACCATGACATAATTTGACGGTATTTACCAAATTCAATCCATAGCACATACAATCTTTGGAGAACTGGAACCCATTCTTAATCTTTATGATATAATCTTGACAGGCCTATCTCAAAATGAGGACCATACCATTAGCAGCGGTAGACCTGGCACATATAATTTTCGTGACTATGCAAAGATACACATTAAATGTTCCCGTTTTTATAATACTCGCAAACCCATTTGACATAATCCATATATGGTGCATGATATATTTATTCAAAAACACAAGTTGTCTTTCATTCAATTACTCAAAAGAGAAAGTTGTCTTTTATTCAATTACTCAAAAGCGAAAGCTGTCTTTCATTCAATTACTCAAAGACACAAAGCTGTCTTTCATTCAATTACTCAAAGACGCAAAGCTGTCTTTCATTCAGTTACTCGAAGAAGCAAGCGTCTTTTAAAGCATCGTTTAGATATTGTCGCCACTCTTAATATTACAGTATAGCAACAAAGTCAAAAGTAGCACATATTGTATAGGGATCCCGGCCGAAATTCCAAAAAATGTTCGGCAATGTCTAATCTTCGATTCTCTTCAAATGTTTGTCGTGTTCGCGTCACTTTAAAAACTATGAACGCTTCAATTTGTTTTACATCAGATGTCTGTTCGAAGATAGCGGATCTGGTTCATGTTATGTTCTATATGCTACATTAACTGGTGATAAGAATGATTGGTAGAAAGAGTGTACCGATCACATTTTCGCGTTTGAAAAATGTAATTCAATAATGCAATTTGGATGTAATTAAAAGGATACGCGTTTTTCTTACTCCATTCAAAAATGTAACGTTGACAGAAATATAATCAAACTACGTCAATTTTAAAAGTATATAGTTACTGAATTCATTGCTCCTTGGAAATGTTCAGTTAGAATAGTTGTCAAAATCTAGGTGTAAACAATGCACTAAATCACTTAATAGATTCAGACTTGTCAAACAACAACCGTATCATGCATGCTTGCCAAAAATCAACTTCTTTCTAAAATGCGCGCTAGTTTCTAGACAACATTTATACTTGATAATAGCCACAAGGGTGCTTCATTTTATTCTATTTTTTTCTTTGCATGTAGTAAATATTAGTCGCATTCTGCACGTTAGTATATTCATAAATTATTTCCATTACAGTTAAAATAGAGACCTCACCACATTTCTAATTGATCATTAAACAACTACAAAACCCACTAATGCACGATGTTAGGGGCCGCCCATTTAGTACGTACGCATGGTGGGGTAACCTAAATGCATACGCTTGCGTATGGGGGGGGGGGAGTCTACTGATAATGTACGTAATACGTACGCATAGGAAACGGGTGGGTGGGTGAAACCTCGATAATAATTTGTCTAATACGTAACCTGTTCGACTGGGTTCAGTCGGCATTTGAATTTTAGCGGACACATAACAAACTCTTTTAATTTACGCAGCTTATTTATATGAAGCAGCCAGTCATTCAACGTCGGTGGACTATCTGTTTTATTAAACATGTTAATAATATTAATCCTTGATCATTTCTACGTGGATTAAATATATACCGTTCTATAGAATTGGGAGGGGGATGCGTCAAGCGTACGTACGCAGGTGGGGGTGCGTGTAAAAAAGTACGCATGTGTACAGTGAGGGGGAGTGGTCAAGATTTGCCAGATTTTTGCGTACGTATTAAATGGATGGCCCCTTACTCTATCGCAGTCCTGTTATAGCGCTATTTCAACATTACAATGAACGGAGGTGATACGATGCTAAAAATGTGTCACTAAAAAAATCGCAAAATCCGACTGATACCAACGAATGATCACTAGCACAATTCAGCCCTCACTTTTTATGATTTGTGAAAAATATATTGATAAAATGAGACAAATCATAACTGATACAGGTTCAATGTTCATCCCAAGAAACAGAAAATGGTTGGAATGACACAAAGAATAACATAAGTCACAAGACTCCAGTGAATATCCTAAAAGAAACACATTTAAATTAACATTGGTCAACAAGAAACTTGTTGGGTACTTTAAGTTGAAACGAACTAGTGTACTACTAGAGAGTTTTCTGAGATCAAAACAATTCATTCAGGGCAGAAAAAAGATGTGTGTGTGATGTGTGCGTGTGATTTGGAATTTTAGCGTAGCTTAAACAGTTTTTCAGTCATATCGCTACAATGTCTGCAGTGTGGCAGTTTGAAGTGATGTCTAGCACTGGGGCATCATGCCGCAGACAGACAGCATCATGTCCCACCATTCACATAATGCTGACACCAGGCCAACCAATCCTAACACTAACCTCTTACTGCTGAATGCCAAGCAAGGCAGCTGCTAGTACCATTTTTTAAATAATTCTTCGGTATGACTCGGCCGGGGTTTTAACCCGCGAGCTCCCGCATCCAAGGCGGACGCTCTAACCACTGGGGCGGTGGACAAAAGATGAAAAGAAACTGTTAAAAGAATTTTAAAAAATTGTGTAATAAAAAGATTATAAGTATTATACGTGCAATGACTGCATATGTATCAAAACTGAATATAACAAGAAAGACATCAACAAGTATTGTCTATGAATGATGACAAGTGTTTTGTTGTTATCAGCATACAAATTATTACAGTTACAAATGTACTTTTTAGAGAGAGGGAAACTAAACAAATTGAAAGTTTATTTTGTTTTCATTCAGCTTTTCTTCAATCTCTCTTTGTATTTCATCTGAGATGTTATTATTTTCAGTGAAGATAGTTTCTTCAAAACAGTGGTACGAGAAAAACTAAGACCAGAAGAAAATATATGAGATAAAGCAAATCATAAAAATGAATCTATTCTTCAAAGGTACAAAAGTTATGTAACGTTTAGATTAATTCATAATGCATGAAATATAACTTTACAAGCACTAAAACAAACTTAAAATCAGACACTCCCCGGAAAATACTGGTTCTCCATCTATTGATCTTTCATGGAAATGGTTAAATTTTTGCAGCCTGAAAGTCTGCAATGATGATTTTGTTAAGAATCATTTCATATCATGTTCCTCTTGTGATATATTCTATTCAAAATAACATAGGGGCCCCGAGTGGCCGAGTGGTCTAAAGCGCTCACCGTTCCGGATCACTGCCATCTCACCTCTGTCTGCGTATGTTCGAGTCCAAAGCTCGGCTAGCGTGGGTACGTGGGAAAGCCTGCCAGTAGCTTCTCGTGGGTCGGTGGTTCTTTCCTGGGTTTTCCAGGGTTCTTCCTCCACCAGTTATACTGGCCGCCATATATGGCCTATCTTGTGCTGAAAAATGGCGTTAAACCCTAGAAAAACAACAACAACAACAACAAAACAACAGAGAAAATGTTTTCATTTGTTCAACACTAAATACACAACACCTGTAAAAACTGCTCGACACAAGACAAAAATGCCTTCAACAACAATATAGAATAGCATAACACCAGTTTAGTCTTTCTAGACAGCAGACTCACTGAGAGGATTCTGGAACAGATGGTTTAGTCTTTATCTCTTTCGTGACAAGTCTGTATTTCATTACCAATCTTATTTCATGCTAAACAGCTTCTCTTGGTAACAAATGTTGCTAAGGGCAACACATTTAAAACCAACCAACCAGAACACATTTATTTGAGAATAATTTCAGTATTTTTATTCGTCATTTTGTTTGGACGTTTTGAGTGTGACATCTTTAAATGTTATTAAACTTTCAGTCAATACAGATATTTGCAATTGAACCAAAATTTCAAAACAAATCTATGGAAATATCCAAATCCAATTAAATTCATATAATTAACTTTCAACCATTTAGTAAACTGTCCTAATTATCACTTGGAAGGAATCTGGTAATCATCGATATAGGAGTATAAATTATCAACATCTGACAATGATTTGGAAATTATAGCAACTCTAGCATTGACTAAGACTTCACATATTTGTTTCTTGTCCATTTTTTAACAACTCATTTTCATTCAGCTTTAACCCTATCCCTTTGTTTGTTCCATTTGCAATAGCTATGTTCCTGTTTGCACTCTTCAAATACTTTTGATAATTGATCAGTTACATGTTCTTCTCCTAATTCAATTTCCAGATGATTCTGACCATTTATCAATGATAAAATCATTGATCGTTGATATTTCAAAAACAAAAAGGTCATGAAGAGTCTGATATGACAATCTGAAAATACTTTATTTGAAGATGATGATGATGATGATGATGACGATAATCAAGATAATGATGATTAGATACTACAAATACAGGATCAAAAACAAACTTACACTGTAAATCTTGATAGTGGTTTTGATGGTGTTGCTTGAAGAGAAGGTGCTAGTGTACCACTTTAAGTAACACATATGCCAAGGTGACATAAATGAACGCCTTGGCAACTGAACGACAATAAAAACTGGAAGAAAAAGACTCAGAATAGTAAGCAAATTACTGTTATGTAATACAGTTCACATTTCATACATTACCTAAAGAATGATACCTAAAGACTGCAGACTTTTATGTAATTTTATTTACCTTCGTTTTAATTCAAAATCTCAGAGAGTAGCTTGTAGTTATAGGTTACTGCATTTGTATGGGAAAATATGAACGAGTTTTGGGATGGAATACTGCACGACCATGGGAGTGAAGTATATCCTTCTGACAAAACCAGTTCATATTTTCCCATACAAATGCAGTAACCTTTTTATTATATGCTCATTTTGTATTCTACCTAAGGTTTAATTATATAAACAAAATACACTACAAGAAACAATGTAAATGAATGTATGCTGCACTCAAACTAAATACACAAGCGCATATTCATCATTACACAAATCAACATTATTGCTGTGCACATAACTCCGCCCAGATAGATTTGAACTTAGTCGCGCACTCGACATAACTTTCGAAAGAAAATGGTGTGTCTAGTTAAAATTGAAATTTGGAGTCATATTGTGAATGAATGTGCATTGCAACAACTTTTCCATTTGATCTGGAATGACTAGATTTTGGTATTTTTCTCGATTCTAGGAAATTTCGTGATTATGGACTGGATTTGTATGTGATGATTCCACATGAAATACATGAGATTTAAGAAACTAGGGAGAATCGTGTTGACATCTGCAAATGTGTTTCTGTTTCTGTCATTGAATGCTTGAAATCATAATGTGGGAAAAATATGAAGTCTTTCAATTGCAATTATCAAAAAGATGCTATGGAATTTAATGCTTATTTCATTTTGAGTGCAGTAATGAGGATGCAATTGCACTTATCAGTGAAATTACAGAACAATTTCGAAATGTGTAATCCAGATTGAAAACCTATGATATGGCTCATGTAATTCGGATTTGCAGAATTAAGAAAATACATTTTGAGGAAATTCAGGATGTAAAACTGTAAGTATATTTTATTTTGCCATTCTTATCACCAGCTAAAGAAGAGAGTATATGACTTGTCACTTGTATGTTATTTGTAAGGACCTTATCTTCCGTCTGTTATATACTGTAGCTAGCCTAAATCCGTAACATTGTATCAATGCGGAATGTGCCAAAGCAGCTGGTATGTGGCAGTCCACGAAACATCTGTTTTAGTTTATTCAGAAACAAATTTAAACAATCAAAAGTGCTGGCGTCTGCGTCCATTGTTTGTTTACAACAGAAAGTAGTTCCTTTATGCACGTGAATGCTATATGTTTATTGTCACGTGGATTCAATATCGGGTAATACTGCACGATTCTGACAATGTAAAGTTAACGGGGAAAAAATGAGCACATAATAATCTTTCATATTGTATAATATTCATCCATTCTGAGCTTTAGTAATTCAATTTAACACTTTTAAATTTTACCTCATTTCAATTGCTCCACAATTTTTTTTTAATACCTTGCTAGTGTATTGTGTAGATTTTATTTCACATTTTACCAATGTACCAATTCATTATTTACTGCTGATGTTTTGTATCCATCTCTTTCACTCTTGACTTATGATGAAACTCAAATTTGCATATCAAATATTTTAATGTATTCAGGCTCTAATGTCTAAATCTTTTTTCTATTGCTAATTCCAAGAAGCATACAGTATTATCTTTGCAAACTCAAAGCTTTTGTGCTCCTTAACAATTATATATGTACTAAATTTCCTCAAATTCAGCTGTACTTTGTGACATGGATAAAATTCTTTCAATGTCATACTGTTTTCACCTGGTTAATCGTATTCTTTCCAATTAAGAACTTATATTATTTGTACAAATCATTCTTTTGATCTTCATCATTTATTCAACTATGTTGTCTTGTTTGTCATAGAGATATCTCATTTATAAAATATGCCTCTATGTTCTTCCTCTTCGTTCAAATTGTCCAGTTGTAAATGATTGGATTACCTAAAATTAATTGTCTGGTCTTAAATATTTCTTCTTTAATGTCAAGAAGGTAGTAGTCCTTTTCAACCATTGCTTTGTATTGTGAAATTATACCCATTTCACCAGATTTAAATTTATGCATTCCAATTTTAAACTGTTTCATGAAGCAAAAGTAATTTTCCATGTGTACAATACTTCTTGCTTGCTTCAAGATTAATCATTTATATTTATCTGTGACGAGTGTTATGATAACCATCAATTATCTTTGGTATACATCAACCCGTTTTTCTTGGTTTTTGTTCCAGTTTAGTGATACAGTACAATATTTTAGTCTCGAGTCTGTATGCATCTATTAAACCTTTCAAATACTGATGCTTTTTGTCTGAGTAAACTGGAACATGTTTTCCTGTTCTAGTAAATAATTAACTTTTTTGTCATGGAATTGTATATATCTATTGTTTATTTATTATTTGGATTAAATTCATGTACTTGGGTTTCGTTTCTATATACAGTGTTACCTGAAGGTGGTTTATGTATATCATATATTATTTCCAAATGATGAGGTCGGTTCATCCCAGGCTGCACAAGCAATTATGGGAAAACTGATATACTTGAGTGCACAGGCTGGGTATGGCTACATGGCCTGTGTATAAATTACCTCATCGTAGAGTTAAACATCACATTATGAAGAGTCTTGTCAATGAGCAGTCCATGTTATGACATGATCTCCAGCTTTTGAACTGACTGATTGGTGATTGATTGATGGCTGGTGAATGGTGAATGGTGAATGCTGAGTGTAGTGCTGAAGAAGTGAAGGAGGGATGGAGTGATAGCTATGCTGTATCTCCGTATATGCACCATATTGTTGGTGTTGTTTAGCCATGGTGCTAATTTGGGTTGTGTTATACCCAGTGTGCTGCTGTCTGGGGTGACGTTGGCCCGGAAGACGATAAAGGTCATTACGTGGTGAAGAACCAAGACTTCTGGACCAGTGGGTCTGCAGAGAACGAGAGACTTCACGGATCTTTAGGCAGACCAGGAGGGGCTGACCATTCATTGTGGCTCCTCAACTGTTTGACAGAGCATTGGGGCTGAGAAGACCTTTTGGTTTTTGAGTCTGACTCCACAAAATATATGCTCATATGTTTCACATAATATTTAACTATTTGAGTGAAAACTCATCAGATTTCATTATTTGAATAGAAACTCATCATATTTCACTATTTGAATGGAAACTAGTCATATTTCACTATCTGAATGGAAACTCATGTTTCACTATTTGAATGGAAACTCATCATATTTCACTATCTGAATGGAAACTCGTCATATTTCACTATTTGAATAGAAACTCATCATATTTCACTATTTGAATAGAAACTCATCATATTTCATTATTTGAATGGAAACTCATCATATTTCACTATCTGAATGGAAACTCATCATATTTCACTATCTGAATAAAAAATTGTCATATTTCATTGAGTGAAACATATACATCATTATTTGAGTGAACTATATCATTTATTACTATATGTGTAGAAATTGCCAATGTTCACGTGAATGATTTCAATTGTTTGTGTGGAATCACTTTGAATCATTAATCATTGTATCTTTTTACTATATATTATAAGGCTATTTAAGGTGGGGTTTTTGTACATCAGTTCACATTTCATTTAAATTGCAATACATATCATGTTCATGCATATTTTGTTAAATATCTAATATTTGGATTTTGTTGGCACAAGAATCTTTTTCACTGAGTCATTCATAAATAAACAGTTTTTTTACCATCATTAGTGTTTTTCATTATAATCTGATGCCAACCCGGCTATTACACTTGTTATTAAACTATTTTCCTCATCAAACTGTATATTTTAGGTTTCCATTCTTTAAAGATTTCTCTACAACCACAATGTAAGTAATTTCCCTTTTTGATATTTTACTTTTCAATCCCATGCATATTTTGAGAAATCATCAGTGAAAATATCTTTGTATCCATTACTGTCCCTTTCATGTGCTTGCACATCAACAGCATTATCTGCCCCTGGTCATCAATGAGCCTTACACATACCCTTCTGTATGGAACTGTTTTTATTTGCTTGCTTATGCAATGCATATGTAGATTGTTTTGATAACCATTCATACAAATCAGTATGCCTTATTATCTTTCTCCTATTTAATTTCTTTTCATAACTGATATCTCTGTAAGCAGCCAGACGTTCTTGATTATAGGTATTGCCAACTAGCCAAGAGAAAGAGCATCTAAAACATGAAATTTTTTTATAACATTTCCAGTTTTCCTTCTATCCTCTCACACATATAATTAAGTTCTGATTCTTGTCAAATTCTATCATTTCTATGGTTGAATCTAAAACACATA
Source organism: Sinohyriopsis cumingii (assembly GCA_028554795.2). Lineage (NCBI taxonomy): Eukaryota > Metazoa > Mollusca > Bivalvia > Unionida > Unionidae > Sinohyriopsis > Sinohyriopsis cumingii. The sequence continues at coordinate 29,932,468 of CM068830.1, read as the reverse complement.
TTTCATATCCTAAGTCATCATATGCTATTTAAATCAAACTCTGCTTTTAAATAATTCTGTTTTATTTCTGAATCATTATCAATGATCCTTGTAAAGTTTATGAGCTCTTCAAGTTGTACTTTAAATTTAACTAAACAGCAATTTGTGTTTTAACCCCATATCAAAAATGAAATTAGTCCTTCTTCACTTCACTGAATTGAAAGTTTTCTGTAAATCTGTTTTCTTTCTGAAATATTTACATATGTTAGCACTTTTATTTTCTTAAATGTTATTATTTGACATAACTTAGTTTTGAGCAAACTTTAATGACATCCAAACTTGTAAATAAATAGTAGGCATAATCTCTTGATGCTGACAATGTTGCTTGACTCATGTTAAAGTTGTGAAATATTTCTATCTGAACTCTGAAGACTGTAAAATTCAATACAATGTAGCCTTGTACTAACATTTCTGGTGGGCAAAATAATTCAAATTATTATCCTTTGTTCCTCTGCTGCTTTTACTGTTTCAATGCAGTGCACACATCTGAGCTCCACTTGAGGCATAGCAATTATGCTAGTGATTATTCCCTTAAATCAACCAGAATTTGCAATTTTTCAGTGCCACAACTGTATTTTTATCATTTCAATTTTTTTTATCAAGGTTTACAACAGCAAATTAGAATAGACAAGTTGTATACATCAATTCCAATAAGAATGTTTACAATGTATCCATCTATTGTGTGTCAATTTCACTAAAAAGCATTCCAGTCATTGGATATTCATGTGAAGGGATGACTATTGGATGCAGAAATTCCAGAATAACTGTAATGTATTTATGACCAGATATTCATATTATCTGATCTGGAACAGTATACACAGACATAGACAATTTTTGCCAAGTCAGAATTACACCATATAATAAGAAACATCAGTTTGCCGGATATATTTACCAGATAAAAATCCAATGGTTGGACAACTCTCTGTCAGTTGGGAGACCAGCATATGCCCATATTCTTCTCTAAACAAAGAAGAATTTACTCCTTTAAGTTGATATTAAACCACCCTTGTCCATGTTATAGGTCCCACCCTCTATATCTTGACCAATTCCCTTAGTTTTATCTTTAACAAACATGTGTGGGGCAAACTGGCCATATTCCAAAAGACAAGACCTCTTTTCGGAATGTTCTTTCAAAAAATGGAAATAAAAATACTGAGCAAAGAGAAAAAAATTGGTTCCAGAAGTTGTATAAATATATATTTTTCAGTTTCTCACAGAATGTATAGGTTTATGTTTACACATTTACAACTTTTAAAAAATAAATATTCTGTAGCATATATAACGAATTATACAAAAGGTTAAATTATTTCTAAACAGACAGTGTGAAAAAATGTTGTTTGTCTGAGCATATTATGCAATCATACACTGAAAATCTTGCAATAACATGTAAGTTAACACTAAAGAAATTCTTATACATTAAATAAAACAGCAGAGCTATGATATTTTACATCTAGAATCACTTGTATGGATAATTTCTATGATTGTATCCGCTGCAAACATGATAAGCAAATTCACTCTACTCTAATAATATATTATATTACTTTAAATAGCAGAATTATAGATATTACAAATAGTATAAATAATGGGTGTCTGTCCAAAGAGCTGCAAGCAAATGTGATCGGCAAAATATCTGCTTCTAATTCAATTTCTTCTATTGAAAAAGACTCCTCTTTCTTCATTGTTTTAAAAATCGCTGTTAATTAAATTTGAAGTATGATAGTGCTGAGTTTCAGAAATAAATTTTACAAAAATCAACCCATAGATATTGATGTTCAAAGTAGTAACCTCTTCATATTACTGCAGTGAATTCAAACCTTGAAAACAAGATTTCCATGGAATGCTATCTCTTGCTTGCTCCACTATGACATAATCTAAAAACTTTGCTTGGGCAAGAAATCATGATAAATAGATAAATGTGACTTTAACAGTCAGTCGTTATGGCATCTAAAATCTCTCATATAAATTTCATGACTGTACATAAAACAGTGCCTAAGTAACCGAGCTAAATGCTAAAACATAATGTAATTGTTGGAGCATGAAAAGTAGGTCAATGTGGTCCACTTTTGCCTACTGTGAGTAAAACGATCAAGTTTCATGACTGTGCATGCAAGAGTTGTAGAGAAACTGGGCTAAATGCATATCTCATTGTAATAACTGGAGTGTTAATGGTAGGTAAATGTGATCTACTTTGGCTGTGTTGACCAATATCCAAGATAAATAAACTGATCAAATTTCATAACTGTATACAAAAGTGTCAGACAATCATGGCTAAATGCCAATATTTAGCATACTCACAAGATCAAAAAATAAAAGTCACTGTCACATAGTTTTCCCACGGAAAGTATTACCCACCAAATTAAATATACCTATCAAGTTTTATGAATGTACATATTAGTGTGAGAGAAACAAATTTAAAAGCAAACACTTAATATAATTGCTTTAGCATGAAAAGTGGGTCACTGTTACAGGTTTTGATGGGCATAATGTATGTTGTCATTTGACAAAAGAAACTTATATTTGTGTCAACCATAAAGGAAATTTATCAAATTAATGAGTTGTATATTTTTCGTAAGACCAGACTCAACAAAAACTGAAATTATGAAATTCAGTTTAAAGTTTTCATAAAAAAATTTGTATTCATACAAAATATTCAATACATCCTCAGGCAAAAGATTTATTCTTGATGATGGCAAAGTTGCTGGCATTGTTTATTTGTTATTCATATTAGAAGTCTTTAGAGGGCATATATCATCATGTTTTTAGCAGTTTCCATGGTTACAGACCCTTGTTATAGTAAAGATGATCTTCTAAGGTTAACTTCTGGAATTCTGGCTCCAATTCATTGACAGAAACCTGCAAAATTTGAAATTTATTAATAAAATTAGTCCTTCCAGAAACTTATTTTAATGCAGTTTTTCAAACACTAAAATAGATTTAAATAAAAATCTGTTAGATTCTCACTGGTAAAAATTACATAAGAAAACAACAAAAATATGAAGGTGGATATCTTAAAATGTAGTTGTTTGGCAAATATAGTCTATAATTCCAAGTTTATAACCAGCTAAACTAATATTAGTCATGTGTGCAGGAAACACAATGCAGTGCCTGAAAAAAGGTACATGTCCATACAAACACATGCTCATGCCAATATGTTAATGCTTAAGTACATATCCATACTAATATGTTAATGCATAAATACATATCCATACCAATATGTTAATGCATAAATACATATCCATACAATATGTTAATGCATAAGTACATGTCCATACCAATATGTTAATGCTTAATTGTGTGTTTGTGATCTGGATTTTTATAGTAGCTTTAACAATTTTTCAGTTATATCGCTACGATGTCTGCAGTGTGACAGTTTATAGTGATGTCTTGCACTGGGGCATCATGCCGCAGACATGTAGCATGATGTTCCACACAGTCACATTATCCTGACACCAGGCCGACCAGTCCTAACACAAACCTCTTAATGCTGAGTACAAAGCGAGGCAGCTGCTAGTACCATTTTTGTAAGCATTTGGTATGACTCGGCCGGGGATCAAACACACGAACTATCGCATATGAGGTGGACACTCCAACCACTAGGCCACCAGTGCGGTCTCAGGTACATATGGAATTACTGATCAAATATATCTTTTTCTAGTATCAACATTGGCCAAATCCTTCTGTTCTGCTGACACACTCGTCCTTCGGTCTCGGTATTCAGTCTGTTTGATATATAATATTGTCCATACCAAAATGCTAATGCTTAAGTACATGTCCATAACAGTATGGTAATGCTTAAGTACATGTCCATACCAATATGTTCTTGCATAAGTACATGTCCATACTAATATGTTCTTGCTCAAGTTCATGTCTATACCAAAATGTTAATTCTTAAGTACATGTCCATATCAATGTGTAATTCTTAAGTACATGTCCATACCAATACGTAATGCTTAAGTACATGTCCATATCAATGTGTTAATTCTTAAGTACATGTCCACATCAATGTGTTAATGCTTAAGTACAAGTCCTTACCAATATGTTCTTGCATAAGTACATGTCCATACCAATATGTAATTCTTAAGTACATGTCCATACCAATATGTAATGCTTAAGTACATGTCCATATCAATGTGTTAATTCTTAAGTACATGTCCACATCAATGTGTTAATGCTTAAGTACAAGTCCTTACCAACATGTTAACTAAATGCTCAGCAGTAATATCCCTACATCCTGTTATATCCTTTATTATTCTACTCCAATGAAGCTCATGTCTTACATTTGGAAGCTTGCATTCTGTACAACAGGAAGTGAATGATTTCTCTGATTAAATCAATAATCCTAAAAGAAACTAATGAGTATGTAATACATCTCTTCCAAAAATTCCTTACCAGATACTATTAAGTGTGAGGGATGGAATGCTTTTTTAGTCTCTTCTTTGTAGTTTCTTTCTTTAATCTATATCCTCAACAGTTTATGTACATGTGTTTGGTGATAGCTTTCATATTTGTAGTATGATAGGAAACGTTTATTCACTTCTTTTGAGATAAAATTGTGAACAAGTTGATATTCTGCCCCCCCATAAAAAAATGTCTGTAATCATAAACCAGTGTAGTTTTTAATAAATTATTGTATAATGATCACTCATAAATTGTCTTAATACATTTCCACATGTCTATAATATTGGTAATTATTCACCCATTCTGCTTTGACACCTTTCCACATGCCTATATTATTCATTATTCTGCTTTAATGCATTGTCATGTTTCTATATTATTGGTCATTATTCACTTATTAAGACACCTTTCCATGTGTCTATTATTCACCATTATTCATCCATTCTGCTTTGACACCTTTCCATATATCTATACTATTCAGCATTATTCACACATTCTGTTTTATCACCTTTCCACATGTCTATACTATTCACCATTATTCACCCATTCTGCTTTAACATCTTTCCACATGTCTATACTATTCACCATTATTCACCCATTCTGCTTTAATACCCTTCCACATGCATATACTATACACCATTATTCACCCATTCTGCTTTATCACCTTTCCACATGTCTATACTATTCACCATTATTCACCCATTCTGCTTTAATACCCTTCCACATGCATATACTATACACCATTATTCACCCATTGCACTTTATTGCCTTTCAATGTGACATTATTACTGGTCATTATTCACCCATTCTGCTTTAATACCCTTCCACACATATTTATTGTTCACCATTTTTCACTCATTCTGCTTTGATGCCTTTTCAAGTGTTTATGTTATTGGTAATTATTCACCCATTCGGCTTAGACACCTTTCCACGTGCCTATATTTTCATCATTATTCACCCATTCTTCTTTATTCCCTTTCAATGTGTCTATATTATTGGTCATTATTCACTCATTCTGCTTTAAGACCTCTCCACATTCCTATATTATTCACCATTTTTCACTCATTCTGCTTGCATGCCTTTCCATGTGTCTATATTATTGATCAATATTCACCCATTCTCCTTTGACACCTTTCCACGTGTCAATATTATTCACCATTATTCACCCATTTGGCTTTAATACCTTTTCACATGTCTATACTATTCAGCATTATTCACACATTCTGCTTTGATACCTTTCCACATGCCTATATAATTCACCATTATTCACCCATTCTGATTTGACACCTTTCAGCATGCCTATATAATTCAACATTATTCACCCATTCTGCTTTGACACCTATCCACATGTCAATATTATTTTGATGTCTTCTAGGTCTGTTTTGATTCAACCACAGTAGTTTCCAAAGTATTCTAGGTCTGTTTTGATTCAACCAAAGTAGTTTCCAATGTCTTCTAGATGTGTTTTGATTTAACCAAAGTAGTTTCTGGTATCTTCTAGGTCTGTTTGATTCAACGATAGTAGTTTCTGATGTCTTCAAGGTCTGTTTTGATTCAACCATAGTAGTTTCCAATGTCTTCTAGGTCTGTTTTGATTCAACGATAGTAGTTTCCGATGTCTTCTAGGTCTATTTTGATTCAACCAAAGTAGTTCTGGTGTATTCTAGATCTGTTCTGATTCAACCATAGTAGTTTCCAATGTCTTCTAAGTCTCTTCTGATTCAACCATAGTAGTTTCCGATGTCTGCTAGGTCTGTTTTGATTCAACCAAAGTAGTTTCTGATGTCTTCTAGGTCTGTTTGGATTCAACCACAGTAGTTTCCAATGTCTTCTAGGTCTTTTTGGATTCAACCACAGTAGTTTCCAATGTCTTCTAGGTTTGTTTTGCAACATAGCAGATTAGTTAGCCTAAGAAAGCTCGAGTCTTCAGGATGATTTGAATAGGTTATTCAAATTAAAACAGTTGATGTCATCTGTAGCTAGGTGCTGATGACCTTACTCCACAAGTTTTACTGGAACAGCTCATGTGCACACTACTCTGTTATTAATAGTAGGAGCAGATCACTTTGTTGATGCTAGTAGAAGCGGGTCAAAGGACATTTTTCAATTATTACAAAAGTGACAGTGGATAAATCACGTCTCAGAAAGAGATCAAACCAACTTTAATGGCACAAATGTAAATGTACAAATTTCTTTTTGATGCAAAATGAAGATGCTGTCCTGATTTTATGACTGATGATTCTGATGTAACTGACTTTTAAAGCAAGCAGACACTAAATGAGTCAACCTATGTGCACTCATATGGGAATTTTCTCCACTTGTGTTATCATATGTTAATTCATATTTAAACTGTTTGTAACCACTACTGTTACACCCTTCATAACTCCTATTTTTACACCCTTCATAACCACTACTGTTACACCCTTCATAACTCCTATTTTTACACACTTCATAACCACTGCTGTTTCACCCTTCACAACTCATATTTTTACACCTTTTATAACCACTGCAGTTTTACCCTTCATAGTTCCTACTCTTAGACCTTCATAACCCCACTGCTTTGCCATTGAAAATCCCAAATGTTTCACCCTCAACAACCATTGTTGTTTCACCCTATTATTTCACCGTCCACAGTCCCTGTTACTAAATGAGACATTCTACAAGGTTTATTTTATAGCAAGAACTATTTTTCAAAAGGTAAAGGCTATTTCTTATGAATTAAGATTTGGTAAATATTTTGTAAAGACTCTTATCTTCCTGACAGACTTACATTTTCAATACTAACCTACATGTCAATAGGCAGATGCAACAGCAAATCATATAATTGCTTACAAGTCCAAATGTAAACTTCACAGACTCAGACCTGCCATCACATAATGCACTGGCAGATCTGGGTTTATGCGGTTTGCAAGGAGTAATCAGCAGGGCAAACAACACAGACCCTGATCTGTAAGCCTACCATGTGTCAGCAGATCATGGTCTACAATGTTTTGCAGAAGGACTCAACTTATAAGCGAGTTTATGTGGCCAATATCATTTACCTTGGTATACTGGGGGAACAGGGCAATAGCGATAGGCAAGGCCATTCCAAATACTAAGCAACACACTGAAGCATTTACTGGCAAATGCATCCTGGGATTTCTCTTCAAAAACTTGGTCCTGCAAATGGTAAGTTATGCTCCATTAATTTATGCTTTTTAACTTTGAAATCCTATTCCAATATTCTTTAACTAGTTTTGTTTTTGCAGAACAAATAATCCCCAAATGCAAGGTTCCAAAGACCAAAATCCAAATCAAGAAAAATTCAGAATGTCAAATTATTTAAAAAATTGCTAAATATCATGAAAATCTATTCAGGTCATTATTTATCTATATACACAAGAATGCACACAAAAATATATATTTGTCTACTGCATGTGATGTTTGCCACAATGTGCCAAAAGAAACTTTGTTTCTAAAAAGGTTGTATTTTTTAATGTGATGGTCTGAAAATCTAACATGCCATCTACACCCAAATATACCTACAAAATTCCATATGCATACTTCAGGGGGTCTTCCCTAAACTGTGCTTAGCTTTTTGTAATAACAAATCTTTCCATAAAAATAATTCATAAATGTATTTAACAACACTGAAAAGTTGATGTAATTATCTTAAAATCTAATCAGATTATCTACATGGGATTGTAAAAATGCCAATCATACTGTAATTTTATACCAAATGTGGTCTTTGATTAACTGTGTAACAAATGATTTTGTCTGAAAGTCAATAAGGTTAAAAAAATGTGTAACAAATTTGTACAAAGTCCCATCATGGTTTGAAAATCTAATCATGTCACCTCCTTATGACCATGATAACATGTGCAAAATTTCATGACTCAAAGTCCAATATTTTTTAAAACTACTTTAATATGGAGAGCAGCAATGTGCACCCCTTTGTGATCATAAGTATCTTAAAACTATGATTCCTGATCGAAACACCCCCCCCCCACAAATCCTTTTCAAAATCTCAAACTTTTACAATCATCTTACTGCCTGAGCTTCATCCATTCTAACCAGAGACATGTGCATAACGCTATCCAACAGAGTAATGTAATAATAGTAACAATATATAATTCCAATTCATACTTACAATTTGAACAAGAAGGTCAAGACATGAATGTCAAGCACTCAAAAGAAGCATTAAAGTATTTGATCTTTGACCTCAAGGTCATAATGTCATAATGTTGAACGTGCATGTCTGAGAATGAAGTATCCTACCTTCAAAATTATTCATTCTAAGTATGGAAAAAAATATTAAGGGGTTAGGAAATATAGCAAACAAACAAACCAAATCCATAACATTTTTTTATTTTGACCCCAAGTTCAAAGAGGTGAAGAATTTTGTTGCAGAAATAAATGCATGAGCTTCATAATAATTCACCCCAAGGATGAAGAAATATGTCAAGGGATTCAGGAAATATATGGAAATAAAATAAATTTTAAACTTAAAATTTTAATGCAAATTTTCAATGGCTGTGACTTGAACCACAGGTTAAAGGGGACAGCAATCATACTGCAGAATGAAATGTCAGCTTCAAAATAGTCTTGCCATCTATGAATGGAATTATATAGAATACAAGCAAATGAAAAACTGTATCCAAAATGTTAACAAATTGTTGATGACAACAATGGAAAAGTGACTGTTATGTCTTCCTTTTCCACTAATGGAGCTTCAGAAATACAATGCAAAAGGATAACTTGGAATTAATATATAAGAAAAACATGGTCTCTTTGTCTCTTGGACCTTCTCATGAGCAATGTGCCTTTTTTTGCATTTAAACTGTCAAATTTTTTTTAAGGATTTTCATTTTCTTTTGAACAATTGGATCCAATGGATTACAAGACGATAGTGATGTATATGAGCCACAACTATGAAAATGCTACCAATTAATGGTACTTACTTTTCCAACATTGTCATTATTATTGGGGGTATAACTAGAAGAGGTGCTGGCAGGAAAACTCTAGTCAGTGCTGTTTCCTTTATGGCCTGAATAACATAAATACAAACATGAACTGATATCGCTGCTCCTAAGAAGCAAGAATTAATTCATTTAAGCAATGTTTACACTAGATTTCACAGCCTCTAAAGCAAGAACTAGTGCATTTAAGCAATGTTTACACTAGATTTCATAGCCTCTAAAGCATGAACTAGTGCATTTAAGCAATGTTTACACTAGATTTCATTGCCTCTAAAGCAAGAACTAGTGCATTTAAGCAATGTTTACACTAGATTTCACTGCCTCTAAAGCAAGAACTAGTGCATTTAAGCAATGTTTACACCATATATCACTGCTTCCATAGCATGAATTAGTATTTTTAAGTAAAATTTACACTACACTAGATATCACTGCTTCTAAGGCAATAATTAATATATTTAAGTAATGTTTACACTAAATATCATGGTTTCTAAAGCAAGAATTTTATATATATATATATATATATATATATATATATATATATATATATATATATATATATATATATATATATATATATGAAATGAATACAAAAATCAAAGCCCTGAGAATACTTATGACATGGGAAATTCATTACATTGAACAAGATCAAAGTGGTTGAACAAAAAATTGTGAAAGTAATCTGAATTTTAAATGTTAAGTCTTTTCTTAACAGATGATTAAAAATTTCCTACAAACATTTTTGACAGAAAATATTTAAGCAATTAACTTTTATGAATACATGTACTTCATTTCAAAATGATTCTACATATTGTAAGCTTACCCTAGCAAATAATGCAAAGGGAGGTTACCATTAAGAGTGTATTTATTTCCTCTTAGGACAAAAGGTTTAATTATGTCCCTTTATAATCCCATGTAGCTAGCTAGATTCACTTTTTCCAATATAAAAAGGCTAATAGAATTAAATATAGAAAACTGTGCATAATCCGAAATAGAAACTAGTCTTAGTAACTCACAGCTGACAAATGATATAAGTCTGAGAGAGATAAATGCTTCTAAGAAAAAAAAATGAAGGTGAGATTGGCAAAGTGTGGGTGTGTGAAACAAATTCAAGATATGATGCACCTACATTCCATTTTGGTAGCATTCCCTGTGAAAAGCACATGTACTGCACAACTAGAGACAAGGCATGGATAGTGTGATGTAAAAGAACCTAACAAGATGGGTTATCTCTCATGAGGCTGACAAAAATCAGGTTACACTGAACTACATTGTTGCAGGCTGAGGTGGTAGCAAAGAGTCTCTGTACAGTGCTATATTTATAGTAGTAGCAGTCTCTCAATGGAGGTCATATTTCTATACAACAGATTAGTTCATGCATTAATAATATGGTCTCATAAGACATGTGGTCTTTCAAGGCAGTGGTCTCTCAAGACAGGTTTTGATGTATTCAATATTTTTAAATTTTTAAATTTAATCTGAACTATTTAATAAATTTTGGGACTAATTTATGGATAAATTTCTTTTGCAAAGTACACCCAACAAATAAAAGAGTCAAAGCGAAATTAGCTTTAAGCAGCCTTAAAAAGTCAAGCTGTCTTATAATCAAGTATACATGTTATATTTTTTAATGGAAATACAATACTGTTGAAAGTAAAACTTGTCGGTCTGTGGCAGTTTGTACAACAGTACTCATTATATAGCAATTAATGATGTATCATGTTTTACATTATTACACAAGTAGTTTTAGCGTGTGTTCAAAATGTTTGTGGTACTGGTTGATTTTCATTAAGAGTGCTGTTTCAGTTTGGGAATTAGCTACTACGATAAAAAGAATATTGCAAGCTGTAAGAAAGTGCAAGAAAAAAATGCATGATCCAACAATGTTTGTTTCTCTGTTACTGATTTCCTACTATTCTTCAAAATAATTCAAATAACCATTTTAAATACACATAAATGTCCAGAACACTATCTTTAAAACCTGTAAAAGGATTTTGAGTAGGGTAAACGATTCAATAAATAAAAAAATCCTGAGTCCGAAATCCCAGAAGGGTTTAACATTAAGTTGGTTTAAACAGCATTTATTTACAGAAGTCATCATGGTAAGTACATAAAATCAAACGAGAAATTGTGTCGAGGAGTAAGCAACAAGCATAAGCTTATCTCAAGCAAATTCCTCAGTTACAATAGTATTTACTGTGTGGCTGATGTGATTACTTAAGGCATAATACTGCAGACACTGATACATGATAATAAGACATTAAAAGAAAATTCTACATACAATATTGTTACAATATCCTACAGTAATTTATAAGTGTTTACAGCAGAAATATTTTACTGTAAACTTGCAAATCAACAAATGTGAAAAAGGGGAGAAAAAGTATAAACAGACTGGTGTTGATGGAGTGGAGGTGGGTAGATAAAGGACGTTTAACTTCAGCTTGGGTGGTACATATTTATAATAAACAAATACATACCAGAGATATAACAACTTAAAGTGAAGACAAAAATACAGATCAGGAAAATCTCTACGTTGTAATTCTGTACTTATGGATCACCTTGAAAATCTCCTCATTTAACTTCAATCAACTGCATTGGGTTACCCATAAATAACAAAGTTATATCTGTAATGTTGGGCAACATTCTAAACATTCAGTTTCTGAGCGTAATTGTACAGTATTAGACAAAAATATTTCCAGTTTCTGATTCACCGCATGAACATCTACTGCTAGATGACTAATGATTTTTGCAAAGACAATCCATTTTTAAACTATAACCAATTCAAAGTGCACATAAACTGTGCTGTTGTCTCTAACTGATGGTAACAGATTGGAACGTTTTCTAGATTCATACTTAGGTGTGATTTAAAAGCGTACAAGGAAGGGTTGTTTTGAATTTCCACAGACAGAAGATCCCATTGTGCAACCAACCTTGGGAAAAGTGAACACTTTGATGGATTTGTTCTGGTGAAGGGTGTTTAGAGGTTATGTGAACACTGAACCATGCCATGATACATTTTAAAAAGCATTATCATTCTATCTTTGTAGTGCCTTGTTTGGCAGTCTTTTCAAATTTGTCTCCTCTAAAATTCTAGCATACAATGTTGTTGCCCCACAAATGATTCTACCATCTTCACTTGTATTTTTTTGTACTGGGTGCAATTATCCTAGAAAATATCCCCATACTTAAAAAGACAACATCCCCATGCTCCAAAACAGGTCCCAGACAATACTGTCATAATCCAATAGAGGTCCCAGACAATATCCCCATACTCCAAGCGAGGTCCCTGACAATATCCCTATACTCCAAAAGAGGTTCTAGACAATATCTCCATACTCCAAGTCAAGTCCCAGATAATATCCCTATATTCCAGAAGAGGTCCAAGATAATATCCCCATACTCCAAAAGAGGTCCCAGACAATATCCCCATACTCCAAAATAGGTTCCAGACAATATCCCTATACTCCAAAATAGGTCCCAGACAACATCCCCATACTACAAAAGAGGTCCCAGACAATTTCCCCATACTTTAAAAAAAGGTTCCAGACAATATCCCCATACTCGAAGAGAGGTCCCAGACAATATCCCTATACTCCAAAAGAGGTCCAAGATAATAAGCCCATACTCAAGGAGAGGTCCCAGACAATATCGCCATACTCCAAAAGAGGTTCCAGACAATATCTCCATACTCCAAAAGAGGCCCCAGACAATATCCCTATACTCCAAAAGAGGTTCCAGACAATATCTCCATACTCCAAGAGGTCCCAATTAATATCCCTATATTCCAAAAGGGGTCCAAGATAATATCATCATACTCCATAAGAGGTCCCAGATAATATCCCCATATTCCAAGAGAGGTCCCAGATAAAATCCCCATACACAAAGAGAGGTCCCAGATAATATCCCCATACACCAAGAGAGATCCCAAATAATATCCCCATACTCCAAGAGAGGTCTTAGATAACACTGGTCAACAGTGAAATCATTACTGACTTGAAAAGGCCCTAATCTGTAGTATTTTGGTGTGCCGAACACGAATATAACCGTGAAAAATTTGTATTGGCTCTCGTTTTGAAGATATTCATATACCTCATTTTCTACGTTTCACTGTGTAAATTTCTCCAGTAGGACTGCAGCAACATCCGGAATAATGATGTAACATTGCATAATACCATCATGCTCACATCATCCACAGTTGATTGCATCATTTTCTGATGCAATGCAATACTAATGCCATGCGGCTGCTGAAGTAAGTTGACGTCAGCAGTGTACTATACATGTGTAGGCCTATTATACTAATGCCAGGCGGCTGCTGAAGCTGACGTAAGCAGTGTACTATATAAAGCCCAATCAGATAGGTTCAGCATTTAAAATATTTTAGACGTTGTGCGAGACAGTTCAAGCTACTGTTACATAAAACTTATTATTTTATCCATTTACGTACAATAAAGAACAGTAATGCCTCGAAAGTGTGTTAATACCGCGGACAATTTTTGCTATATTTGTGGGGAAGTGACATTTGCCAACCAGAAGAAAAGTATCAATTCTCAAGTGAAGAAGGCATATCATCTTTACTTCGGATGCAAGGTTGGTGACCAAGACAAGCCTTGGGCTCCGCATATATGCTGTGCTACATGTACAACACAGCTTTCACAGTGGTTGAATTGCAAAAGGTCATCAATGCCGTTTGCAGTCCCAATGGTGTGGAGAGAGCCAAGCAACCACCTAAATGACTGTTACTTCTGCTTGGTTCCTCCTCTTTCCGGCGGAATAACGAAGCGAAAGAAGTCGAGAATAGTCTACCCAAACATTCCGTCTGCATTGAGACCAGTTCCACATGGTGAGGGACTTCCTATTCCAGAACCTCCAGCAGAATATTCTCTTGATTCATCTGACGAAGACAAAGGTGAGTCGACCTGTTCTTCTCCTGGTCCATCAGCATGCAGTGATCCAGATTTTCACTGTGGTGCATCATCAACCCCACACAGAATAACACAGGAAGAACTAAATGACCTGATTCGTGATTTGGACTTATCAAAGAACAAGGCAGAATTGCTAGGATCAAGACTCCAACAATGGAATCTTCTAGAAGAAGATGTCACAATTACTGCATATCGAAAGCGCCACCAGCAATTGGAGCCTTTCTTCAGAAAGGAAAGTAATCTGATATTCTGTTCCGATATTGAGGGCCTCATGAATGCTTTAAAAATCACTCATGACCCACAAGAATGGAGACTATTTGTGGACTCTTCGAAACTGAGTCTCAAGGCTGTGCTTTTGCACAATGGAAACATTCTTCCATCTATTCCAGTAGCGTATGCTGTCCACATGAAAGAGACATACGATAACTTAAGGCAGCTACTGAATTCCATTGAGTATAACAAGTACAGCTGGCACCTCTGTGGTGATTTGAAGGTAGTTGCCCTTTTAATGGGACTGCAGCAAGGATATACAAAATACATGTGTTTCTTATGCGAGTGGGATAGCCGAGCAAGGGAAATGCACTACATGAGGAAGGAATGGACTCACAGGCAGAATGTAGCCATTGGAGAGAAGAATATCCAACACCCAGCTCTGGTTGAGGCTCAGAAAATCTTGCTACCACCCCTTCACATCAAACTAGGTTTGATGAAGAACTTCGTGAAAGCCATTGACCGTACTTTGCCAGCATTCCGATACCTGCATGAAAAATTCCCTCGACTCAGCGAAGCAAAGATTAAAGAGGGAGTTTTTGTGGGTCCTCAGATTCGAGAGCTTTTCAAAGATGACCGGTTCAACAACTTGCTGGAAGGTGACGCGAAACAAGCATGGAATGCTTTTCGCCTAGTTTCTACAAACTTCCTAGGAAATGTTAGGGCAGAAAACTATAAGGAACTAGTAGAAGACATGTTGATGAAGTATAAGAAACTTGGCTGCAATATGTCTCTAAAGATTCACTTCCTTCATTCCCATTTGGATTTCTTTCCTAGCAACTGTGGTATTGTTAGTGATGAACACGGCGAACGTTTTCATCAAGATATCGCAACAATGGAACAAAGATACCAGGGAAAATGGTCCACTACAATGCTGGCTGACTACTGCTGGACACTCCTCAGAGATGCTCCCGAACAGCTATACAAGAGACAGGCGAAGAAATCTAAGATGTAGTCAATGACTTGATTTTTTATAGGTAGGCTATTACAGTTGACCTTTTACTATTGGAATGCATTTCGTTATGTAAACATTAATTTCTTGCAGATTACAAAAAAACTAGAGCCAATTTTGCAATTTGACTGTCATATTCGTGTTCAGCACATAAAAATTGATAAGAATTGACTAATTTTATTTCAGTAACATGACTTTTGTAAAAATTTGTTGTCCAGTGTAATATCCCCATACTCCAAAAAAGGTCTTGTAAAGGTGAAATAAAGAAGCTCTAATGATTTTCCATCAAGTTTAGATTTTACATTTCCTAGTATGTATAACCTTTTCCATGCCTTTGTTGATATTTCCTGTATATGTGAAGGCCAAGATAAGGATTCATTTCAAGTTAGGCCCAAATTTTCATGAAAAGTGGTTTCCTAATAATAAAAGTTATGGGCGTTGTTTAGATTTTCTGGTCACTGATTTAGATTAAAGTCTACTAACCATTGGTCAGCCCATAAACTGACCTTTAAGTAGGTCTTTGTTCAAAACACAAATGGCCTGGGTGAGGACCTCAACAATAACTGAAAACAATGTATCAACAGCAAACAGTCTTATAGTGGACTGACTATCGGTCACAATATCATTTATGTGAACTAAAAATAAATGTGGTCCAAGTATAAATCCCTGGAGCTCACCAGCACTGGCCTGTTGTTGGGCTGAAAAGCAACCTTCTATTACAACTTTTTTGCATCATGTTTTAGGGTTAGTTTTCAAACCATTCCAAATGTCCATCACCAATTCAAATATTTCTGAGTTTATGAATCAAACCTTTGTGCAAGACATTGTCAAAAGCTTTACTAATATAAAAAAATACTACTCTGATTTCTTTGCCTTCATCAACTGCCGTGCAAAAATATTTTACACATCATGCAATTGTAAAGGAGCCAAATTGTTTTGACTAAAACCAGATTGAAGATAGCTAATTAGGTAATTGACTGTGAGATAACTGCACAAGTGCTTGATGACACATTTATCAAATGTTTTGCCCAAGCAGCTAGTGTGAAATAGGTCTGTAATTTGAAAACAAAAAAACATTTTTGTTCCCTTTTCATGTCTAAGAGTATTGTTAGCCTCTTTCCACACTAATGGATAATGTGAAGATCAGAGCAAATTACTGAACATTTCTGATAAATACTGCAATAATAAATGAATACCTTCTGCAAGTAATCGAGGGTCGATTTTATTATTTCGCCTAGGTAGATTTTATCATTATTGCCTGGGTAGATTTCATCATTATTGCCTGGGTAGATTTTATCATTATCACCTGCTTTACTGACAATGAGATTTGAAAGAACATCGTCTACATCACTGATACTAATGTGAATATTATTATTATGGCTGATGTCAGGAAAAGGCATGGAAGGCAGGGATGGACTGTTCAGACAAATATTTATTAAACAATTCTGCTTTATCAAGACTAGAGTGAAAATATGGATTATTATGTATCCGAAATGGATACTGATTTTTTTATTTTGTTCTAGAAATGTGTTGGCTATATTCCACCAGAATTCTGTTCCAGGTTTGACATCTTGGAGTTTATTTTAGCTAATTTGTTAAAATACTCAAGTTTGGCACTTCTTACATAAAGTTTACAAATTATTTCCATCTGCCCATTAAGTCTACATATCTAATTGTTACATACACTCAAGGTAAATTCAAAGAATTTTAGTCTATCACAAGACAGCAGTTATTTATAACTGAAAGCATTTTTAAAAATATTCAATGCATATTTGATTCACCTGATATATGTTCCACATCAGTATTTTTTATATTAGTACACTTAACCCATACGATAGACTGATAATTAATCAACCACTCATAAAAGTGCATAATATATTTTACTTTATCTCCTCCCCTTAAATATAGACAAATGGCAATCTTTTACTTAGATATATCTAACAAAGGAATTCAACTAAAAAAGCATAATCTACACCCTTTGTCTGACAATTTTATCCAACAGATATCCCAAGAAACTGAACAGAAAACATCACCTTGTAGCTGCAATATCCACTTGGTGTTTGCTATTCTATTCAATACACTTACATATTTTGGCAAATGACTTCAGCTCATGTTGTGTATAATTTTCCAGACCCCGAGTGATGTTTCCAGTTATGTCCTATGTGGACCTTATCAACAGCTGATAACTGTGAAGTACATATATTTAAATGTGCACCCAGAGAGAACAAGTTACATGAGTTGTGTGGTCTTCAATAGAGGCATTCTCCTCTTTTACTGTCATGTTCATGGTTCATGAGAATATGATAATAAAATTGTTTTACACTTATCCATGCTATCTAATCATTGTTTCAGGATCATTAAAAGGAGTTGCACAAATTAAAAGAATAAATAATAGTTTTTCTTTGTTCTGGGAATTTAACATGTCCAAAACTGATGCAAGTGATGTTCCTTTTGCAAACATGGAATTGTTTTTATATTTATCATGATATACTATCAATTACATGTCATATGGAGGCAATTATCATGATATACTATCAATTACATGTCATATGGAGGCAATTAGTATGATACACTATCAATTACATGTCATATGGAGGCAATTAGCATGATACACTATCAATTACATGTCATATGGAGGCAATTAGCATGATACACTATCAATTACATGTCATATGGAGGCAATTATCATGATACACTATCAATTACATGTCATATGGAGGCAATTACATATCGCAAAACAAAATGGTCTGTGATACCCAACTCTAAATCTGGACACTCCAGTTCATATTTATCAAGAAATGTCTAGTTAAAAGTTGAGAGAGAAAAATTAATCAACATAACAAAATAATGAGATACATGACTAGATATCAAGCAGTAAAAGAAGAACTGTTAGTGGAAGATCCTCTTGCAAAATAACTGATCATATATGTGAAGAATTTTAAATGGCAAACTTTCACAAAGCCCAACTCCATGGTCTTTGCCACATATATCAACCTCATCCTCCCATTACTCTTTGCAAGACCACAACTGACAGTGACCAAGGTTTCAAGATACAAATATTATGTCTGGTAAAAAATATGTACAAAAATACATATGTATCTGAATGCACTTAACTTGCATCCTTCTTCTAGGAACCCTGGGGTGGGGGTGGGGAGGCAAAGACTATCCCCCTCATGCAGATGATTGAAGGTTTGCTAATTTCCACCCAGCTATTTTGGAGATGTGGTAAGGGGCAGAAGGGCAGACTGGTGGAAGGTGTCACAATATCTCCCTGCTATAGCATGAGAATAGCAAGAGGTCCAAGTGGCATCATATCACTTGTATGAAACCACGTTGTTTCAAAATGCAAACGTAGCAGCAAAAAGGTAGAAGGACTCCTATGCAAAGATAATTCTCAGGTATTTTGTTGAAAATAGTGGCATATGATATATTGTTTAAATGTATTTCTACTCTCAGCAACTTCAACTAAACTATAAATTGTACTGGTATCCTTTTTATTCAAAAATCAGGGTGTTCTTGCAAGGAAATTTGATGGGACATGGTCTGGCAGTTTTGGAGATAAAGTTTTTCTGTGAATTTATTTTAACAATTAACATATGTTAGTAACAATAGCAATACTTAATGGGAGATGAGTATCATATGCATGCTTTCCATTTGGTTGCTATGGCACTCATAATATTGCTAGGGGAGACAATCTGGACAAAATTCTGACACAACATATCTTGAAGAAGATCACTACCAATTTTAAGTAGAAGTTGAAAATTGGTTTTCTACCTAAATGCTATTGAAGCCACATCATTACTAGGAGTTCCAATCCAGTTAAGTTCTGGTAGATCATGTCCTAAGAATCATTCCCAACCAATCTGGTAAAGATTGATTCAGCAGTTCTGCAAAAGAAATCAATATTTTTTTGCAAGGTTGTTCTGGAAGCCATACTGTTACTATAGAAACCATCCCAAACAATTCAGCTAGAACATTTCCTGTGAAAAAGTTCCACAAGTTTGATCAAAACTGACTCAGCCAATCTAAAGAGATTGAAAATATGTTTCCACCAAGTTGCCATGGAAACTATGTCATAGTTTAGAGACCACACTGGAAACAAACCTGGTAGTTCATTTCATACAAAATGTTCCATCAAGTTTAATTAAAATTTGCTCAGCCATTCTACTGAAGAATATTAGTTTTGTGCATGGCTGTTATGGTATCCACCAACTGGAAATGGAGCCACCTTGAAAAAAATATGATAAAGCATAAACTAAGAAACATTTCTCCCAAGCTTGATCAAAACCGGCTGAGCCAATCTGGATATGTTAAGAGCATGTTTTCTATATGGTTTTTAATATAGACACACCTTTATGGAAGACACACCTTTGCCTGAGAACCATCCCAAAGCCAGTTATAACAAAGCATTCCCTATGAAATATTCAATTGTTCAAGAGTTGAAAATAACTTTTCTACCTTGCTGCTAAGAAAGACACACCATTTATATGGGAGTCAACTCAGACACTAAAAAGTTTCCTTGAAACTGGCAAACTCATTCTAGAGAAGATAGAAATAGAGTTCCCATATGGTTGCCATGGAAGACATACCATTGCTAGGGTAGTCACCCCAACAAATACTTTTAATAAAAATACTCATAAGAAACTAATTTACTAAGTTTGATCAAAATTGGTTCAACCATTCGAGAGAAGCAGTTGAAAATAGATTTTCTGTAGTGTTGCCATGGAATCAACAACACTTCTAAAGCACCTTGGAACCTTGGCTAGCGAAGATGACTTGTACCATGGAAGCCACACTGTTGCTCAGGAAGCCACACAGATACAAGGCTGTCAGAGCAGTTAAAAGCTTTCCAAATCATTGCAGCGGAGACAACACCACTGCCAGGTGAGCCACTCAGGACACAATATTGATAGGGTGTGTCCTGAGAAACATTCCTGACAAAGTTTATCAAAATTTTCCCAGCAGTTCTAAAGATGCTGAAAACTATTTTTTCTGTATGGTTGCCATAGAGGTCACACCACTGCCTGAAGAGCCATCCCAAGTACATTTTTGAAAAAGTAAAAAAAATAGCAAATATGGACATTCATATTGACGGGCATGGGATGCACGAAAGGCTCAGGTCAATACCATAAACTCACATGGCCTCCAATCAGGTGAACTAAATGACTCATAACACTATATGCGAAGAATTCTGAGAAGGAAAGGGATGGCATAAGTGATTAATAATCACAGCATGTGAATGTTTAGAAATACATACCCTTCTGGCAGCTATTTTTGAGGTACCAACCACTCTTTCATACTGGTCCACAACCTCTATACCCTCTATCAGTTCACTGTTCCTCATCAAAAGCACATTGCAGACATTTGCTGATGCTGTTCACAAATACAGAAATTCTTTTTGAGTAATTAGCATATGTCTTACTTGACTGACTGAGTAAACATTGCATGACAGGCATTCAATAATGTTTGTCAATGATGAGCTAAAATGTCCAGTATTAGTAATAATAGACCATATGAGTCATCACCCAATTCCAAACTCAATGATAAAATCAAGTCCCTAGCACATAACAATGGGCTGAGTGTCATATGCTAAAAGCTGCAGTAAGTCACACAGCTCACAAATATGACTAAAAATCACTTTTCATTCATATGGTTAAGCTAAGTGATGACATTCTGAATTGGTTACATGGAAATAAATGTTTCCATAGTGGAAAGAACACACTGAAAAAAGCCCATTCTTTGGGTCCATCTAAATCAGTCATTTACCAAATGTTCTTGCTGCCTTTGAAAACAGGAGTACCTTGACAGACATATCATAACCCTGCCTTGACAGACATATCATAACCCTGCCTTGACAGACATATCATAACACTGCCTTGATAGACATATCATAACCCAGCCTTGACAAACATATCATAACACTGCCTTGACAAACATAGCATAACCCTGCCTTGACAGACATATAATAAACCTGCCTTAACAGACATATCATAACATTGCCATGACAGACATATCATAACCCTGCCTTGACAGACATATAACACTGCCTTGATAGACATATCATAACACAGCCTTGACAGACATATCATAACACTGCCTTGACAAACATAGCATAACCCTGCCTTGACAGACATATAATAAACCTGACTTAACAGACATAACATAACACTGCCTTGACAGACATATCATAACCCTGCCTTGACAGACATATCATAACACTGCCTTGATAGACATATCATAACCCAGCCTTGACAGACATATCATAACACTGCCTTGACAAACATAGCATAACCCTGCCTTGACAGACATATAATAAACCTGTCTTAACATTCATCTCATAACCCTGCCTTGACAGACATATCATAACCCTGCCTTACATTTAATAGTCCTCTATATAGATAACTGACATTTTTGTGCAGAAACCATTTAAATTTTTCTCAGTTAAAATGATCCTGACATTTGACTTTCTGAAGTAAAAAGTCATAGGTTTCTTCTTTACTGCAAGTTCAACCCATAAATATAGTTTGGCCTAGGCATGTGGGGGACAGAAGTAATGTTATTGTATAGCAGCCATTTCTATTATATCAGTCAGCATCATTGACCTTTTGACCTTGAAATTGGTGGGGAACCCAAGTTATTGTGAAGAAACCATTATCTTCTTTCAGTCACAGTGACCATGACTTGTGAACTTTAGGCTATACAAAATGGATAGGGTTCTTCCTTACCCAATGTGAAAGCCAAGCATAAAATATATCTGTAGTTGGTATATAACTTTGAAGTACTGTGCAGAAACAAAATTGGTAACACATGAACAAATGAACTTTATAATACACTCTGTCTGCCTCATGGAGACTGTACAGAAACAAAAACAGGAGACGTACTATTCAGGTAAGCTTTTGAAAGTGTGTCAGGATCTCTAGTTTTTGGTAAAATGTAAACAAGTATTAGTAATTTAGTGTACTTCGACCTCATTGGTCCCCATCTTCTTACTGAGAGCTATACACTCAAAAATCTCAGAATAAAACGAGCTGAAATAATGTGTAAAAAATGCTGACTCCATCAAATAAATAACTATGACAGAAGCAAAACATGTAACAGCAATGCTTAAAATATGAGGCTACAAAAAATTAAACAACAGTCCCTCAAAGGGACTGATCCTCTAATGTCTTCCAGGAATTCAAGTTAAGACTATCATGCTTTTAAACTTCTAAGTGGTGAAACCATTCCTGAAGTTGTTCAGCAAAAACAAAATTCTCAAATTAGCCATTGTGGTGGCCATACTGGCTGTATGATCAGTACTGTTTTTATTTAGCACCAAACAGACATTATTTGAACTCTCTGGTGAAAAGCCAATGTCAATATGACCATCCATCCAAAACAAGTAGTGATACAAAAATTTCATGATGGCTGCCATGGTGGCCATATTAGATGTAAAATCTGTATACTTTATACAGGACCAATTAGACATCATTTTAAGTCCTTTGACATAATTCTCATCTCAGTATGACCATACATCCAGAAAGCTCTCATCTCAGAATGACCATACATCCAGAAAGCTCTCATCTCAGTATGACCATACATCCAGAAAGCTCTCATCTCAATATGACCATACATCCAGAAAGCTCTCATCTCAGTATGACCATACATCCAGAAAGCTCTCATCTCAGTATGACCATACATCCAGAAAGCTCTCATCTCAATATGACCATACATCCAGAAAGCTCTCATCTCAGTATGACCATACATCCAGAAAGCTCTCATCTCAGTATGACCATACATCCAGAAAGCTCTCATCTCAGTATGACCATGCATCCAGAAAGCTCTCATCTCAATATGACCATACATCCAGAAAGACTAGTGATAACAAGATTTTCAAAATGGCCACCATCACAGCCACAATGGAGTTCAGATCAGTACCATTTTCGTTTAGAACCAGCTACATATCATAAGAAGTCTTCTGGCAAAAACCCAAGCCAGTATGACTCTGTTTAGGATTGTAGAGATAATGATTTTCAAGCTGGCTGCCTTGGTGGTCATGCTAGATGTCAGATCAGCACCATTTTCAATTAGGCCCAATTACATGCAATAAGACGTCTTCTGATGATAATCCAACGTCATTAAACCCCTCCTTCAATAACCCATGCACAATGGGGTCCAGAAACACAGACCACACTATAAATGAGGGTGTGAATTACTGAGGCACCTCTGAAAAACTAAGAATGGTACGACGTCCTGCTCTGGACATCGACAATAATAAGAAAATAGAAGGCGAAATCTTTAATGGTTAAACACACGTTTTATAATCACGCTGGAAAAAATTGTTCATAAAATCTCTTTTTAATGAAGCTGTTAACTTTTCTGTATAAATTACCTTTATTTGCAAGATTGTATAATACTTCACTAATTGTGCATGTCAATGCTGGTATATTTGATTATTATTGTTCATTCATAACAAAACAAGATTAGCTTTATTTAAAACCTTGGGACAAGTAATTTATGACACAACAGCCATCAACAATAGAACTTGATCTTTTTTTAAAATTCTACCATTCTATTATTAGTGTCACAATATCATTGCATGTAATAGTGACATTTCTGCTTATCCTTGAGCAGACTCCTGAACGCCAATCCAGGAATTTTAAGTTCATGACAAACATTGAAAGTTGTGTCTCCATAATGACTGTATCTGTGAAACAAAGCTTGCACTGAATGCTTCTCTTTCTATCACATTTTCAAATTAGTAGAATAAACCACTAATTATGTTGCACATTTTACTTTTGCTACCTACTTAATATTTCTAAGTGTTCAATTGGTCAACTGAAATCAGCTGACCTGACAAACTACCATGACCACCAACTCTTATGCATGTAGTCTTCATGTTGTCTAATCATTTTTAATTATAAGCTTTTTTTGATTTGGTACAAAAGACAGTTGAAAATAATTGTTCATATTAATGACCAAATTTTCAGTGAAAAGCAATATGACAATATTGAAAAGATTGAAAATAACGAAAATTTAAGCTCTGATATTTGCACATTTTAGTTTAGTATACCAACCTACTGCAGGGAAAGGCACAAAGCGCTGAATCAGCATTCTTGTAGCTGGATTTAATTTGTTGGCTTTTTTTATTAAGACACTTAGTCCTACCTGCGGAGAGAAAATGACATATATGGAATTTGGTTTAGATCAATAGATGAGTTCTGAATGAAATACAATGTACTAGTACCAAAATTATCTCCTCTTCCCAACATTTACTGTAGCATTAGCAACATCTATCAAGCCTGCTTTGGAATTTCACTTTAAATGCAGAATAATAAAATAAACTAAAGACAAACAGCCATACATATAATTATATTGTTACAAAGGATATACAATATATCAATTTAAATTATACAATTTTTTATAGTGCATTAGCATTAAGTCCATTAGGATACAGAGTATCTAACTTATGAATCAAATAAGTTTCTTTTATGAGTCTATTCATGTCACCATGCACAATATCTATTGGCATGAAAGAAAAATCAAGTAGAGAGTGATTATTGGTGTTAAAGTGTGTTGAAACATTAGAGGAAAACTGAGGATCTCTATAATTTTTTATATGAAAGCAATGATTATTCATTCTCTTAGAAACTTGTTGTAGTGTTTGTCCAACATATTGCATGGTACATTTTTTACAGGTTATTAAATAAATCACATCAGTTGATATGCAGTTAGTGTATCGCATAGAGAAAATACCTCTTTTGTATTAGCACTACTGAAAGAAGTACTTTCTCTTATGTTTGCACATTGAGAGCACCGGTGTCTGTTACATTTAGATGACGAAAAGTGTAATTTTTTATTTTCTGTCTGTTTAGTTCTGATTAAAAAATCTTGCAAATTCTTGGGTCTTCTATAAGCGAGAACTGGTTTAATTTTGAAAAGTGATTTGACGCTAGTTTTTCGGCATTTGTGTTGATTTTTATCACAAAACTTTAAATGCAGAAAATAATCACCCCGCTTTAAGGCTTTGAGAAGATTTGTGATCTCATAGCAGCAGATTTATTCAAATGTAAAAGGTTAATTAATTGGGAATAAAGATAAATTTTCCTAATTACTTTTGAGTGTGATGAGTTTTTTCTATTCCCTTAAGGTGATTTAGTAACATACACCATATAAAGTCGCTATAAGTGACTCGTGACATTTTGTGCAGGAGGTTTGCATCACACTGATATTTTTTCAACTTAATACACCTAAATAATGTACTATATTGTCATGCTTCTGTATAAGGAAATGGTATAAATGCAAACAAATTTCTGTACTTTAACAGCCATTTCAATCTAAGGGACAAGCTAAATATGGATCATAGGTGAACTACAGCACTAGACATATTATTATTAGACAACAGGGTAAGAATTATTTAAAGGAAAAATTTTAAATATTTATCACATTATTTACAAATTATAACCTTGCTTCTGAAATATTACTGTTTAAATACAATACAAGAAACACTGCATGTGTTTCTACAAGGCAATGCAAGAAGTGCTACGTGGAGTTTTATTCTTGCCCAAAACTGCCTAGAGGTTCCGGGAATTTGTATAAGGAAATCATCTATTTACCATATTTAACTGGTGATAATCCTACCCCCATCCCACCCCCTATTTTAATCAAATTATGGCAAATATTTGCTAGGATATCTTTGTTGGATAATAAGCCCACCTGTTAATATGTGACACATTTGTAAGGCTGGTCACCAAGTCTTATAATCAGACTATCACAGAAAAGTGTAAGTATTGTAAGGAAATGAAAACAAAATGAAGAAACTATACAAGAACCTGGTTTAAAAGATATGTAAGATGGCAGATAATTAATGAACCGGAAAATTTGATAGCAACGAAAACTGACCATATGCCATTAATACCACTGCAGATATCATGCAGCTGAAAAGTAAAATCTGAAAAAAATCATAACAATGTTTATCTGTCAAAAAATGGTGAAAACATGATTTGTAAATAACAAGAACACTTTTGCAAAAAAGGCAGGTCATTGTAACCTATTGATCATGATGTTTTTCAGGAAGCTATGATTAACAGAGATCAAAGATGCTAAAAATTATATTAGACATTTTTTAACACACTCAGGTTCAAGAAAGAACACAAACCGCAATTGAGACAGCACTAGTCACAGCTCCTACATAGCCTGCTATAAACCTGCTGGTGGGAGTAGGCTGAAAAAGAGGTGAAAAGCATTTGTTACTGGCTATCACTTAGGGGAAAATGATAGATAATCAGGCTAACAGATAGACAATATCTATATATATATATATATATATATATATATATATATATATATATACAACAAAACATAATTCATGTAGATAAAACTACTGAGCAAATACATTTCTAAAAATGATTATATGTATATATGTAGAGAAAACAAATGACACACACACACGCATATATATATATATATATATATATATATATATATATATATATATATACAGTAAGATATGCACATATTATATTTGAGGTAAACACAGAAGACGCTTTTGCACATATTTATGAAGTGCATCCCATATGTATTTGCAAATTTGTGATCATGATGATCAACCAGCTGCTTGCTTCTAGTCTGCTAGACTATATATTGAGCAGATTGTATATAAAAACACTTTGCTACTGTGAATGATGTAAAATCAACACCTATTGGTTGTTGAGTATATCATGATCAATCATTATCCAATCAAATTGTGTTTTCTGAACAAATTACATGGGCAGGGCATTTTATGCAGATGAGTATGATGGCTTGTTATTTCATCTATGCAAACTGTACTGTGCAGAAACTTCTTTAAACAAGTCTATTGCTGGGCAGATTTACTACACATATCATGGGTCTCACAATAAATTCATGCCTGAAATAAATTTCCAGGTTACTGCCAAAATGAGGAGAAGCATCATGAATAGATTATTGCTATGATGTTGTTGTTGTGGGGTTTAACGCATTAGCTGGATTATTGCTATGACTCTAGGTCTTTAACTATGTAACAGAAGAAGCAAAACCAACAAGTTTAGTAAAATCAACAAATAATATATTTCTCTAAGTTAAAACGTGAAAATTTAAAAGACACAGTATTGTGAATTAAATCCCAAATAATCCTAAATGTTCTAATCAGTAGTCATGGTTAGGAATTAATAATACAAGTAAAATTTAACCTTAGATCATAGTTAATGAACAGATCCTACATCCTGTATTACACATTAATATAATGCATACATATGTATTGTACTGTGAGGTCAGATCAATGCCATTTACATTACAGACAAAATGTTTCAGTGGAAATCCCATGTCTATTCAACCACCCACCAAGAAGAAGAAGCAATAGCATGCTCTTCAGAATGGCCTCCACTGCAACCATTTTGAAAAGTTAGGTCAGCACTTTCAAGCAAGACCTAACTAACTGTCATCAGTGATTTTAACTGCTCTTTATACTTTCTTACGCAATCAAGCAGAATTATACATTTTTAGCCACATTTTTGTTTTTGGCTCAAAATACATACATAAAAATCATTCATTTCAACCAATAGGAATCATTCACTTTTCATAAACAGTTGCAAACAAGCAAACCATTGATAGACATGATTAGACATAACATATGTGACAGACATGATTAGACAAGATATCTGTGGTAGACATGATTAGAAATGAAATGTGGGATTGACATGATTGTACATGAAATGTGATAGACATTATTAGGCATAAGATCTGCAATAGGCATGATTAGACACAAAATCTACAACAGACATCATTTGACATGAAATCTGTGACATACATGATTAGACATTAAATCTGTGGTAGACAAGAGTATACATCAAATATGGGATTAACATGATGAGACATTAAATCTGTGACAGACATGATTAGATATGAATCTTTGATACACATGATTAGACATGAAATATATGACAGACATGATTAGACATAAGATCTGCAATAGGCATGATAAGACACAACCTGTGACAGACATGGTAATACATGAAATTTGTGACAGACATGATTAGGCATTAACTCTGTGACAAACAAGATTAGACAAGAAATGTGGAATATACATGATTAGACATAAAATCTGTGAAAGGCAAGATCAGACCATGAATTTGATAGACATGATTAGACATGAACTCTTTGATAGCCATGATTAGACAGGAAGTCTGTAATAGACATGATTAGACAAGATCTGCAACTGGCATGATTAGATAAGAAATCTGTGACATATGATTAGATATGAAATATGTGACAGGCATGATTAGATATGAAATCTGTGACAGGCATGATTATATATGAAATCTGTGACAGGCATGATTAGATATGAAATCTGTGGCATACATGATTAGACATTAGATCTGTCATGGACTTGATTAGACATAAGATCTGCAACAGGCATGATTATACATAAAATCTATAACAAGGCATGATTAGACATGAATTCTGACTGACACGATTATACATGATGTTATGAGTCTATGCTCTTACAAAAAGTAACAGAAAAGAGCGAAGACAACAAGCTTTGTAAAATTTAGCAAATAATTTATTTCCCAATACAAAGTGAAGAATGAGAAAAAGAACTTATGGGATTGAGAACTGAATCCTAAAATAATGCAAGAATTAATAATCAACTCCTAATAATAAAAAGTCCTGAATAAAACCCATTTCAAGTCCCCAAGAGATCCAAAATTGAAGGCGATGACGTGTATATTAAAGTCTATGGAGTGCTGATGTGTCAACAGTCCCTTGTTAAATCACAGAAATATTATTCCAGGTTTGAATTCAGTATAAATTCCACTGAATGTCTTTATCCAAGAACTTTATCAAAGCACTTTTGTATTTCCAGAGAAAATAATCACTTGAATTCAATAATTTGATTTTAATAAAATTCAGCCCAAACTGGTCACAACATAATACAACTGGAAGGTGCTAGATGTTAAAGCACGACTGGTAAAATTCTCTGCTTGACCTCAGGTCACAATTAGAATTTTCTAGAAACAACCATTACCTAATGGAAAATAAACTTCTAGAATGATCTAATGAGCCTTGTTTATTTACTACACAATAACCTGCAAAATTCACTTAGGAATCGACAAGAAAAAGACCGAAATCAACATATTTACTCTTTCTTGTTTACCTGAATAATAATCCTGATAATAAGCTCATACACACAGAGAATATTGAAGCTATTTTTGTTTAATAAATGAAATTTAAAAAGTCAATCAGGTCAAGCAGAAATGAACTCAATTTTGGTCAAGGTCAAGTCCAGCAGACAATGTTACATTACAATAACATGCAATGCAATAAAAAAAATTAAACTAGCAAACAAACAATTAAATTAAGTATACATAATAATGAAATTTGTAATGGACACAATTAGACATGAAATTTGCTATAGAAATGATCAGATGCAAAATATGTAACAAACTAGACATCTCACCTCTGTCTGCGGCGGTTCGAGTCTCGGATTCAGCCAATGTGGGTATGTAAGAAAGCTTGCCAGTAGCTTCTTGTGGGTTGGTGGTTCTTTCCGGGGTTTTCCTGGGTTCTTCCTCCACCATTAATACTGGCAGCCATGTATAGCCTATCGTGTGCTGAAAAATGGTGTTAAACCCCACAACAACAACAACAACAAACTAGACATGAAATCTGTGACATGCATGATCAGGCATGAGACTCTTTAACTCTGTCTAAGAATACAAGGTATAAACTGAATACAATTTCATGATTTATGACTTCTTGCCTTTGTGGCATTTCTGTTGGCATAGTTGACACAGGCATTGTGAGTTTGGTTCATCCATTGCCAGAAAATCATGGACTTAAAGCTGGGATTGGGTAGCAGCATTCCTACAACCTGAAAACCAGAAGAGTTAAGAGCTAGTGATTGTGCTCAATAAGAAAATATATTAATACGGTAAGATGGCAGGTGTTACCTCTAAAAGGCAAGATATTATTGCATGGCATGACACAAAAAAATTTTGTGAGTCCATGTATTGAGAATAATGATGTCCTGGAGGGTTCAAGTTATAGTTTTACATAAGAACAGACAGAATTTTACAGATACTGCTATGTATGGCCCTTTTTATACACACAAGCATTCTGCTCTACAAAAGCTGCATAATAATTTTCAAATTTTTTTATTTTTTTTATCGTCACTAGAGAATTTATAATAATATTTTAAAAAATTACTAGAGAAACTATTGTGGTGATTTCCTTTTAAAAGCATTTTGTACTTTTGTTTCATTGCCATCAATGGAGGTAACTACTATTAGTTCTAGTAATTTACCAAAGTTTGAGTTGCATCCCTTTGCATATAAAGTTGTGCTGAAAAGTCAGTGGAGCAATATATTTTTACTATGTTAGTGAATAATAAATGTTCATTACTATTATTTGTAATAAGAAATTATACTTCATACAAGAGAAGAGACACAGCCATAAGGCATGCAGGAATTTAAATCCTTCCAAGCCAAAATATGAATGGTTAATATGAAGTTCACCAAGAGGAAATCATACATTGACAGTGTCACTGATAGGTAGAGACTTTACAGCGTAAAAATGCCCTGGTAAGAAACCATCATCCTGACTTGACTAGTGATCTAGGGACAACACTGCTATGGTACTAACTAAACACATTTTCTACCAGGCTGTCATGCTTCTCAGTCAATCACTGAAAATGTCTGAACAATAGTTTTTGCTACTACAATTTACACGTCCACCATGATTAAAAATAGTCAGTTCAATAGAACTTAATAGACTTCTAATGTACAGTGTAAAATAATCTTCCCACTAAATGAAGTACACATGTCTGTTACAGCAAGCATCTCAGCTTTGATTATTTAAACTCAATTAGAAATAATAATGGCAGATTTGACAACAGGGAAGTTGTCCTAATTATCAATGGTAAACAGTTACTTGTAATACTATGCCACTTCACTTTACATCAATCCTTCCAAGTCAAAATGCTAATAATATGTAATATTACTTCTTTTTAAAAAAAACCTAAAAGAATCTATACATTATTTATGACATTTATGCTGCAAAAAGACAATATCTTCAATGCACATGGTGCTATTTGTGAAATCACATTGGAGGACTTGAATAATGGGACAGTAAAAAATTGAAATAATCCAAGTTCTGTACTCACATCTACTAAGGCTGTAGCAACATACAGTTTTAGGTGCTTGACTATATTAATGAGATACCCAAACTCTTCTTTTCATTAAAGGAACATCAAGAAAGACGTTTTTTTGTTAAAATCATTCATACATGTGCAACCTCCCTTAGGGGAGAGTGTCCCCCCTCCAGTTGAAAAACTTAATTCCATTTCTTTTACACCTTGATTCCAGTGAAGTATATTTACAGTCATACTGTCTGTGATCATTAGAGTGAACTTGTTTAAGCTGCAAAAGACAATTCAGTTGCTAATTTCAAGCAGAATAAAACAATTGATATCGCTTGATTCTGTCTGCAGGGTCAGCTGGCTTCAGTGTTTGAAGTTTCTCATAATGTATTATACTAGGTGCAAGTAAGTGTAATTCCGAAAGGAATGAAGATGTTAATTAAATAAGGATGGAGCCCAATCAGCATAAAACAATTAGCATTGCTTTGATTCTCTGTGTAGGGTATCTTCTGCTTCAGTGCTTAAAGTTGTTTAGATGAATTATAGTCTATACTATGCATGATCAAAAGTATTTCATGCATGAGTAGAGATGTTAACTGATTGGTTATGGCTGGATTACTTGAGAGTGAAAGTGGCACAACACAGGGTCCATTTGACTTTAATGTTAAAAGTCTGTCAAGATGTACAAGAGTGTGTTATCTCCCAAGGTCAAAATGCTACAATATAAATAAATTTTTTTTACATGAAATTCATTTATAGATGGTAACAGGAATTTCAGTCACAGGAATTAAGTCTAAAGGGACATGAATCTGATGCTCTTCCAGTTGAGCTTATTTTAAAATCAGTTATAGTTGTAAGAATGACACACACGTCATTTAGAAATCCCTTCCCATATAAGCATATTAACCACAACAAATATGCAATCACTAAAGTCATTGTTCATATATTATGCATCAAATGTGAATAAAGTTACATGTGCAGAGACACTATTTACCAAATTACCAATTTTATAGCCTAACAAAATCTCCCATTTCTGGTAGCAGATCATTTTTCAGATCTGGTGAAAATAATGTTCCCATGACAGAAAGCACAAAAAAGTTTTCATGCAAACAGTCAAAAACTATTCAAGTAATAATTAATTTCCATGCAAAATCAAATTCTTAATTGTACAGTATAATAATAATATTAATAATAATAATAATAATAATAATAATAATAATAATAAATATAATAATAATAATAATAATAATAATAATAATGATTTATTATGTAAACTCCCTGTAAAGAGTGACACATGCAGAATGCAACCTGCAACCATGATATTCAGACAAAGTATGCATTTGACACTACTATTAGTGTAATTCAAAATGCCTCAGATGAATCAGGTCTCCATTTTCATCTATAACACTAGCATGCATGTGATGACCATGTTTCAGAAGTATATGTCCTTATCAAAGAGTGGTGACAGTGATGATATAAAGACAACAGCATCCACAAATTAGGCTTAAAGTTACAAAGTTTGTTTTGGTATAATGTATGAGCTTCATATGAAGAATCTTAACAACTGCTGATCCAGACAGTCCCAATCTTGACCAGACAGTCCCAATCTTAAGTGTTCTATCAGGCAGACAGCAAACTTGTTGGTGGACTCAGCAGAGTTGTAATAACACTGTTATGCTGACATGATGATTACAACACTGTGTTGGGATACAAAGTAATGAAATACCTGTAAAAATGTGTGTCACTGACACTGCTGGATTAGGTCTTGTACCAATAATCATTATCACATATCAATATCATTATTGCAGTAATACCTAATAACAGTAATATTTTCCTATATGATGCAATACTACTCAATATATTTTGAAATGTGGTAAATAAATAATTATACTTACTGGAACAGTTCCAAAAGGAACAAAGCCTGAAGAAAAAAATACATCAAACATTTAATTCTACTCAACTTGTGCATCTAAATTAGTTCTAATTAATCCATAACATACAATCATGTGACGACAAATATAATTAGTTCTAATCAATCCATAACATACAATCGTGTGACGACAAATATAATTAGTTCTAATCAATCCATAACATACAATCTTGTGACGACAAATATAAATTAGTTCTAATCAATCCTTATGAGATCGATTGTAACTTTAAATAATATATGGTACATAACCAAAGTCCACTTTACAGAGCTGAAATCTACCAAGTACAAAAATAAACTTGACAAAAATCATGCTGGCTCCAAAACCCATGGAAAGCCCTAAAAAGATCCAGCATTCTGTCAACAACAAAAATCACAATGCTTTGAGCAAAATTGTTCTTTGTATGGATGCAGAGATTTATTTTGATAGCTAAACTGGCAGAAAAATTCAACTCTTATTTTTTCCACCACGGCACAAGATCTAGCACACTTCCAGAGGACTGGGAACTTTGCCACAAATTATTATAGAAGTAAGAAAGTTTGAGAACATAGTTTTTCTCTTTTTCAGATTCTGATGTAATGAAATATCTTATGAAGCCAGTAATACAACTGAATTAGAAATGATATCAGCTCATTTTATAAACAAGGATATGGAAATTACTACATCACCAATAAATCACATCATATACTTACTTCTTATTATAGGTCAGGTCCCGGATGACCCAAACCTCTACCCATGTATTGCCATTACATTAAAGCAGCAAGAAAGCTGAGGCAGAAAATTATCAACCAATGTCCATATTAAATATTATTTCATATTTGCTGCCAAGTTTTGCTTTTCTGGCAGAGGAGTGAAATAATTTCACCTAAACATTACAGTGCAGGATCGACCCTGACATCAATGAAATTTTAAATATTACTTGTACCTTTAAACTTCAATAAAATATATATATATATATATATATATATATATATATATATATATATATATATATATATATATATATATATATATATTACATTATACTATTGTTTGGATTTTGCTCTGAACTTTATACATATGCAGAGAGTTTTATATATTTCTATTTTCTGCCTACCATTTGTTATGTGATCATTAAGGACCACAATGGAAATAAGTGAATAAATATGTTGTGTCATCCATAGCATATATTATATGACAATGCATTTGAATCTGAATTTGTACTGTACTGTTTTATAATCTATGTTTAATAAATCTTTTCGTACAAAATAAAAGTCATGTTTAAGTAAAGATATAACATTCACTACAAGAAATTTTTGTTTATGACAATCAGTAATCATCAATAAGTTTCCTCTCTGTTTTAACAATATATAATTAGCATGACATAATCAATTAGCATGGCATAATCAATTAGCATGGCATAAACAATTAGCATGGCATAAACAATTAGCATCCATATACAGAAAAAAAACAGGTTGCACATGCATAACTTGTTGGCTGCCTATATATATACACAATTTTGTATGGTAAAAGATTGGTTTAAACTAAGGAAATCAGAAAATCTGGTTTATCAAAATGAATATTCTTACAATTTAAAGATTCTGAATGATTTATCATAAATGATTTTCTCTTTTTAACAATATGTTGAATATATTTGATTTTAATAATGGATGTTTGTATCCAGATTCTATATTTATTTATTCAGCACTGTAGATAAGAAGTATCTGCTTATTTTGTACAAGAAAATTGATAAAAGTGCATAGAGAAATTCTGCAAAGAAATTTTAATATATCTGAACTTTTGATCCAATCTTATACATCCCTAGTAAAGGCAGACAAAATACATCTCTTAGTCATGTTCCATCAATAAATACAACAACACATAAAAATATATGATGTTGGTTCAAAAGAGCCGGACTCTATCTAATATGAAGTAGACAAGACAAAACCCATATAAGACACATATAGGTCTATGAAACAATGTTCACATCAAATTGTATCAGAATAGGTTGAATGGTTCTTGAGTTATGCTGATGAAAAGCAACAGCCCTAAGAAAGCTGTTAAGTTAATTGCCAAGGACCAAAACTCTGTCCGAATTGTAGCAGATGAGACCCATAAGGCACATCTTGATCTTAGAAATAGCATTCATGCCAAAAAATGTCAGAGTATGTGAATGGCTCCTGAGCTATGAAGGTTACAAGTGCTTGCTGTAGTGGAAATTAAAAATTGATGGAAGAAAGGCATTAACTCCATCAAAACTGCACCTGACAAAAACGGATCTTTTCCAAGGACATCTACATATAACATGCAATTTTCAGATGCCATCCAATTCTGCACAAGGGTTACAGAGCTATGGTTGTTACAAGAAAGTGAAGGAATGGACAAATTAGGTGCTTACTACAAAGCTCTTGCATCTTGATGATGCAGATCCCTAATAATACCTCTTTTACACATGGTTATTTTGAAACTGACCTGACATCCTGAAAGGCATGAAAACTTTCTCCCCTGTATCTGGATGGATAATAGCCTGAGGAAAAAATAAAAAATGAATATTTCAGTTCAAAAATTTTAACCATATTAAATTATTTCTGCTTATTCAATTACACTGTAAATGTATTTAAAATGACTAAAATTATATAAAACTTAGACATTCTTTCATTTTCAAATCTTTTAAAAGCTACTGAATACTGCATGACATTGGGAGTCTTGTATATCCATCTGACAAAACGAATTATTTTTTCCCATACAAATGCAGTAAACTTTTTATTATATGCTCATTTTTCTTATTTTACCTAAGGCTTCATTATATAAACAAAATACACTACAAGAAACAAAGTAACTGAATGTATACTGTATTCCAAACTAAATACACAAGCTCAGATTCATCATTACACAACAACATTATTAACGTGCACATAACTCCGCCCATATAAATTTGAACTTAATCACGTGCAAGACATAACTTTTGAAAGAAAATGGCATTTTGGTCTACTTAAAATTGAAATCAAGATTCATATTTTGAATGAATGCGCGTTGCAACAACTTTTCCATTTGATCGGAATGAATAGATTTTGGTATTTTTGTCAATTCTTTGAAATTTCATGGACTGGATTCATCTGTGTAAATTCTACATGAAATACTATGGACTGAAATGGTGAAGGAGAAGCATGTTGACATCTGACATCTGCAAGTGCGTTTCTGTTCTGTCATTAAATATTTGAAATCATAATGTGGGAAAAATATGAAGTCTTTCAAATGCAATTATCAAAAAGACGCTATGGAATTTAATGTTTAGTTCATTTTGATTGCAGTAAGGAGGATGTAATTGCACTTGAAATATAGTCAAAATTGCAGTTCAATTTTGAAATGTGTAATTAAGCTTGAGAACCCATGACATGGTTCATGTAATTCCAATCTGCAGAACTAAGAAAGTACATTTTGAGGAAATTCAGGATGTAAAACGTTAAGTATTTGTTTTGCCATTCTTATTACCAGCTAAATAAGACAGTTTATGCCTTTTCACTTGCATGTTATTTGTAGGTACCCAGCAATTTTATGAAATCTGCCATCTTCTGCCTAAATCCGAAACACTGTATCAAAAAATGAATGTGGAATGTAGCAAAGCAGCTGGTATGTGGCAGTCCACAAAACATCTGCTTTATTTCATTCAGAAACAAATGTAATCAACCAAAATGTAAACCACTTACTATGTGAGTGTACATTATTTGTTTACAAAATGTGCTGGCCATCTACATCCATTGTTTGTTTACAACAGAAAGTAGATCCTTTATATGTGCAATATGAAGTTGCATGTGAGTTCAGTATCATAAAATACTGAACGATTCTGACAATGCAAAGTTAACAGAGATATAAAAGAGCATATAATAATGATATATTTTCCTCAACACCCTAACTACTTACAAATTATATATCTTCCATTAATTATGTAAATAAAAAGCACCTTAGTAGCAATCTTTGTTTGAGTTACATTGCCAGAATGTAATGTTTTTGCCACTTGTATGCATGTCCCAATCCCACATTAAAAACAAACAAAATAAAATTAAGTAAAAATATAAATGTTAGAAGCTTTGACAAAGTCAGTCTTTTGTTTTATTACATAAGTTTTCTGCTGTACATATGGTTGAACATAACTATACTGAAAAAATGAAATATTTCCTGTATAAAACTACACTTTAATACAGTAACTAAAATAAATCACAAATAAAGATTAATGCATTAACAAATATGCCTCTTGGAACATATGCTGTATGACATGTCTAGTGTTGATATGTACTTCTAGTCCTTCAGATCGAATCAAAGTCTCACTGAGTCATATAAAATTTAGGGTTTTTTTTACATTTTAAAATGTACATTCTTTTACTGAACCCCTTCATGATTCATAGGTGACAGCATTAAGAGACTTGTACTGTATATATATATATATATATATATATATATATATATATATATATATATATATATATGGGGATGATTTGATAAGTGTAGGCTCTCATTAAGTAGTACTTATTTCTTTATAGTCTATTGGCACAAGAAAACCTGTAATTGAAGAAAAAAAGTATTTTAATCTGTATATTTCACTCCAATTACTGACGTTTTGATTCATCCTGTTATCAGTGATATGTTTCATTATTCAGTCTGTTATGAGTGACATGTTTCATTATTCTGTCTGCTATCAGTGACATGTTTCATTATTCAGTATGTTATCAGTGATATGTTCCATTATTCAGTCTGTTATCAGTGATGTTTCATCATTCAGTCTGTTATTAGAGATATGTTTCATTATTCAGTCTGTTATCAGTGATATGTTTCATCATTCAGTCTGTTATCAGTGATGTTTCATCATTCAGTCTGTTATTAGAGATATGTTTCATTATTCAGTCTGTTATCAGTGATATGTTTAATTATTCAGTCTGTTATTAGTGATATGTTTCATCATTCAGTCTGTTATCAGTGATATGTTTCATCATTCAGTCTCTTATCAGTGATATGTTTCATCATTCAGTCTCTTATCAGTGATATGTTTCATCATTCAGTGTGGTATCAGTGATATGTTTCATCATTCAGTCTGTTATCAGTGATAGGTTTCATCATTCAGTCTGTTATTAGTGATATGTTTCATCATTCAGTCTGTTATCAGTGATATGTTTCATCATTCAGTCTGTTATCAGTGATATGTTCCATCATTCAGTCTGTTATTAGTGATATGTTTCATCATTCAGTCTGTTATCAGTGATATGTTTCATCATTCAGTCTGTTATCAGTGATATGTTCCATCATTCAGTTTGTTATCAGTGATATGTTCCATCATTCAGTTTGTTATCAGTGATAGGTTTCATCATTCAGTCTGTTATTAGTGATATGTTTCATCATTCAGTCTGTTATTAGTGATATGTTTCATCATTCAGTCTGTTATCAGTGATATGTTTCATCATTCAGTCTCTTATCAGTGATATGTTTCATCATTCAGTCTCTTATCAGTGATATGTTTCATCATTCAGTGTGGTATCAGTGATATGTTTCATCATTCAGTCTGTTATCAGTGATAGGTTTCATCATTCAGTCTGTTATTAGTGATATGTTTCATCATTCAGTCTGTTATCAGTGATATGTTTCATCATTCAGTCTGTTATCAGTGATATGTTCCATCATTCAGTCTGTTATTAGTGATATGTTTCATCATTCAGTCTGTTATCAGTGATATGTTTCATCATTCAGTCTGTTATCAGTGATATGTTCCATCATTCAGTTTGTTATCAGTGATATGTTCCATCATTCAGTTTGTTATCAGTGATTTGTTTCATCATTCAGTCTGTTATTAGTGATATGTTTCATCATTCAGTCTGTTATTAGTGATATGTTTCATCATTCAGTCTGTTATCAGTGATATGTTTCATCATTCCGTCTGTTATCAGTGATATGTTTCATCATTCAGTTTGTTATCAGTGATATGTTTCATCATTCAGTCTGTTATTAGTGATATGTTTCATCATTCAGTCTGTTATTAGTGATATGTTTCATCATTCAGTCTGTTATCAGTGATATGTTTCATCATTCAGTCTGTTATCAGTGATATGTTTCATCATTCAGTTTGTTATCAGTGTTATGTTTCATCATTCAGTCTGTTATCAGTGATAGGTTTCATCATTCAGTCTGTTATTAGTGATATGTTTCATCATTCAGTCTGTTATCAGTGATATGTTTCATCATTCAGTCTGTTATCAGTGATAGGTTTCATCATTCAGTCTGTTATTAGTGATATGTTTCATCATTCAGTCTGTTATTAGTGATATGTTTCATCATTCAGTCTGTTATTAGTGATATGTTTCATCATTCAGTCTGTTATCAATGATATGTTTCATCATTCAGTCTGTTATCAGTGATATGTTTCATCATTCAGTTTGTTATCAGTGATATGTTTCATCATTCAGTCTGTTATCAGTGACAGGTTTCATCATTCAGTCTGTTATTAGTGATATGTTTCATCATTCAGTCTGTTATCAGTGATATGTTTCATCATTCAGTCTGTTATCAGTGATATGTTTCATCATTCAGTCTGTTATTAGTGATATGTTTCATCATTCAGTTTGTTATCAGTGATATGTTTCATCATTCAGTCTGTTATCAGTGATAGGTTTCATCATTCAGTCTGTTATTAGTGATATGTTTCATCATTCAGTCTGTTATCAGTGATATGTTTCATCATTCAGTTTGTTATCAGTGATAGGTTTCATCATTCAGTCTGTTATCAGTGATATGTTTCATCATTCAGTCTGTTATCAGTGATATGTTTCATCATTCAGTCTGTTATCAGTGATATGTTTCATCATTCAGTCTGTTATCAGTGATATGTTTCATCATTCAGTCTGTTATCAGTGATATGTTCCATCATTCAGTCTGTTATTAGTGATATGTTTCATCATTCAGTCTGTTATTAGTGATATGTTTCATTATTCAGTCTGTTATCAGTGATATGTTTCATCATTCAGTCTGTTATTAGTGATATGTTTCATCATTCAGTCTGTTATTAGTGATATGTTTCATCATTCAGTCTGTTATTAGTGATATGTTTCATTATTCTGTCTGTTATCAGTAATACGTTTCATTATTCAGTGCTATCACTGATATGTTTCATTATTCTGTCAGCAGAAAGAAATGCTGGCACAGAGCATTCACAGTACACAAAAATAGAAAATCAACTCTGAGACACTTTTTAAATATGTTCAAAATATGCTGATATGAATGCAATCTAGATATACTGATATGAATGCCATCTAGATATGCTGATTTGCAATCCAAACTTTTCATTTTTGAAATTTTAGACTTTTGTTTCCATTCATTTTACTGACTATTTAAAATGTTTAATGATGATCTTCAATAATCACTCACATAGAAAAATATGACAAAGGGAGAAAATGAGAGTTTTGAAATATGAGGCACTTCAAATATATTCAATGGGAGGTAATATATGGCACTGAGTGGACTCAAGTTTTCAACAGCATCGACTAGTATATTCCAATATTTCAATTATCCATCTAGGTAATTTTTTAACCTTGGGATTTCTCTATGGGCTACATAAAAAACTCATAATTTACAGAAATGTGTGAAAATAATGTTAGGATTTCCTTTTTTTTAAATGCTGTTGAGATAACATTGTCCATCTTGATTACATGCCCAGTGCTCATATCCAAAATAACCTGAACTTACTTGCTTAATTTTTTGGGCCTTCCAGAGTTGTTCATTGGTTGTTCCAGGTGGCAACTGTTTGCTTTTAAAGGCATCCAGCAGTTGGATGGCATCTTTCAGTTGTTGCTAAATACAAATACAAATTTTCTTTATTTTGACAAAATTAAGCAATGTAAAAAAACAACATTATGACACAATGAGATGGTAAGACAACAAGTACAAAAGCAGTATGATAGAAGACTAGAAAGAAGTTGTATGGTGATGTTCCATTATTCTCAAACCTATACATACATACATACATGCATGCATGCATGCATCCATACACATACACACACACACACACAAACACACACACATATCAGGAAACCTTAACCAGTTACTCATAGTACCATATTAAGACAGCTTAACTTGTGAAACTAATCTTAAAAACAAACATTGTAGCTTTCCATTTTTAATGTCAAAATTGCCTTCATTTCATGCCAACATAAAAAATTATATTATTTACTTTGCTGACAATTCAAGAATTGAATACATTTTCTTCCCTACAGATTGTACATATAACAGTAGTATGGGAGAAAAAGAATTCTCTGAAGATTTGTGCAAACTAACAATTATTGCTAAAAGAACAATGAACTTTTAATAAAGCTGAAGAGCTTGTATAAACATTAAGGCGGAATGGGTACTATGTGTTTAATAAAAGAATGTCAACTGGACAGAACCATAACAAATTATATTTTCATGCATTTAAGAATGACCAACCTTACCTCTGTTGTGAAGAGAGTTCTTGGATCAATAACATCTAAGAAATGTCTCCATCTGCCAAAAAATGTGCTCTGAAATTAACAAACAAACAGTGCGGTGTATACCAAGTTTATTTTGAATGAATGACAATGACTGTATTTATATTAATAATAATCTGATGTTACTATACATGTAATAAGACAGAAATA
Source organism: Sinohyriopsis cumingii (assembly GCA_028554795.2). NCBI lineage: Eukaryota > Metazoa > Mollusca > Bivalvia > Unionida > Unionidae > Sinohyriopsis > Sinohyriopsis cumingii. The sequence goes on along the minus strand of CM068830.1, from coordinate 29,890,239 downwards.
AAGAGAAACAGTGAACATATCATTGTATCAATTTTGTAGATAATGAGTGCATATTGTATTATGGTTTGTTTCACTGATGATCATTTCAAGTCCCAATATAAAAAAAGACAAATAGGTATACATTAATACACCCATGCTTTAGTCCCAGATTATGCACTATGAGAAACTTTGATTACATTCATGATTCGTATCCGCATCATCGCCAATTTAATCTAAATGCCCATTACCACAAAATAGGTCATCGTTTATTTGCTAATTAAATGCACATATCTACATGCGCACTCAACAGATCATGATTTCTTTGAACTATCTCAGAGTAGCCATTGAAGGGGCAGTCATTTTCACAAGATAAAGGCAATTATATGGATTGCTAATTAGTCATCCTGGCCTCAGGCCTGTTGACTTAAGTCTTGCCATTATCTCTTCTGCAGATAACCAGTCTGACCAGAAGATGAAGAGGGAGTATCCTCAGGGCAAATAAGGCATGGCATGGGGATGATTAACAGGAAGAAACTGTGCATCCTTTGAGAATTTGATATGTATATCACCTTGAAGCTCTGGTTCCAGAGGACCATGCAATATGTGGGCAATACTGGTGACAGCAAAGCCTGGGGGGAACCATTTCATAGAATCTGTTGTAATTTTTCATGGGGTAGGTCAGCTGAAGGTGATGCTCACATGGGGCACCAATTCATATATATGCATTGAAATCTATATATATATATATATATATATATATATATATATATATATATATATATATATATATATATATATATATATATGAGAGAGAGAATGAAAAAGAAATGCAAATATATACCAAATAGAACAGAAAGTTCTATTCCTGAATCCTGCACAACAACGCTTGCTAACATAAAAATCATTTTTAAATATGAAAAATGAGATTATGGTACTGTTAGAAAAATTTTAATTGGTCATTCATATTCACTGGAGATTTGAACCCAGGACCATGGGTTGCAGTAGCCATTACTTTGCCTGTAGGTACCAACTCCTACATCGACCATGCATACATAACCAAACGATTATGCTACAATGTTGCTGGTACATGCACTGAAGACACACCCACATATAGACCCAGTAATTAATTCTCATCCGAGTACACATACAGACCCAGTAATTAATTCTCATCTGAGTACACATACAGACCCAGAAATTCTCATCTGAGTACACATATAGATCCAGCAATTAATCATCATCTGAGTACACATATAGACCCAGTAATTTGATTCTCATTTGAGTACACATATAGACCCAGAAATTCTCATCTGAGTACACATATAGACCCAGTAATTACTTCTCATCTGAGTACACATAGACCCAGTAATTAATTCTCATCTGAGTACACATACAGACCCAGTAATTAATTCTCATCTGAGTACACATACAGACCCAGTAATTAATTCTCATTTGAGTACACATATAGACCCAGTAATTAATTCTCATTTGAGTATACATACTACAGAAATAAAGGTATATAGAGGATATTACAAAGAGATACACGCAATGTGATGGGTAGTGTAACAAGCAGACCTGGGTTTGAATCTCCTTAGAGTAGGACCTGCATGACAATATTTCTTTATATATATATATATATATATATATATATATGTGCTGTACCATTGTTATACCACAATATGTATACATGTTTCAGTAAAAGGAAATGAGAACTGCGGAGTTTCCTTTTAATTAAAAATGTATCCAACAAGTGTTATATCAAAGATAAAGTTTAATACTATATATTTTATTTATATCCCATACAAATACACATACTTGCATTTCAAATGCAGTTAACACTAACTGCAAGTAGCTATATGCTGACAATGAATGGAATGAATTCACAACCCTAAATTCCAGTGTGTCTGCCACAAAATGTAGTTCTTTACCTTTTGTGAATAATCATAATTTCCTTTGCAAAGGATAAACTGTTTCTTTTATTTTCTTAACTTCTATTTTTATTCATATTGATTAAATAAATATAAGATAGTTATGACTGAAACATGAAAGATAGTTTAACATGAAGCACCACAAACCCAGCGTAGTTAATTAAGTACCTGCACAGTGAATGTGCAACATATTTAAATGAGTGAGAAAAATAAACTAAGTGAAATGAGGAACCAGCAAGAGGTAATTCAAGCATTTCAATGTATTACAGTTGATCTAAGCCATTAGTATGATTTAATTAACATTACTACAGAACATACAGTTGTTTCTATCATCCATGTTTTTCTCTCCTCTTTCCTTTGGTTTGTATGACTATATTTTGCCATTATTTATAGGTGCAGAGACATCAAATGACACAGGCAAAAATCTGTCATGCTTCTATGATGGCCCAGAAAGAGAGAGAGAGAGATGTGGTGTGAAGACATATGATGAAGGCATTTATTCCCTATGTTTATTGTCAATTAGTCTTCTGTCTTACCAACTCAGTAAGAGAGAAAGGCTGGAGGGGACTAAAGGGCCTTCTGCCATTTTGATATTAAATAATCGGTTTTCAGGCCCTTATTAATAGGTTTTATAAAATAGGAACAAAGAAATAAAAACAAACAAAGCATTAAACAGATTACACTATGTGTCTTCCTCCTAACCAAAAATGGACTGTGTGGTCTTGAGAGGCTATTGCAACTGTATATCATTGGTAATGTGAACACTGTATTAAAATCCCATGAATGTGGACACCTAACCCTTACAAAGTCCCAGGTTCTTGTAGGTTACTTGATGCAAATTCAGTTTTCTTTTTCCTCTCTCAATCCACAGACTTCTCTGTATTATCTCCCTCTGCATGAGAGAGATCTAAGGGAAAGCACAGAGGATTTTGATGAAATTGTATCCCATGTGTAATTAATATTTAGAAGACAGGGATTATTGATATTTTTATCATTATTTTAATACATTTCTAATGATTAAACAGTGGAAATTAATCACAGATTTAGAGAATATAGAATCACTCGCCTACTGATGAAGCAGAATCTGATGTTTACAAAACCAACGATACAAAGTTGCAAAAGCATGTGAAGACTTGTATAGAAAATTTATTTCTAAGGAGGAATACATGTACCATAATCTAATTAAAGCTTTGTTTATATTTCTTTCTGCATGTTGTAAAAAAACTATTAATATGGGTCTAAAACATATTTTCTAATATTAAAGTGTCCAAATGCTGCTCTACCATCATCAAATTTTGTCTATCACTGTGTGGGTTGGTAAGGCTGCTGACTCAACAACTAATAAAGAAATGTAGGTTTGGGCGATGAATAAAAGCCTGTATGGTAAGTCTCTCTAACCCCACCACCACAACATCTCTTTCTCTCTGTTACTCTCTCTCTCTCTTGTATAGTCTGTAACTGAGCATGTTTTTACCACAGTCTCTCTCTTTCTGTGTGGGTGGGTGTACCTTCCTCAAAAGATACTCGCAAAACTCTATAAAAAAAAAGAAGATTGCGGTATATTTTGCCTGTGTCATGTGATGTCTCTGGAAATATGAATGATGGCAAAATGTAGCCACATGAAGCAAATGAAAGGGGAAACGTAGAATGGAGGCAGCGCTGGATTAAGCTTGTGTGGGGCCTGTAGCATACTGTAGCATATGTTATAAAGGGGCTCTAAATTTTAAAAAAAATCACGTAATTATTATTAAAACACATAAATGTGCAGGGCCCGTAGCATATGCTACTAGGATAATACAGCACTGAATGGAGGATATAAACAGTTGTCCTGTTGTCTGTAAGGTTGGTAGCAATGTTAAATAAAACATAATAATGACTTGTTTCCTTTAGTGAACAATGTATACATTTCTTGGTATATCAATGAAACAGCATACATACTATGTGTGTGTGTGTGTGTGTCTGTGTGTGTGTGTGTGTATTGATGGGAGCAAGCATGTAACTGTATACTAGTAAGTTGTTTTACTCCACGTTTGATCACTGTATTATGGAAGCAAGCAATATAACAAATACCGAAAAACTTGTTGGACCAGTTGTAAATATTTCATTAAAAATAATAACAATACTAACAACAACAGGAGCAACAACAACATCGTCTGGATTTATTACCAAATATAAAACTTACAAGGAGTCAATTCTTTCAATTTCTAGCTGGACTACCGTACACGTACTACAAACAGTACAAGTGACAATGTCAAGGTAAACAACCATTTCCGATCTCCCCAGTCACGTTCATGAGACAAAATTAAATTGGCAAAGTATTATAGATGTATACAATGTAAACAGGATTATAGATGTAAACAGGATCATTGAAAATAAAACTTACCTGATTAAACCTTGATTTTTTCAGCTGAAATGGAGGATATTCATGATTGCAGCTGCAAGTCGACTCCATCGTGAAACACTTGACAGCTGGTTAATTATGTCAGTATAGGGGACGATACTCTTCGGAGCAGTCGTTATTGTTAAACGCACAGGTGTTCGACGCGATCTTGATGATGGGTAAGAAAACCAATAATTTGAAGGAAACAAATCAGACTGAGTGAATTTTTTCCATCAAATTATTGCTTTTTTTTCAGCATGAAGCTCGCGTCGAGTACTTATGGTTGAAAATACCCGCAAACTTCAGTTTAACTTGAAACATAAGTACTGTCACAGGTTGACCAACAAGTAGGTCTCAGCTGTCATAAAAATAAAAAGCGGAGACCTATTTGTTGGTCTTTGTCACGGGAGTCTGACGTTTTATCACTAAAGTTCGATGAACTCTCTGACAACACGAACTCACCTTATCGGTACACACAATTTATGATCCCCATAATGTGTTCTCGTTTTATCAGAGATTTCATCTTAATTTATTGATAAAACGTGACACTCATGTACTGCTGCCAGTTCAGCTCGCCAGGGTGTAACCAGAACAATTTTGAAAACATTGTCTATGAGAACAAATAATATACCACATTCTTAATAATAGCAGTAATAAAAATGATGAAAACAATGTAGTAGTAATAATGTAATCACAATAACAAACAACAAAAAAAACAACAATAATAATAATAATAATAATATGAATATAACAACAACAATGTGATTAAACGGCAACTTTATAGAAATATCAGTTATAATTAAGAACAAATCGTGAATACGGAATATTATTATAATGACAATAAAAGAGAAAATCATGGGCGAGAAAAAAGCATACAGTTGTGTGTCTGTTCGTGTGTGTGTGTGTGTGTTCATGTGTGTGTGTGTGTGTGTGTGTGTGTAAGCAGTATATAATATGATTACGACTGTACTGTCAGTTTTAAACATATCATCCAATATAATAAACATAAAGTTTTAAATATTCAATCGGAGCAAGCAATTTTCTTATCATCTGCCCAAATGATTCGGCTACCCAAATATGTAACAGATAGGAGTAGCAAATTTCTTACTCTTTATATAAGCGGTCTACCGCTTATGCTTTGCTGTGTTTGGTGGATATTTGCCACAGAAAATCAAAGGTAAGGTAATTCTCCTTCCTGATTCGATGTAAAAGAACAAATAAAATAAGACAAGAAACGTATGTAGACATTATTTGATTTGAATGTACGGGAAGCGGATATGCTTGCCATTAGACCAAGCTGACATCTAATACGATCTCCGATTTCTTGGCTATACTGTAATCGAAACCCATTGATGGGGCCGTGAACAAATAATTGTAATGTTCCACACCAATGACTGGTCAAAATTATTTCTCTTGGAAAATCCAGTAATTGACAGCCCAGCATACAATAAATTATATCATTATATCTCATATTAGGAATATGTTCTTTATTTTTAATTTTATTATTTAATGAATTATTTACATTTTCAGCATTTTCCACAAAGGAATATAAAACTTTTAATTCAACTTCAAGTTTTACCGTTTCATCAATTAATTTACAAACATTTCACCTAATTGTTCACGAACGAGCTTATAAAGTTGAGATTGTAAAGCCATATAATTAAATGTTTTTAGTTTCGTTCCAAGATTGCTCATAGTGTAGCCTGCCCCTTCATTATTAGTTTTATCTTTCAAAATTGGAAATATTTCTTCATGTTGTATGTACCATCTACTGCAATATTAAAGAATACAAATTTATGAATTAAACTTAATCTTGCACTTCTCTACGTACTTTGTTTGCTTCTTTAGATATTTCTCTTCTATACGTTTATTTTAATTGTTGGGTTTGATTTATCTCTTTGGGTGATTTGAAATAATGGTTAATTATTTAATTGCAGATAAATTCATTGAACTATTTATTAGGTATATATTTTTTATTTTATTTTTTAATCGTATGATAAATTTTTAAATTATCAATCATGCAGTGTGATTCATATTGAGATGACGGTGGTAATTCAAATTAAAGATAAATATTTAATGAGTATTAGAACTAAACATGTTCAGTTTTATAGTTTTGTTTTTAATTTACATGACATCCTTGTTACTTAGCAAATTTTATAATTTGTTTCGTTACACGTTTTAGTATATCTTACATACTTTCTCGACAGTCTGTCCTAAAATAATGCAGTTCAGATTTTAAATCTAGAAACTCTTTAATAATAATAATAATAATAATAATAATAATAATAATAATAATATCCTTCAGTTTCATCCTTAAAAAGTTCGGTAACTTTTTATTTAGTTTTGGAACTTTGAATATATTGTTACAAACCTATGGCGTGTGTTATCTGTATTTACATTTCCGTTTATATCCTTTTTTGTAGATTTTAGTCATTATTTGTTTGAGTATGGGGAGTCAGTGTTGGATCGATATTTCTCAACTCGAGTAATTAGCCAGTTTCTAGAAGCAGACGTCATAATGCACATTTTTTACGAGACTTTATGACAGCATGAATTAGTTTTGTAACTTAAGTTTTAGCAAAAATTTCTTGGAGTTAAAAAATCTACCCAACATGATATTGTACATGGCGAATTGGGGAAGACACCATTACAGATCAATAGATATTACTGCATCATATATATATATATATATATATATATATATATATATATATATATATATATATATATATATATTGCATACATTAAAAATAACATGGCATTTAAAGTGTTGGTATAAAGCAAATTGATATATCAATACTATTGGTATATCAAAATGTGTTCCGCCCATGGCGCATTAATATGAATATATGAACATTCTTTCAAGTGCAGGCCTATTGATCAATGATGAATTTCTACTCATTCATTAATCATAAATGACATATGAAAAAACGATACAAGTATTAATAGTCCCCCTCTTTTCTAAATGAAATTAAAATGGTACACAATTTCATCGGAATCCTCTTTTTCCATTCCCCTCTCCCCTCTCATGCACAAGGGACAAAATAAACAAAAGCGGGAGAGAAAAACACATTGCGCTGGACCAAAATAATAAAACTGAACTTGTACCAAGTAGCCTACAGTAATCTGGCTCATCGTAACGGTATGTTTACGCTTTCCTTGGGATCTATCTACAGTTTTCATAATAGGAATGATTCATGGTTGCAATAACCAGTCGACACTAGTAGTAGTAAGGTGGGGCACCCTACGTACAATGGAAATTAGCATTACAGGGACCTCTGGGCAAATCTACGTACAATGGAAATTTAACATGGCGAAAAATCGTGGGCAAATCTACGTACAAGGGGAATTAACATGGGAATAAATCGTGGGCCACTTTACGTACAAGGGGAATTTAACATGGGGAATAGAGTTTGGGCTTGTTTAGGGACAAGGGGAATTGAACATGGGATTTTTTTTTTTTTTTTTAAATTTTGAAAAAAAGGGGTAGGCAATTGAAAAGTCATTCTCATTTCGAGAAATATGGCTGGCCCTGAAAAGGGCCTTTGGGTTTTTCTTCTTCTTCTTCTAACTTCTTAACTTCTTCCACCATCCTCTTATTTTGTCCATCATTCCTTTCTTCTTCTTCTTTTCTGTTTCCGGCATCCAGTCCGGGTGACCCATGGCCCGGAACTTTTCTTGGATTTTCATCCAGTTTGCGTTTAGTTTTTCTAGTTCTTCCTTTTTTTTTCTATTTTCTTCTTCTTTTCTTTCCTTTGACCACTTTTCTTTGATCTTCTTGACCCCTTCGGTCAGCACATTCCTCATTACTTCTTCCGCTTTCTTAAGTTTGTCTAACCCCCACTTCGCAAAGGACCAATCTGTCCATTCTACAATGTCTTCTAGAAAGCACCTTGCACTCGTCACATGAACTATCGCTTCTTTTAACTTACCCACTTTCACATACGGTGGGTTAATTAAACCTCTGATTCTCTTCTCCTCATCCTCTATCATTTCTTTTACGATATTTACGGATAAGTGGAGGCTGGTTACTTGTCTTGAGACGAAGTCTTTTGTCACTGCATACCTCCATTCCTGTTCAACCCTTTCTGCTACACTCAATCCATCCACCATCCAATACCAACTTCCCATAAGATCGTTGTATAAAGCTGAAGCTGCTGGCATCTTCTTGTTTGCTTATTCCGTAGAATGGGCTCCAATGGCCAACACTGTTAGTTTTATACTGAAAGCGCGGACGTGATGGAAAACATCCCCTAAAAACGTAAAATTGATCTTACCTAGATCATGACCGAACAACGCGCGGACGTGAAGGAAAACATCCCCTACTTTCTCATTTCATATAATAAAACCCTAACTATAGTCTCCACATACGCTAAGAAACAGTTAAAAAAAACCATAATCTACTATTCACACAAACTTACGTGAGCGCTTACAAACACAAACACACACCCTTACACTATGAATAAAGAGTTAGTGTTTATATTCACACTACTCTACCTACACACATTGGCAAATGGATTGTTATTTCTTTTCTAGAGTATTGGGTAGCCCTGAAAAGGGCTGGTTTTTTTTTTTGGAAATTCATGGACACCTGGTTAAGGGTGGCACCTTCCAGGCCTGGCGCCACATACACATCTTGTCCCCCAGTTACTTTTTACCTTTTGGGGGGAGAGAGCAGAGGCAGGATATGTGGCTTCAGAATCCCAATTTTCGCTCTCTGGGATTCTGAAATTTCTTCTTCTTCTTCTCTCCTTTTCCTCCTCCTCTTCTTTGTTTCTTCTCTCCTCCTCCTCTTCTTTGTATTTTCTCTCCTCCTCTTCTTTGTTTCTTCTTTCCTCCTCCTCTCTCATCCTTCCCTCTTCCACAATGGCTTCCGCGGCCAGTTCATTCAACAGGCGCCTGGCATATTCCAGATGCACATGAAGTTCCAACAGTTTCGCCAGTCTCGTGTTCATTTTTGGTGTTGATCAATCAACAAGGGTAGTTGGACTGCCGAACGAGTTTCAATTTATACTGAAAGCGCGGACGTGAAGGAAAACATCCCCCTAAAAACATAAAATTGATCTTACCTAGATCATGACCAAACTACGCGCGTACCTAAAAGAAACACTCACTCACTTTTTTATACTACCCATTCCTATTCTAAAAAAAATTTTCATGAATCACTTCAATAGACTATCCACATACGCAAAAGCAATCCAATCTAACCTCAAATCTACACCTCAAACACCCAAAAAAAGACATCATTTTAATCTACTATCCATACCAACGTACGTGAGCACTTACAAACACACAATCCTATACACAAACACATACCCTCACATTTTTAAAAAAAGAGTTAGTGTTTATATTCACACTACTCTACCTACACACATTGGCTAATGGATTGTTATTTCTTTTCTAGAGTATTGGGGTAGCCCTGAAAAGGGCTGTTTTTTTTTTGTTTGCTATGGCAATCTTTTTATAGTTTCTAAGAATGCGATGTCCTCTGAGGATAGACTTTCTGGCGATAGGTCTGCTTCTTCGGAAAGAGAAGAAGAACTCTTTGGTGTCGATACGACAATCGACAAAGCCTCTGTCAGCTTCAGGTTGCTGCTGTTGTTGTTGTTGTTGTTGCTGTTGCTGCTGTTGCTGCTGTCTCTGAAGTCTGTACTTCTCTGTCCATTCTTCTTTCTCCCTGTTCACTTCTTCTCTGAAGAGCTCTTCTATCAGGTCTTCAGTAACTTTTAGCATTCTCACATTTTCTATCTCTTCTGGCTTCGGTATCAGACTGTGTCTGACCCTATGCAAATTCACGTAGGCTTCGTTGAGCTTAGCTAGTTTAGAGCACATCTTCTTAGGAGGATGAGTCGACAATGGATGGTTAGACTGGAAACAACCCCCGGTTCTTAAAGTCAAAGCGAGAACGTGAAGGAAAACATCCCCAACACGGATTTCGAGTCGCAACGTTCAGTGAGTGTCATGAGAGGGATAGTATGAAATGAAAGAGCATGAATCCAACATTCTTATAGCTAAACAAACCACAAAGGCATTTTTTTCAAAACACAACATTTTTTATTCAAAAATCACTTAACACTAACCAACAACAACTCTAACATATTTTAAACAATAATCCAACATGATAACATCAAACATTTTTTCTTCAAATACAGTCTACTTTAAACAGGGCTGACAACGTTGTGAATGAAATTGTGATTTCCACTGTTGGAAATCATTAGGCCATTGATGGACACTACGTTTCCTAGCTTGAGACAAAAGATAAGCATAATGGTCACAGAACCATCGATCTACTTTCACATCGTTTCTGGAAGAAGAACGAGGATCAAAATGAGACACTAAATGTTCTAAGGAATAACCTAGGCTGCGATGATGCAGAAGATACACACAGTACTGTCCACACACCAAGGAATCTGTGCCTTGTAATTTCACATTATTGAATCGGGTGGTCTGAGCATTTCTTCTCATAAAGTCAATGATATCGTCTTCCAAAGGAGGCAATCCGTACGAATCGAAATATTCCACACATCCTTCTTGAGGAAAGTAGACGGCTACCCAGTGGGTTCCTGGGAGATGACTGTCGTCCGTGTTGATCACATAAGCTAGATGGTCTTTAGGTTTGCGATGAGGGAGTTCATCTTTAGCACAGACAACAGGAGTAGTTAAGTGGGATACTCTACGTACAATGGGAATTAGCATTACAGACCCCCCTTGGGACAATCTACGTACAATGGAAATTTAACATGGCGAAAAATCGTGGGACAATCTACGTACAAGGGGAATTTAACATGGGAATAAATCGTGGGTCACTCTACGTACAAGGGGAATTGAATATGGCGAAAAATCGTGGGTCAGTCTACGTACAAGGGGAATTTAACATGGGGAATAGAGTTTGGGCTTGTTTAGGGACAAGGGGAATTGAACATGGAATTTTTTTATTTTTTTTTTTAAATTTTTTTAAAAAAAGGGGTAGGCAATTGAAAGGCTATCTCTTTTCGAGAAATATGGCTGGCCCTGAAAAGGGCCTTTGGGTTTATGTTAATATTAATATTAACATAGATGGCATCTGTCACATCTTCTTCTTCTTCTTAAACTCCTTCTAACTGCAGGTCCATACACAAGTACCCTCTTGAGACATCCTTGTCTTTCTATGTAAACTCTTCTCATCCATAGACTAGTATCTGTCCTATCAACAATAGTCCACTTGGACCGGACATACATGAGCATGTCCGTCCTAAACATCATGGAAGACACAAGGGTGGATGACTCGACTGTGGTCCACATCTTGAAGCGACGAGAACAGGTGAATCAATGCAGTGAACTGCGCTTATTTATAGGCAGAGGAAGGATTGAAACGGATTGAGTTCATTCACCAATCCGAACACGCGTTACAAAATTCAGTCAGCTCGCATCCAATCCGAAGAGAGCAGTCTGTGACGTCACGTAGTCTATATAGATTCGCTAGTGCTTGTGTACAGTCAATCTATGCGACAGTGATTCAACATGACGGAAACTCAGAAAACGATCCATTGGGGTGCACCAGCAGGGGAGACTGACCAAGGGAACCCGGACTTACTTTCAGAAGAGGTGAATTGGGATTTTGTGGATTTTCTTACCTCGCAAGAATTTGTTCCGGAACCTTCGTTACCTTCTTCATTACCGCAAGTGGAGAATTTTAGACAGAGACAGAAAGAAGAATTGGAGAAATTTATACAACGACAAAAGGAAGCGGAACAAGCTTTTTTCCTACAGCGGCAAGAAGAAGAGGTAAGAAAAAAACAACAGCAACAACAGCAAGAAGAAGTAGCAGCAAAGAAACAAGAGGGTGAAAATCAAACGGTCACGGTACTGTTGGACATTTTAGCGGAGTTAAGAAGTCTGAAACAAATGTATCAGACTTCTTTATTACGACCGAAGAGAATACGACCTTCCCGAGCTAAACACGTCAACCCTGTGACTAAGCCTACCGTACCACCCTTAGTGATTTCAACCCAATCATCATCATCAACAGTACGCTGTCCAGAAGTAGGCCTTGGCCGTGGCAAAGGCTTAAGACAGTTAAAGTTGATTGCTTAAACTCACCCCTACACCATAAAGAAAAAAGGCCCTTTTCAGGGCCACCCACATTTCTCGAAAAGAGATAGCCTTTCAATTTGCCAATAACTAAAAAAAAAAACCCACCCATTTTACCCTTATAGTGCGTGTCTGTATATGAGTGCGTGAGTGTAGCTTCTTATTTTAAAATCAAAACTCAAAGACACTTACCTTATATCATTAATTTATTCTTTTATCCATTTTTTTACAATCCAATTCACAATTCACAACATAACACTTTAATAAAAAGTTCATTGACTTCTTCTGTCTCCTTGTTTAGTCTCTCTGTTTTTTTTTGAATTTCTTCACCGTCACACTCTTTTCCTCTTCTTCCTTCTCCTCACTTTCTTCCCTTCTTCTTTTTTTCTCCTGTTTCTTTTTCTTCACCTGTCTTCTTTCTTCCTCAGAAGAATCCCTCTCTTCCTCTGAAGAATCCCTCTCTTCTTCTGAAGAATTCCTCTTTTCTTCTGATTCCTCTTGTTTCTTTTTTGGGCAATCTGGAGACCAATGTCCTTTTTCTTGACAATAATAACAGGTATCTTGACTTTTGTCTCTTTTAACCCCTGTTTTTGTTCTTTTTTGACGGTCTGGACACTCTGAAGACCAATGCCCTTTCTTCTGACAGATATAGCAAGTATCTTGACTTTTATCTCGAAAGGAAGGAGAGTAGTCCGTCGGCTGGTCTGAAGAGAATTTTCTAATGACCCCTCGCAAAGCTCTGACGAAACGTTCCATCTGGGTGGTCTCTTCCATCGTTGTGCTCGGTTTGAGAGTGAAATGAATAGTGAAAGGACAAGACACACACCCTTTTATATACGCTGGTCTGCCATGACTATAAATTAGTCTGTGGTGTTTAAACTTGAGTCATTTGACGTTTTACACTCAAGATGAAACGATCCAATTCATTCGAGAAGAAAGAAGAAGAAAGTAAGAGGCAGAAACGTGATCTATCGCCTCCTACCAGAGCTGAAGTCTTGGCACAAATTCATGCCAGTGATTTTGAAGAGGACATGAGTGAACCAGAATTTGAAACCTCTAAACCAAGTTCACCACCCTTAGTCAACCCGAAAAATACTATTCCATTCGAGAGACCGAAAAGCGCTCCTCTAGAAAATTTAGAACCACGGCTTACAAATACACGGTGAAGTTTAAAGATTTCAAGGCTGAAGTGCCGTTGGAGAAAGCAGAAGTGTTTATCACTGGGGTGTGGGATTCTTTGCTCACTGCACTCAAGCGCCAATGTCAACCCAAAGAAGACGATCGCTTGAGACTTTCCATACAACACGACGGTTTGAAATCCCCTGTTTGGATCGAGTTTAGCACCCCTGCAGAATTGACCGCTTCCAAAGTCATGGACAAGATTCAACACGTACAACAATCCAATGACAAGTTTGACATCACCGATGGAAAAGCCACACTGGACATGACCCACGTCTCTTCTCCTCAAGGGACAGGACGCAAAAAGATGTTATTGGTGGACGACCTTCGCAACACCAAAACAAGTCTCGTCCGAATTAACAACCCTCATGACCAGATGTGTTTAGCCCGTGCCATCGTGGTGGGACGAACCTATGCGACAAGAACGACACGGTAGAATGGAAAAGAACCTGGAACACTATTCAACATTCCCATCGAGCTAAACAACGAAATGAAGCAGAATTCCTGTTGCAACAAGCTGGCCTGTCTAAAGACACACCCTGTGGCATTCCTGAAATGCAAAAATTGCAAGATGTCCTAGCTCCACGCTACACCTTGAAAGTGCACCCTCAAGAAATGCGCGGGCCTCTGTTGTTTCGAGGTCAACATTTTAAGGACGGAAAATACATTCATGTCTATTATCACGATGACCATTTCGATACCATTACCAGTATCACTGGATTCCTGGGATACGGTTATTATTGTGAGAAATGTGATTATGGTTATAACAATCGAGAGCAACACAAGCATTGTGGATAGAAATGCCCAGGATGTTTGGCCTCTCCACCCTGTATGAGCGAAGAACCAGTGCCTTGTTCAACTTGTCTGCGCACGTTTATCAGCCCTACCTATTACCAACAACATCTGAAAACACAAGGTTCACAGAAGAAATGTGCTAGTCAACTGCTGAGATTGTGCCCTACCTGTGGACAAGGCATACTTACCAATAATGCCAAGGCACACGTATGTCGAGGAAAGAAAAAATGTCACATTTGTCACCACATCGTGGACTTGGAACACCAATGCTACGTGCAAAAATACCAACCCCCACCAGAGAAAGAGGACGATCAAAAGAAGAAAGGGAATTTCATCTTTTTCGATTTCGAATGCATGCAAGAGACCGGCATTCACATCCCTAATTTCTGCGTGGCTCATCGAGCGTGCGAGAAGTGCATTCAAGAACCTATTTTCAGTCATTGCCCTCACTGCAGCAAGATTCCCGGAGGGCGTGAAAAAATCTTTCGGGGACCGAACACGTTAGCCGATTTTGCCCAATGGGTCTTAGACCCCATCGACAAGACGTGGAGCCAAGAGGACATCGAACGTTACGGAGATTGTCATCGTCATGCCACGGTGATGGCTCACAATTTCTCCGGATACAATGGACAGTTTCTTTTGAGATACTATACGGAACAAGGCACCGAGCGTCCTAAAGTGACTTTGAACGGAGTCAAAATCATCTTCATGCAAGTGGGACAAGTGCAGTTTAAAGATTCGATGAGTTACTTGGCCATGCCTTTGAGTCGAATGCCTAAAACGTTTGGAATGACAGAAATGGCTAAAGGGTACTTTCCACACTTTTTCAATACGGAAACTAATCAACACGCCGTTCTACCCCATTTGCCTGAGGCTCACTATTACGACCCCGACAACATGCGTACCGAACAACGAGAAGCTTTCTACGCTTGGTACCAGGCTCACGCCTCGGACCTTTTCGACTTTCAGGAAGAAATGCTAAAGTATTGTCGTTCCGACGTGGACATTTTACGACGTTGCTGTGGAAAATTTCGAGAACTGTTCATGGAACACGGGGGGGGGGTCGATCCTTTGAAAGAAGCTTGCACCATTGCCAAAGCGTGTTCCTTAGTGTATCGACAACGATTCATGCCTGAAAACACCGTGGCTGTCATCAGTCCTCAAACGACCCACTTTGTCAAACGTCAATACTACGTCAAAGCCCTACGTTGGTTCCATTACTTGTGCGACAAGGAAGACAAATGGATTCAGCATGCCCGCAACGGAGGAGGCGAAAAGACCATCGGAACGTATTCGGTCGATGGCTGGGACTTAGAAAACCCCAAGATCGTGTACGAGTTTAACGGTTGCTTATTTCACGGATGTCCCGTCTGTTACCCTGACCGTGACACTAAAAATCAGTTTTTGCAACGAACCATGGAAGACTTGTACCAGGACACTTGTCAGCGGCGCCTAAAGTTGGAACAGCAAGGATACCAAGTGGTGGAAATGTGGGAACACGAGTACGATCATCGTATGAAAACCGATCCCGAGTTTAAACGCCTCGTGGAAAGTTACCAGTTCATGGACCCGCTGAACCCGAGGGATAGTTTGTACGGAGGAAGGACCAATGCCACCTGTTTGCTGTACCAAACCGACGAAGAGAAAGGAGAAGAAATCAAATACTTGGATGTGTGTTCGCTGTATCCCTACGTGTGCAAATATTGTCGCTTTCCCGTAGGGCACCCGCAATTGCTGACGGAACACATCGACCTGAAAAACATTCGACAATACGAAGGCTTGATCAAGTGCAAAGTTTTGCCTCCCACGAACCTATACCATCCCGTCTTACCTCACCATTGTCAAGGCAAACTGATGTTTCCCTTGTGCCGTACTTGTGCCGAAACGTGCAACCAAGATCAGCCTTGTCATCACAGCCAGGAAGAACGGGCCTTGCCGGAACCTGGGTCAGCGTAGAATTGTTCAAAGCTATGGACATGGGATACCAACTGTTAGAAGTGTACGAAATTTGCCACTTTCCTAAGACACAACAATACCACAAGGGTGACCCTAATCAGAAAGGCATTTTCGCCGACTACGTGGATGCCTTTTTGAAACTGAAGCAAGAAGCCAGCGGCTATCCTTCCTGGTGTCACACTCCCGAAGACCAAATAAAATTCAAAGAGAAATACTACGAACAAGTAGGCATCACTTTAGACCACATCAAGAAAAACGAAGGCAGGCGATCGTTTGCCAAAGTGATGTTAAATTGCTTGTGGGGTAAAATGGCACAAAGACCGTGTTTACCCAAGACGGAATATTTGACAGAACGTTCCCGCTACTTCCAGATGATTCACGACAAAACCAAATACATGAAACACGTGGACGTCGTTCGAGAGGATTTGATCTTGGTCAATTACGAAGAAGATCTGGACTTTGTACAAGACGACCCTTTTGGAAATGTTATCATTGCGGCTTACGTGACAGCCAACGCTCGCTTAAAATTGTACGAAGCTTTAGAACTGTTAGAAGAACGCGTCCTGTACTTTGACACGGACAGTTGCATCTACATCCATCACCCGATTCAACATCACCCTGACATCGAAGGAGACCGTTTAGGAGCCTGGACAGACGAGCATCCCGACGACAAGATTCTAAGTTTCGTCAGTGGCGGTCCCAAAAATTATGGCTACGAATACCGGGACAAACAAGGAGAAGTGCACACGACGTGCAAAGTGAAAGGACTGACTCTGAATCATCGTACCAGTCGAGTGGTCAACTTTGGGGTATTGAAAGAAGCCTTGCAATCGGGAGAGGATGGAAACTTTAAAGTGACCACCTATCAACCGAACAAGATTGTACGCTTACCCACTCACCACATCGTCAGTCGACCCTTGGAAAAAGTCTATCAAATCGTGTATCAGAAGCGAGTGCGTCTACCCAACCACTTTACTTTGCCGTATGGACACTTTGGTATAAAACATTGGTTGTAAGAGGATAGTCACACGCTAGAAGGATGACTTCGCCACAGCAAGAATCCAGTGAGAAACCCGATGAGAACTCCAAGTTCAAACCCTACCATTTTCCAGTCTTCTTACCTGACTATTGTGATTGTGCCCGTCGATTGGACACGTTTCAGAAATGGCCTACGGATAGGGAAGGATTACCTTCTTCGCATGTTTTAGCTAGAACAGGATTTGTCTACTTGGGACCTGAGTCAGGATTGGGATATGAAGTACAGTGTTTCGCTTGTGGCCTGAAGTTACGAATGGATCTATGTATCCATAAAGATTCAGCTATTCTGGAACATACTCGATGGTCTCCGCACTGCCCTTACCTTTCTATGGCCTTTCCACCCATCACACTACGGTACAATGTTGACGGTACCTTAGAGACGGTACCTTCCAGAACAGGACATAAAAAACGTAAAAAAGGAAAGATGTACAAGCTGGAGACTGCATTGCGACTAGTATAAAAAGGGGGCTATGGTCAAGATCGATAGTTCATTGTGACTACCAAGACCGAGCGAACAAGATGAATACTTTGAAAGAGACATCGTTCCAGTTTGGGGATTGTAAAAAAGTTGTATCTTCCTCTAGTGTGACTAATACTGGATGGATAAGACCCAGGCATTGCGACGGAAAATGTCCGGAAGGAAACTGCGATTGTCCATGTGGTTACCATTGTAATTGCGTAACGGAGTTTGCAGACGAGTGCGATTGTGAGCCTTGCGATGGGTACGATGCTGTACGTTGTGACCTGAGCGATGCCGTAAAGCATCATGGGAACTTTAGTGTCCCTACCCCTATCATGGAAAGTGATGCTGTGCGTGTCAAACCTGAGGGATGCGAAAGGGATGCCGCTCGTCCTCTTGGACATTTTACTGGGTTTCGTTTTAAAGGGGAATGTTCACCTTCACGTCTACCCCCCTACGGATGTCATCCAGCCCTGAGCAAACTCCTGTTCATGTCACCCAACCCTCATCGAAACGAACCTGTGAAAGACGAATATTCGTTCCCTGTGCGTTTGTCGGAATACTGCGACTTTGAAAATCGTCTTCAATCGTTCAAAGGAAAATGGCCTAAGTATCTGGGAGGACCGACCCCCGAAGAATTAGCCAGAGCCGGATTTTTCTACTTGGGCGAAGGAGATAAAGTCAAGTGCTTCAGTTGCGGTGTGTCACTTCACCACTGGGAACCGCAAGATTCGGCATACGTAGAACATGCTCGATGGTCACCGAATTGTCATTACTTACCCTTAGTAGGACCGAGACATTGAAGTAACTTACCATGTCGTTGACGAAGAAGAAACCAGATTGGTTAGGAGTCAAATGTTGGACATCACCGAGACCAGTATTTAAACTTCATTTCATAAACGATATTGAATCATTACCTAAAGAACTGCAAGAGAAGATTTACAAAGAAGTTTGGCAGGGGTTTGCCAGAGTCAAATCTCAATGGGTCACTGTAGAACTTTTGTGTCGAGAAATTCATAAGAGGAAAGTGAAAAAAGTCAACCAGTGTGTTAGATTTCTTTGGGTCAAGGCTGCATTCATCCTATTATATCGCTTTAGACCGTTTACGTCAAAAGAGTTCAGTGACATTCTTGGACGTTACCCTGAATGGCAGTGGTCAGAAATTACTCACTATGTGGATTACTTTTGTGAATTGTACGGACTGACCTATTCATGAATACTTTACAAGAGAACATTCGCGCTTTGACTGTGGAATTGAGAGAAAGGATTTACCGAGAACTGGTAAAAATACAAGTGGAACGCAAACTCGAAGTGATTGAACCGTTTTTAAATTATGCTCTGTTCCAAAGTACAAGAAGACTGATTATGAGTGGATATTACATTAGGCACAAAGTTAAACGAGGCTATTGGCCACCACCCAACGATTCCAAAAACAGTGTATATACTTATGGATACTTTACAAGAGAACATTTTGGGCTTGCCTGAGGAGTTGAGAGAAAGGATTTACCGAGAGCTGGTGAAAATACAAGTCAAACGTAAAGAACAATTACATCCGTTACGTCACCAGATCTTTAACCACTGGTACCTGAATGGTATAAGAGGACTGATTCGTCAGAAATTTTTTCAGTGGTCAGACCTTGTTGAACACTTTCAGTTTATGGATGAGGATGGACCAGACGTTCGTAATTTTGGTTACTTCGAGATTCACTTACTGCAACGTATTGAGGAAGACGAGTTAAAGGATTACCAACATTTGTTACATGGAATCTGCTTAGAAAAAGACGAAACATCTAGACAAACTCTGACGTTTCAGTTACAGTATGTAACATTTAAATTCCCTACTGGAGAACGAACGTGTTTGGTTAGAAATTACCTTTATTGGTTCCGAAACAAAGTCACTATAAAATCAAGTTGCCATGTCACGGATTATGTCACATATCATTCAACAGATTCCGTGGAAGGAACTCAATGACCATATTCAAACCGTGGATCATTACCATCGATTATTACAAGAACTGTATCCATTCAATTTGGGGCGACAAGTGGTATGTGTCTTAGTGACTTGTTTTCTGGGATTTCTTTTACCAGCCGATTCTTTGTGGACTCTTTACGATCAGTACTTACCACCTCAATGGCCTTAAATGGTCACGAAAAACTCCTTTTGCTCAAAGCCTTGCGTTTTCATCTGGATACTTCTCGACCTGACGATGTGTGTGTAGCTTGTGACTTACATCCCCATTGGACAGATGTCCGTGCCTGGAAAGAATGGGGTTTTGAGGCTTGGACCCAAGAAGTGGCCCAGTATGCACGAGAGTTGTTCAAGGACAAAAGTTACTTTTTAACCCGTGTTAGTGACGGTGCCAGAAGAACCCGTCACCCAGGACAGGACTGTCGTGGACAGACCTGAAAGACCCTTTCGGGAGGACACTTGTGTGACCTTACCCCCTACTATAGAACTAGTTAGAACATTACCCAAAACATGTTGTACAGACACTTGTGTTTATTCCACGTTCATAGTTATCATGTGCCTTTTATTCTTGTACTTAAGCCTTTGGCTTTTATGTATTTTTGTCTTTCGTATTCATGTTTGAAAAAAAAACATTCAATAAACGTGTTCTGAAAAAGTATATAAACTCTTGTCTTGTTTGTTTTCGTGTCACAAGTGATATTTCTGACACCATGGCTACTTCTGCTGTCTATGCTCCCTCTTCCGCTACTGTCAGAGTCATCGACGAACATTTAGATCGTGCCAGTTGGGAGGCTTTGTATCTTCGCCATCCCTTTAACATGCTCATTGCTGGACCTAGCGGTTCAGGCAAAACCGAATTCGTCAAACGTTTGATCGAACATAAACATCATTTGATCGATCGACCCCCTCAACGGATCGTGTGGTGTTACAAAGAGTGGCAATCGGCGTACAGCCTCTTGCGAGAAAGTCAAGGCGATTCCATCGTGTTTGTGGAAGGCATTCCTAAAGAAGACGACGGCATCGTCTCTGACTCCCGTCAAACCCATTTGGTCATTTTCGACGACATGTTAGGAGAAGACGAAGAAGAAATTAAACTGTGGTTCACGCGCAAAGGGCATCACCGTAATGCCAGTGTCATTTACATCACCCAAAATTTGTTTCAACAAAGTAAAGCCCATCGCACCATCAGTCTCAATGCACATTACGTGGTCTTGTTTAAAAGCCCTCGAGATAAATCGCAAGTGCAAGTCTTAGCCAAACAGTTAGGAACGCCTTGGCTGACTCAGGCGTACGACGATGCCACTCAAACTCCACACGCCTATTTACTCGTCGATTTGAAACCTACCACCCCCGAGGATTTGCGATTTCGTACCCACTTGTTTCACCACTGGTGCCAAGACGGAGGGCCTGTCCTGTACACGTCTCCGTCCTCGACTTCATTTCACTCCCCATCAAAAAATCTCTAAAAACCTCAGACCCTTTTTCGTCTGTCTCACACAGTGTGAACATGACGTACCTTCAGTCGCATCTTCCCGTCAAATTGATTCGTGCCTTGTATGGCATCAGTCGAGAAAAAAATCCACAAACACGAGCTCGTGTCTTAGAAGCTAGTCTCAAAGAAGTCTTACGATGGTTCACGGTGACGGCACGTCAATTACTCCAAGGAATCATTCAGATTCCTCATCAAACCAAACGCTTTTTCGATGGAAACAAGTCGCTTTGGTCCAACTGGCCGATCCCCGCATCGACACTCAAACCAAAAAACAAATCATTTTGAAACCTGGAGGGAGCAGTACTCTAGGAGGGGTCATCATTCGCTCACTCTTAAGATGGGATCCTAATGCCTCCAAAGTTTCCCCAAGAAAAAAGTCCAACGAAGCCCCAAGAAGAAAAAGAAAAAGACCAGGTCCCCAAGGAGAACTTCTCCAGTGGCAGGACCCTCCTCTTACCAGACACCACCCCGGAAAAAGAAAAGAAGCCCCCAGAAAAAGAAACAGAGAAAAAGTCCCCAGAAAAAGAAAAGTCCACGGAAGAAAACTAGTCGCAAGAGAGGCACTTCAGCCAGGACGCAACCTTACACTCGCAAACAACGACCTGCCACGTCGGTGACTTCGTCTCCGGCAGCCTCACGTTTATCCACTTCTCCGTTGATGACACCAGGAACTGAAGAGTACTTGGAGACGTTGATCACACCAAGAACATCTCCGTTGATGACCCCAAAAAGAACTTCCCCAGTTGCAGGACCCTCCAATTTAGCGGCAGTGGCTGCTGCTCACAAAGTACCTTCTCCCAAAATCAAAGTCCATGAAAAATCGGGCATGTTACAAAGTTTACTGGATTTGTCTAAGCAAGAACTGGCTCGATTTAGTCCGTTACGTACCCCTGCACGACGTGTCATGCCTGTCATGAAGTTAATACGACGTAAAGACAATCAGTGGCGACGCGTTCCAGTATAAAAAAGACCTGTGACCAAGTCGGGGGTATCAGTGTTTTTTGGTGCTCCTGAAGACTCAAAGATGTCACCCTCCAGAAAACCCCAAGGAAAGAAAAGGAAAGGACTGCAACCACGTTTAGCCAAACATGGGGACATGTTATCTGTCCTGTCCAAAGCTTCTCCACCCCTACGAAAAAAACTCATTCAAACAGCCTCCAAAGAGGTCATCGATACCGTGTGCGAATGTTGTTTGAATGTTTTGAAAGGCACGATCCCTTTGTCCAAACACCAGAAACAATGCTTAAGCAAACATCGTCACGTTCTTCACCAAATGGTTCGAAAGAAAATTCCCATTCGTCAAAAAAAGAAGATGTTAGTGCAACGTGGAGGCATTTTGCCTCTCTTGTTAGGCCCCATACTGAAAGGAGTCTTGGGAACCATGTTGGGAGGTCTGGTGGGAGCAAGATAAAAAGGCCCTCGGAAGTCCCAAGATCTCAGAATCGACCCCTGACAACCCCATGGAAGGAAGAAAACTAGCTTTAGTGCCTTACAAACGATGGATGGAATACCATCGGTGGCAAGAACAACGCACCCCGCATTTACCTGCCAATCCCAATTTGAGCGAGATCTCCCAGTTACAACACGAATTGCAGTCCTTGATGGATCGCCAAGATTTGTCCGAAACAGAAAAATCGCAAAAGTACGGTCAACTCTTACAACGACTGCAACTCTTTCACCAGAAAGCTTTAGACGAAACAGCTCTACCCACTTTGAAAGATTTTAAGACCTTGATGAAAAGTCCAGCACCATCACCAGTACCAGTACCAGTACCACCAGTACCAGTGACCAAGACAGAAAAAGGAAAAGAAGAAGAAGAAGGGTTTCAAACTCCACCAGAAAAAGTACGCAAGTTAACAACACCACCTACCTCCAGAATTGGATGGATTAAAAAGATGATGGCCACCCCTTCTTCATCACAAGAGAAAAAGAAAGTGAAGACAGAAGTGAAACAAGAATCGATATCCCCCGCTCAGACATCCTCCTCCTCTTCAACACCTATTGCCGGTCGCACACGCAAAGCATTGTAATCCAAGAAAGTACCCCAAGAGAAAAAGAGTAGCCTCTTCCATGAGTGGGTGCCTTATTAACACACCAACCAACCAACACAAAAAATTAAAAAATAAAAAAATGGAAAAAGTCTTAGCCAGCATTTACTACGATCCCTCGCATCCTGCAGGTTACGCAGGAGTTCAAAAATTGTATCGTGCTGCCAAAACGCGACTGAAAAGTCTCCGTTTACCTCAAGTGCAACGATGGTTACAAGAACAAGCTACCTACACTTTACACAAACCCATTCGACGCAAGTTTGCCAGAAGTCGCACCCGAGTGGAAGGCATCGATCATCAATGGCAAGCCGATTTAGCCGATGTCTCTCATTTGGCCAGCTACAATCGTGGCTACAAATATTTGTTCTGTGTCATCGACGTCTTTTCCAAATTTGCCTGGGTCGCGCCCTTGACTTCCAAATCCAGCAGCGAGTTAGTGCGAGCCCTGCAACGGGTGTTGAAACAAAGCGGTCGTCACCCGCTTCGATGGCAAACGGACAAAGGCACCGAATTTCTGAACCAAGCTTTCCAAAAAGAATTAAAGAAACGTGACATTCATTTTTTTACCACCGAGAATTCCGAAACCAAAGACAGTATCGTGGAACGTTTTCAACGCACTTTGAAAGAACGCATGTGGAAATATTTTACGCATCACCACACTCTGAAGTACATCGACATCTTACCGCACCTGGTGCAAGCGTACAACCAATCTTACCATCGAAGCATCAAACGTGCCCCGCAAGACGGGACTCCCGACAACGAAGTGTTGGTGTTTGAGCGTCTGTTTGGTACGTCCCCGACGAGGGCTGTCCCAAAGAAAAGTGGAGAGTTGGCCGTAGGAGATTGGGTGCGCATTGGCAAAAGCAAACGCACTTTCGACAAAGGTTACTTACCTAACTGGACGACCGAATTGTTTCGCGTCACTGGACGAGTGCATGGCCGTCATCCTGCCGTCTATAAATTGGAAGACATGAACGGAGAAGTACTCAAAGGAACGTTTTATTTGCCCGAGTTACAACGTGTCACCAAAAAAGAAGACGACGTGTACGACATCGAAAGCATTCTAGAACGCAGAACCCGTAAAGTGGGCAAACGACGTGTCAAAGAAGTCAAAGTACGTTGGAAAGGATATCCACCCAGTTTTGATTCTTGGATCGACGCTTCGCAAGTCATCGACTATAAAAAGAAGAAGTGACCATCATGCCCTTTCACACAGCAGACGCAGCTACTACGTCGACCACTCCTCCTTCACCCAGTTCTTCTGTGCAAGATTTACAAAAACAACCCTTGTGGGTGTGGTGTGGAGAACGTGTGCCTAAAACGCAAATCGTCTTTTTCTGCCAAATCTTCGTGGTGTATTGTGTCATCGGGGCAGCCATTGCCAATTTGAGTTTGCAACAAGGAGACAAACAATTGTGGACCATTTTATTGAGTAGTTGCATCGGTTACCTGCTTCCCAATCCCTCCCTGAAATTCTCCTCGAACGGGAACCCCGAGAACCTAGTGTCCAGTGCCAGTATCAGTCACCACTCCAACCACAATCAGAACCCCATTTTGGGCGGAGACACGCCTCTGACGTGCAGTAACCCCTCGGACAGCCACAGAACTCTGGAATTATGAGTCACGAAAACCAATTTTACTTAACCTTACCCAGTGACAGTTCCATGGAGGTGTTTCCCCACATCATGTTGTGCTGTTACACGGCCAAATTACCTCAGGCCATCCCCTTAGATCACGAAGCCCACTGGGAAGTGGCTTTAGTAGAAATGATTCACCCGACCCAAGTCCTCAATGTCCTTCCCAATCAAAATAAATTTGATGTGGAAGTTTATGACGAACAATTGCAACAGTGGTTGGATAGCCATGGCAAATATGACAAGAAAACCCCTGGCACAAAAAATCAAAAGTACACCACCTATCACTTGTTCATTTCCCCAGGCTATTATTTTAGTGGTCAACATTTGGTCAGTACCATAGCCACCAGGTTTAATGGCGTGTTTCTGAAAGCTTTAGAGGAAGTCAAAAAAGGTGTCGTCACCCTGGAGTACCACAAAACAGCTCGTCGCTTCCTAATGAAATTTCCTGAGGGGCGTAAAATGATGTCTTTCTTATTTTGTCCTGAATTGTTTGACATGTTGGGCGGAGACATGGAGATGAGAAAGAAATTTGAGCAAAAAGGTGAGCTAGCAATCATTTACGACAACGAGTCTTTTAGCAAGTTATTTCGTACCCCAGTAGAACTGAATCAAGGACTGAATTTGATGTTCGTGTATTCCGATGTGGTGGAGTACAACGTGGTGGGACACACCTCTGTACCGTTACTGCGTGTCATTCCTTTCAAAGTGGATTCTGCCGCAAACGCTGACGAGGAAGGTGGAAACACTTACCACGTCCACCGCGAATTTGTCCATCCTCACTATTTGCCTGTCAGCAAGTCATATTTGGATAAGGTCAACATTACTATAAAAGGAGATTTGGGGCAAAATATTCCATTCACCAAAGGAAAAGTCACGGTGAAACTCCATTTTCGAAAACGGTTCTCTCACGACTCGTAAGTAAGTCATGTATCCAGTGTACCGAGGGGTTGCTCGACAGCGAGGACACGGTTTAGGAGACATGTTAAAATCGGCCTTTCGTTCGGTGGCTCCGGTGTTGAAACCGATGGTGACACGCGGATTGCACGCCTTGAAAGATGCGGCACTGACACAAGGCAAAGAATTTCTCCAAAATGTCATCATCGACAAACAAAACCCTAAAGAAGCCTTCATGAGGGCTGGCAAAAATGTCTTGCTGCAAACGGGCAAAGACATTTTGGGCCGACAAGACACACCTATAAATGCCCTGCACGCTACCGAGTCAGGCATTCAGCAAGGACAAGGCAGAAAGAGACGACGCAGAAAACACCCTTTCATCAGACTTCAAGCGAGAAAGGCTAAGAAAAGAAGAACCGTTCGAGACTTAGACGTTTTCGATTATTGAAACACAGAAAAAAATGATGCACCGAGAATCTTGCGCTTGTTCCAAGACGGAACTGGATCTGTTTGCCATGCCCCCCACCATGATGACCATGCAAGAATCCCAATGGGTGGAATTTCACCCCGTCTCCTCATTGACAGCCTCAGCTCCCATCGAGTTTGAAATCAAAGGACAGCCCGAAGATTACATCGATCTGAATAGCAGTTACTTGTACTTGAAAGTCAAAGTTGTCGATGAGGACAATTCGACCCTAGATGGCGATGAGGTAATAGCTCCCGTCAACAATTTCATGCATTCCTTGTTTAGCGGAGTGGACTTGTACTTGAACAACAAACTGGTCAGCAGCAGCATGGATACTTACCCTTATCGAGCGTACCTGGAAAATCTCTTGACCTACGGAATAGACGCCAAGAACACTCATCTCAATGCCTCTGTACTATGGGAAGTTGACGAAGCTGAAAAGTTTGAAAATTTCGAAACTGATGAAAAGAAAGACAACAATGACGGATTTCTAGAACGAAGAAACAGAATCAAAGATTTACAGAGTTTAGAACTGATGGGTCGTTTGCATTTGGACATGTGGTTACAAGAGAAATATTTGCTAAACGGGGTGAATGTTCGCCTGAGACTGAATCGTAACAGTGCCACTTTCCATTTGATAGGTACTACTGCTTGCAAAACTGTCATCGAGGAAGCCAGGCTCTACGTACGACGCGTGGAAGTGTTACCTAAAGTGGGTAACGACATCAGTCAAACATTGAGCAGAACGACCGCTAAGTATCCTATACGACGCGTGGAAGTGAAAACCTTCACCATTCCCAAGGGACAGCGATCCATGATCGAAGATCATTTGTTCCAAGGACAGATACCCAAACGTTTGATCCTTGGTATCGTCGAGAATGAAGCCTTCAACGTAGCTTTGGGTAAAAATCCTTTCTACTTTCAACACTTTGGCGTGTCCAAGATCGAAGTCAGTCGCGATGGCAAGACCTTGTGTACCCGACCTTTCGAACCTAACTTTGACAAGAAGAATTACTTGAGATCGTACTTGTCCCTGTACGAAGCCACCGGCCAGTTAGGAACCAACACCAGTCACGGTATTACGTACGACGATTATGTAATAGGCTATGCTTTGTGGGCTTTTGATTTCACTCCTGACCAAGGCAGCGACGAGGGACATTTCCACCCTATAAAATCCGGCCAGATTCGTGTGGAAATTCAGTTTGCAAACCGAAACCCTGAGGTAACGGTGAACGTCATCCTGTATGCAGAATTCGATAATACCATAGAAATCAACAGTTTGAGAGAAGTCATTCTAGATTACTAGAAGCTATGGAAGACTGTTATCCCTCTTTACCTAGTGGAGAAACTTTGGAGATGGAATGTGAGGAGACCGTGGAAAAAGAAGAAGTGATCATGATGAAGTCAAGATGGCCAGAACAAGAAGCCCATTTAGTCTCCTGTTTTGCCAAACACTTGGTGGAAAAAATGACGGAATTGATCAAGAAAAATTGCTATGGATGTCAAAACGCTCATCCCAGTCAAATTCAACACGATAAATGCCTGATGTTGAGTCAAGAAGAAAAATTGGACGAGTATCTGGACGAAGCTTGGAGTCTCATCTCGGACGAAGACGTGTTGCATCAGTGGTATAAAGACTTGCGTGAACATTCTTGTCCACCATTAACCACTCAAGAGATCCATCGTATCGAAGCTCTCCTGAATCAGAGTGAGGAAACAGAATGAATAACCGTTTATTCGTCAGACATTTTCAAGCAAAAAGTCAGGATCGAATTGATGACTTATTATTACCTGTGAAGAAGAAAAAAACCACACAAAACAATGGATACCTGGGAACTTTATTACCTTTTGAACCACAGTTCGTATACGGCTTCTTGGAATCCTGTCGTCTGTGCTAAAGATGAACTCCCTCATCGCAAACCTAAAGACCATCAAGTTTACGTGATCAACACGGACGACAGTCATCTCCCAGGAACCCACTGGGTAGCCGTTTACTTTCCTCAAGAAGGATGTGTGGAATATTTCGATTCGTACGGATTGCCTCCTTTGGAAGACGATATCATCGACTTTATGAGAAGAAATGCTCAGACCACCCGATTCAATGGTGTGTGGACAGTACTGTGTGTATTTTCTGCATCATCGCAGCCTGGGCTATTCCTTAGAACATTTAGTGACTCATTTTGATCCTCGTTCTTCTGCTAGAAACGATGTGAAAGTAGATCGATGGTTTTGTGACCATTATGCTTATCTTTTGTCTCAAGCTAGGAAACGTAGTGTCCATCAATGGCCTAATGATTTCCAACAGTGGAAATCACAATTTCATTCACAACGTTGTCAGCCCTGTTTAAAGTAGATTGTCAATTGAGAAAAAAAATGTTTGAGATTTGAAAAAAATTGTTTTATGTTATAGTGTTGGATTATTGTTAAAATGTTAGTGTTGTTGTTTAGTGTTAAGTGATTTTTGAATAAAAAATGTTGTGTTTTGAAAAAAATGCCTTTGTCTTTTGTTTAGCTATAAGAATGTTGGATTGATGCTCTTTCATTTCTTACTATCCCTCTCATGACACTCACTGAACGTTGCGGCTCGAAAACCGTGTGGGGGATGTTTTCCTTCACGTCCGCGCTTTGACTTTAAGAACCGGGGTTGTTTCCAGTCTAACCATCCATTGTCGACTCATCCTCCTACGAAGATGTGCTCCAAACTAGCTAAACTCAACGAAGCCTACGTGAATTTGCATAGGGTCAGACACAGTCTGATACCGAAGCCAGAAGAAATAGAGAATGTGAGAATGTTAAAAGTCACTGAAGACCTGATAGAAGAGCTCTTCAGAGAAGAAATGAACAGGGAAAAAGAAGAATGGACAGAGAAGTACAGACTTCAGAGACAGCAGCAGCAGCAGCAACAGCAGCAGCAACAGCAGCAGCAGCAGCAGCAACCTGAAGCTGACAGAGGCTTTGTCGATTGCCGTATCGACACCAAAGAGTTCTTCTTCTCTTTCCGAAGAAGCAGACCTATCGCCAGAAAGTCTATCCTCAGAGGACATCGCATTCTTAGAAACAAAAAAAGAATGCTATAGCAAACAAAAAAAAACAGCCCTTTTCAGGGCTACCCAATACTCTAGAAAAGAAATAACGATCGATTTGCCAATGTGTGTAGGTAGAGTAGTGTGAATATAAACACTAACTCTTTCTTTAAAAAAATGTGAGGGTATGTGTTTGTGAGTTTGTAAGCGCTCAAGTAAGTTGGTGTGGATAGTAGATTAAAATCATGTTTTTTTTTTGGTGTTTGAGGTGTAGATTTGGTGTTAGATTGGATTGCTTTGCGTATGTGGATAGTCTATTGAAGTGATTTATAAAAAAATTTTACCATAGTAATGGGTAGCATAAAAAAGTGAGTGAGTGTTTCTTTTTTTTTAGAAGAAAAACCCAAAGGCCCTTTTCAGGGCCAGCCATATTTCTCGAAAAGAGATAGCCTTTCAATTGCCTACCCCTTTTTTTAAAAATTTTTTTTTAAAAAAAAAAAATCCCATGTTCAATTCCCCTTGTCCCTAAACAAGCCCAAACTCTATTCCCCATGTTAAATTCCCCTTGTACGTAGATTGACCCACGATTTTTCACCATATTCAATTCCCCTTGTACGTAGAGTGACCCACGATTTATTCCCATGTTAAATTCCCCTTGTACGTAGATTGTCCCACGATTTTTCGCCATGTTAAATTTCCATTGTACGTAGATTGTCCCAAGGGGGGTCTGTAATGCTAATTCCCATTGTACGTAGAGTATCCCACTTAACTACTAACAGGATTCCAAGAAGACGTATACGAACTGTGGTTTCAACACCGGGGCCACCGAACGAAAGGCCGATTTTAACATGTCTCCTAAACCGTGTCCTCGCTGTCGAGCAACCCCTCGGTACACTGGATACATGACTTACTTACGAGTCGTGAGAGAACCGTTTTCGAAAATGGAGTTTCACCGTGACTTTTCCTTTGGTGAATGGAATATTTTGCCCCAAATCTCCTTTTATAGTAATGTTGACCGTATCCAAATATGACTTGCTGACAGGCAAATAGTGAGGATGGACAAATTCGCGGTGGACGTGGTAAGTGTTTCCACCTTCCTCGTCAGCGTTTGCGGCAGAATCCACTTTGAAAGGAATGACACGCAGTAACGGTACAGAGGTGTGTCCCACCACGTTGTACTCCACCACATCGGAATACACGAACATCAAATTCAGTCCTTGATTCAGTTCTACTGGGGTACGAAATAACTTGCTAAAAGACTCGTTGTCGTAAATGATTGCTAGCTCACCTTTTTGCTCAAATTTCTTTCTCATCTCCATGTCTCCGCCCAACATGTCAAACAATTTAGGACAAAATAAAATGGACAGGATTTTACTCCCGTCAAATTTCATCAAGGAGCGACGAGCTGTTTTGTGGTATTCCATGGTGACACTTTTTTTGGCACTTTCCAAACCTTTCAGAAACACGACATTAAACCTGGAGGTAATGGTGCTGACCAAATGTTGACCACTAAAATAATAGCCTGGGGGAATGAACAAGTGATAGGTGGTGTACTTTTGATTTTGTGTACGGGTTTTCTTGTCATATTTGACATGGGTATCCAAGTACTGTTGCATTTGCTCGTCATAAACTTCCACATCAAAAACATTTTGATTGGGAAGAACATTGAGGACTTGGGTCGGGTGAATGATTTCCACTAAAGCCACTTCCCAATGGGCTTCGTGATCTAATGGGGATAGCTTGAGGTAATTTGGCCGTGTAACAGCACAACGTGTTGTGGGGAAACACCTCCATGGAACTGTCACTGGGTAAGGTTAAGTAAAATTGGTTTTCGTGACTCATAATTCCAGAGTTCTGTGGCTGTCCGAGGGGTTACTGCACGTCAGAGGCGTGTCTCCGCCCAAAATGGGGCTCTGGTTGTGGTTGTTATTATTGGAGTGGTGACTGGTACTGGCACTGGACACAAGGTTCCCGTGGTTCCCGTTCGAGGAGAATTTCAGGGAGGGATTGGGAAGCAGGTAACCGATGCAACTGCTCAATAAAATGGTCCACAATTGTTTGTCTCCTTGTTGCAAACTCAAATTGGCGATGGCTGCCCCGATGACACAATACACCACGAAGATTTGGCAGAAAAAGACGATTTGCGTTTTAGGCACACGTTCTCCACACCACACCCACAAGGGTTGTTTTTGTAAATCTTGCACAGAAGAACTAGGTGAAGGAGTGGTCGACGTAGCTGCGTCTGTGTGAAAGGGCATGATGGTCACTTCTTTTTATAGTCGATGACTTGCGAAGCGTCGATCCAAGAATCAAAACTGGGTGGATATCCTTTCCAACGTACTTTGAATTCTTTGACACGTCGTTTGCCCACTTTACGGGTTCTGCGTTCGAGAATGCTTTCGATGTCGTACACGTCGTCTTCTTTTTTGGTCACACGTTGTAACTCGGGCAAATAAAACGTTCCTTTGAGCACTTCTGCGTTCATGTCTTCCAATTTATAGACGGTAGGATGACGGCCATGCAATCGTCCCGTGACGAGAAACAATTCGGTCGAACAGTTAGGTAAGGAACCTTTGTCGAAAGTGCGTTTGGTTTTGCCAATGCGCACCCAATCTCCTACGGCCAAGTCTCCACTTTTCTTTGGGACAGCCCTCGTCGGGGACGTACCAAACAGGCGCTCAAACACTCATGGAAGAGGCTACTCTTTTTCTCTTGGGGTACTTTCTTGGATTGCAATGCTTTGCGTGTGCGACCGGCAATAGGTGTTGAAGAGGAGGAGGATGTCTGAGCGGGGGATATCGGTTCTTGTTTCACTTCTGTCTTCACTTTCTTTTTCTCTTGTGATGAAGAAGGGGTGGCCATCATCTTTTTAATCCATCCAATTCTGGAGGTAGGTGGTGTAGTTAACTTGCGTACTTTTTCTGGTGGAGTTTGAAACCCTTCTTCTTCTTCTTCTTTTCCTTTTTCTGTCTTGGTCACTGGTACTGGTGGTACTGGTACTGGTACTGGTGATGGTGCTGGACTTTTCATCAAGGTCTTAAAATCTTTCAGAGTGGGTAGAGCTGTTTCGTCTAAAGCTTTCTGGTGAAAGAGTTGCAGTCGTTGCAAAAGTTGACCGTACTTTTGCGATTTTTCTGTTTCGGACAAATCTTGGCGATCCATCAAGGACTGCAATTCGTGTTGTAACTGGGAGATCTCGCTCAAATTGGGATTGGCAGGTAAATGCAGGGTGCGTTGTTCTTGCCACCGATGGTATTCCATCCATCGTTTGTAAGGTACTAAAGCTAGTTTTCGTCCTTCCATGGGGTTGTCAGGGGTCGATTCTGAGATGTTGGGACTTCCGAGGGCCTTTTTATCTTGCTCCCACCAGTCCTCCCAACATGGTTCCCAAGACTCCTTTCAGTATGGGGCCTAACAAGAGAGGTAAAATGCCTCCACGTTGCACTAACATCTTCTTCTTTTGACGAATGGGAATTTTCTTTCGAACCATTTGGCGAAGAACGTGACGATGTTTGCTTAAGCATTGTTTCTGGTGTTTGGACAAAGGGATCGTGCCTTTCAAGACGTTCAAACAACATTCGCACACGGTATCGATGACCTCTTTGGAGACTGATTGAATGAGTTTTTTTCGTAGAGGTGGAGAAGCTTTGGACAGGACAGATAACATGTCCCCATGTTTGACTAAACGTGGTGGTAGTCCTTTTCTTTTCTTTCCTTGGGGTTTTCTGGAGGGTGACATCTTTGAGTCTTCAGGAGCACCAAAAAACACTGATACCCCCGTATTTGGTCACAGGTCTTTTTTATACTGGAACGCGTCGCCACTGATTGTCTTTACGTCGTATCAGTTTGAGGAAAGGCATGACACGTCGTGCAGGGGTACGCAACGGACTAAATCGAGGCAGTTGTTGCTTGGACAAATCCAGTAAACTTTGTAACATGCCCGATTTTTCATGGACTTTGATTTTGGGAGAAGGTACTTTGTGAGCAGCAGCCACTGCCGCTAAATTGGAGGGTCCTGCAACTGGGGAAGTTCTTTTTGGGGTCATCAACGGAGATGTTCTTGGTGTGATCAACGTCTCCAAGTACTCTTCAGTTCTTGGTGTCATTAATGGAGAAGAGGATGAACGTGAGGCTGCCGGTGACCGTGTCACTGCCGTGGCAGGTCGTGGTTTGCGAGTGTAAAGTTGCGTCCTGGCCGAAGTGCCTCTCTTGCGATTAGTTTTCTTCTGTGGGCTTTTCTTTTTCTGGGGACTTTTTCTCTGTTTCTTTTTCTGGGGGCTTCTTTTCTTTTTCCGGGGTGGTGTCTGGTCAGAGGAGGGTCCTGCCACTGGAGAAGTTCTCCTTGGGGACCTGGTCTTTTTCTTTTTCTTCTTGGGGCTTCGTTGGACTTTTTTCTTGGGGATAAC
The DNA here is from genome assembly GCA_028554795.2 of Sinohyriopsis cumingii. NCBI lineage: Eukaryota > Metazoa > Mollusca > Bivalvia > Unionida > Unionidae > Sinohyriopsis > Sinohyriopsis cumingii. The sequence goes on along the minus strand of CM068830.1, from coordinate 29,856,522 downwards.
TTTGGGGGCATTAGGATCCTATCTTAAGAGTGAGCGAATGATGACCCCTCCTAGAGTACCACTCCCTCCAGGTTTCAAAATGATTTGTTTTTTGGTTTGAGTGTCGATGCGGGGATCGGCCAGTTGGACCAAAGCGACTTTGTTTCGATCGAAAAAGCGTTTGGTTTGATGAGGAATCTGAATGATTCCTTGGAGTATTTGATGTGCCGTCACCGTGAACCATCGTAAGACTTCTTTGAGACTAGCTTCTAAGACACGAGCTCGTATTTGTGGATTTTTTTCTCGACTGATGCCATACAAGGCACGAATCAATTTGACGGGAAGATGCGACTGAAGGGACGTCATGTTCACACTCTATGTGAGACAGACGAAAAGGGTCTGAGTTTTTATAGATTTTTTCATGGGGAGTGAAATGAAGTCGAGGACGGAGACGTGTACAGGACAGGCCCTCCGTCTTGGCACCAGTGGTGAAACAAGTGGGTACGAAATCGCAAATCCTCGGGGGTGGTAGGTTTCAAATCGACGAGTAAATAGGCGTGTGGAGTTTGAGTGGCATCGTCGTACGCCTGAGTCAGCCAAGACGTTCCTAACTGTTTGGCTAAGACTTGCACTTGCGATTTATCTCGAGGGCTTTTAAACAAGACCACGTAATGTGCATTGAGACTGATGGTGCGATGGGCTTTACTTTGTTGAAACAAATTTTGGGTGATGTAAACGACACTGGCATTACGGTGATGCCCTTTGCGCGTGAACCACAGTTTAATTTCTTCTTCGTCTTCTCCTAACATGTCGTCAAAAATGACCAAATGGGTTTGACAGGAGTCAGAGACGATGCCGTCGTCTTCTTTAGGAATGCCTTCCACAAACACGATGGAATCGCCTTGACTTTCTCGCAAGAGGCTGTACGCCGATTGCCACTCGTTGTAACACCACACGATCCGTTGAGGGGGTCGATCGATCAAATGATGTTTATGTTCGATCAAACGTTTGACGAATTCGGTTTTGCCTGAACCGCTAGGTCCAGCAATGAGCATGTTAAAGGGATGGCGAAGATACAAAGCCTCCCAACTGGCACGATCTAAGTGTTCGTCGATGACTTTGACAGTAGTGGAAGAGGAAGCAGAGACAGCAGAGGTAGCCATTGTGTGAGAACTGTCACTTGTGACACGAAAACAAACAAGACACGAGTTTATATATTTTTTTCAGAACACGTTTATTGAATGTTTTTTTTTAAACATGAATACGAAAGACAAAAATACATAAAAGCCAAAGGCTTAAGTACAAGAATAAAAGACACATGATAACCATTAACGTGGAATAAACACAAGTGTCTGTACAACCACATGTTTTGGGTAATGTTCTAACTAGTTCTATAGTAGGGGGTAAGGTCACACAAGTGTCCTCCCGAAAGGGTCTTTCAGGCCTGTCCACAACAGCCCCTTCCTGGGTGACGGGTTCTTCTGGCACCGTCACTAACACGGGTTGAAAAGTAACTTTTTTCCTTGAACAACTCTCGTGCATACTGGGCCACTTCTTGGGTCCAAGCCTCAAAATCCCATTCTTTCCAGTCACGGACATCTGTCCAATGGGGATGTTAGTCACAAGCTACACACACATCGTCATACAAGTCTTCGGTAGCTAAAAGTTGACGAATCTTTTTTTCCTGTTGAGGTCGAGAAGTATCCAGATGAAAACGCAAGGCTTGGAGCAAAAGGAGTTTTTCGTGACCATTTAAGGCCATTGGAGTGGTAAGTACTGATCGTAAAGAGTCCACAAAGAATCAGCTGGTAAACGAAATCCCAGAAAATAAGTCACTAAGACACACACCACTTGTCGACCCAAATTGAATGGATACAGTTCTTGTAATAATCGATGGTAATGATCCACGGTTTGAATATGGTCATTGAATTCCTTCCACGGAATCTGTTGGATTACATGCGATGAAAGTCGTGACATGGCAGCCTGTTTTTATTGTCTCTTTGTTTCGGAAACAATACACGTACTTTCTAGCCAGACATCTTCGCTCTCCAGTAGGGAATCTAAATGTTGCATACTGTAACCGAAACGTCAGACTTCGTTTAGAAGTTTCCTCTTCCGCTAAGAAGATTCCACGTAAAATATGTCTGTAATCCTTTACCTTGTCTTCCTCAATGTGTTGTACTAGGTGAATCTCGAAGTAACCAAAATGATCAACACGTGGATCATCGGGGGCCTGGAAGTATTGAACAAGGTCTGACCACTGAAACAATTTCTGACGAATCAGTTCTCTTATACCATTCAGGTACCAGTGCTTAAAGATCTGGTGACGTAACGGATGCAATTGTTCTTTACGTTTCACTTGTATTTTGACCAGCTCTCGGTAAATGCGTTCTCTCAACTCCACAGGCAAAGCACGAATGTTCTCTAGCAAAGTATCCATGAATAGGTCATACTAAATCCTCTTTGGTCTGACACAAAAAATGTACTGTTTGCACAAACATGGTTTTAATTCATTGTCGAATCTAAATCGTTTCACCACTAATCTACACATTACAATTCGTTCAGAAGTTTCCTCTTTCACCAAGTTGACATTGCGTGAAAGATGTTGGTAATTCGTTAACTCTTCCTCTGGAATTCGATGCAGTACGTTTACAATGTAGTAGATAGAATCGTCAATACCAAACCATTCCTTTTTATAACGAGGAGGTCGTTGTTCAATGTCTGTCCAATGGAACAGTTTCAACTCAATCAGTCCTTGTATAGCATTCAGGTACCAGTGGTTCAAACACCGGTGACGTAACGGATGCAATTGTTCTTTACGTTTCACTTGTATTTTGACCAGCTCTCGGTAAATGCGTTCCCTCAACTCCACAGGCAAAGCACGAATGTTCTCTTGTAAAGTATTCATGAATAGGTCACTCCATACAATTCACAAAAGTAATCCACATAGTGAGTAATTTCTGACCACTGCCATTCAGGGTAACGTCCAAGAATGTCACTGAACTCTTTTGATGTAAACGGTCTAAAGCGATACAATAGGAGGAATGCACCCTTGACCCAAAGAAATCTAACACACTGGTTGACTTTTTTCACTTTCCTCTTATGAATTTCTCGACACAAAAGTTCTACAGTGACCCATTGAGATTTCACTCTGGCAAACCCCTGCCAAACTTCCTTGTAAATCTTCTCTTGCAGTTCTTTAGGTAATGATTCAATATCGTTTCTGAAATGCAGTTTAAATATTGGTCTCGGTGATGTCCAACATTTGACTCCTAGCCAATCTGGTTTCTTCATCAACGACATGGTAAGTTCCTTCAATGTCTCGGTCCCACTAAGGGTAAGTAATGACAATTCGGTGACCATCGAGCATGTTCAACGTAGGCCGAATCTTGCGGTTCCCAATGGTGAAGTGACACACCGCAACTGAAGCACTTGACTTTATCTCCTTCGCCCAAGTAGAAAAATCCGGCTCTGGCTAATTCTTCGGGGGTCGGTCCTCCCAGATACGTAGGCCATTTTCCTTTGAACGATTGAAGACGATTTTCAAAGTCGCAGTATTCCGACAAACGCACAGGAAACGAATATTCGTTTTTCACAGGTTCGTTTCGATGAGGGTTGGGTGACAGAAACAGGAGTTTGCTCAGGGCTGGATGACATCCGTAGGGGGGTAGACGTGAAGGTGAACATTCCCCTTTAAAACGAAACCCAGTAAAATGTCCAAGAGGACGAGCGGCATCGCTTTCGCATCCCTGAGGTTTGACACGCACAGCATCACTTTCCATGATAGGGGTAGGGACACTAAAGATCCCATGATGCTTTACGGCATCGCTCAGGTCACAACGTACAGCATCGTACCCATCGCAAGGCTCACAATCGCATTCCACTTCCGAAGCCTCACACTTGAATTGTGCCTTTCTAAACAACTTGTTCTGTGTTTCTCTGAAAGTATTCATCTTGTTCGCTCGGTCTTGGTAGTCACAATGAACTATCGATCTTGACCATAGCCCTTTTTATACTAGTCGCAATGCAGTCTCCAGCTTGTACATCTTTCCCTTTTTACGTTTTTTATGTCTTGTTTCGGAAGGTACCGTCTCTAAGGTACCGTCAACATTGTACCGTAGTGTGATGGGTGGAAAGGCCATAGAAAGGTAAGGGCAGTGCGGAGACCATCGAGTATGTTCCAGAATAGCTGAATCTTTATAGATACATAGATCCATTCGTAACTTCAGTCCGCAAGCGAAACACTGTACCTCGTATCCCAATCCTGACTCAGGTCCCAAGTAGACAAATCCTGTTCTAGCTAAAACATGCGAAGAAGGTAATCCTTCCCTATCCGTAGGCCATTTCTGAAACGTGTCCAATCGACGGGCACAATCACAATAGTCAGGTAAGAAGACTGGAAAATGGTAGGGTTTGAACTTGGAGTTCTCATCGGGTTTCTCACTGGATTCTTGCTGTGGCGAAGTCATCCTTCTAGCGTGTGACTATCCTCTTACAACCAATGTTTTATACCAAAGTGTCCATACGGCAAAGTAAAGTGGTTGGGTAGACGCACTCGCTTCTGATACACGATTTGATAGACTTTTTCCAAGGGTCGACTGACGATGTGGTGAGTGGGTAAGCGTACAATCTTGTTCGGTTGATAGGTGGTCACTTTAAAGTTTCCATCCTCTCCCGATTGCAAGGCTTCTTTCAATACCCCAAAGTTGACCACACGACTGGTCAGTCCTTTCACTTTGCACGTCGTGTGCACTTCTCCTTGTTTGTCCCGGTATTCGTAGCCGTAATTTTTGGGACCGCCACTGACGAAACTTAGAATCTTGTCGTCGGGATGCTCGTCTGTCCAGGCTCCTAAACGGTCTCCTTCGATGTCAGGGTGATGTTGAATCGGGTGATGGATGTAAATGCAACTGTCCGTGTCAAAGTACAGGACGCGTTCTCCTAACAGTTCTAAAGCTTCGTACAATTTTAAGCGAGCATGAGCTGTCACGTAAGCCGCAACGATGACATTTCCAAAAGGGTCGTCTTGTACAAAGTCCAGATCTTCTTCGTAATTGACCAAGATCAAATCCTCTCGAACGACGTCCACGTGTTTCATGTATTTGGTTTTGTCGTGAAACATCTGGAAGTAGCGGGAAGGTTCTGTCAAATATTCCGTCTTGGGTAAACACGGGCGTTGTGCCATTTTACCCCACAAGCAATTTAACATCACTTTGGCAAACGATCGCCTGCCTTCGTTTTTCTCGATGTGGTCTAAAGTGATGCCTTCTTGTTCATAGTATTTCTCTTTGAATTGTATTTGGTCTTGGGGAGTGTGACACCAGGAAGGATAGCCGCTGGCTTCTTGTTTCAGTTTCAAAAAGGCATCCACGTAGTCAGCGAAAATGCCTTTCTGACTGGGATCACCCTTGTGGTACTGTTGTGTCTTGGGAAAGTGGCAAATTTCGTACACTTCTAACAGTTGGTATCCCATGTCCAGAGCTTTGAACAATTATACGCTGACTCAGGTTCCCGTCAAGGCCCGTTCTTCCTGGGTGTGCTGACAAGGCTGGTCTTGGTTGCACGTTTCGGCACAAGTACGGCACAAGGGAAACACGTAGGGATACAGCGAACACACATCCAAGTATTTGATTTCTTCTCCTTTCTCTTCGTCGGTTTGGTACAGCAAACAGGTGGCATTGGTCCTTCCTCCGTACAAACTATCCCTCGGGTTCAACGGGTCCATGAACTGGTAACTTACCACGAGGCGTTTAAACTCGGGATCGGTTTTTATACGGTGATCGTACTCGTGTTCCCACATTTCCACCACTTGGTATCCTTGCTCTTCTAACTTTAGGCGCCGCTGACAAGTGTCCTTGTACAAGTCTTCCATGGTTCGTTGCAAAAACTGATTTTTAGTGCTACGATCAGGGTAACAGACGGGACATCCGTGAAATAAGCAACCGTTAAACTCGTACACGATCTTGGGGTTTTCTAAGTCCCAGCCATCGACCGAATACGTTCCGATGGTCTTTTCACCCCCTCCGTTGCGGGCATGCTGAATCCACTTGTCTTCCTTGTCGCACAAGTAATGGAACCAACGTAGGGCTTTGACCGAGTATTGACGTTTGACAAAGTGGGTCGTTTGAGGGCTGATGACAGCCACGGTGTTTTCAGGCATGAATCGTTGTCGATACACTAAGGAACACGCTTTGGCAATGGTGCAAGCTTCTTTCAAAGGATCGACCCCTCCGTGTTCCATGAACAGTTCTCGAAATTTTCCACAGCAACACCGTAAAATGTCCACGTCGGAACGACAATACTTTAGCATTTCTTCCTGAAAGTCGAAAGGGTCCGAGGCGTGAGCCTGGTACCAAGCGTAGAAAGCTTCTCGTTGTTCGGTACGCATGTTGTCGGGGTCGTAATAGTGAGCCTCAGGTAAATGGGGTAGAACGGCGTGTTGATTAGCTTCCGTATTGAAAAAGTGTGGAAAGTACCCTTTAGCCATTTCTGTCATTCCAAACGTTTTAGGCATTCGACTCAAAGGCATGGCCAAGTAGCTCATCGAATCTTTAAACTGTACTTGTCCCACTTGCATGAAAATGATTTTGGCTCCGTTCAAAGTCACTTTAGGACGCTCGGTGCCTTGTTCCGTATAGTATCTGAGAAGAAACTGTCCATCGTATCCGGAGAAATTGTGAGCCATCACCGTGGCATGACGATGACAATCTCCGTAACGTTCGATGTCCTCTTGGCTCCACGTCTTGTCGATGGGGTCTAAAACCCATTGGGCAAAATCGGCTAACGTGTTCGGTCCCCGAAAGATTTTTTCACGCCCTCCGGGAATCTTGCTGCAGTGAGGGCAATGACTGAAAATAGGTTCTTGAATGCACTTCTCGCACGCTCGATGAGCCACGCAGAAATTAGGAATGTGAATGCCGGTCTCTTGCATGCATTCGAAATCGAAAAAGATGAAATTCCCTTTCTTCTTGTAACTGTCCTCTTTCTCTGGTGGGGGTTGGTATTTTTGCACGTAGCATTGGTGTTCCAAGTCCACGATGTGGTGACAAATGTGACATTTTTTCTTTCCTCGACATACGTGTGCCTTGGCATTATTGGTAAGTATGCCTTGTCCACAGGTAGGGCACAATTTCAGGAGTTGACAAGCACATTTCTTCTGTGAACCTTGTGTTTTCAAATGTTTTTGGTAACAGGTAGGGCTGACAAACGTGCGCAGTTGAACAAGGCACTGGTTCTTCTCTCATACAGGGTGGAGAGGCCAAACATCCTGGACATTTCATTCCACAATGCTTGTGTTGCTCTCGATTGTTATAACCATAATCACATTTCTCACAATAATAACTGTATCCCAGGAATCCGGTGATACTAGTAATGGTATCGAAATGGTCATCGTGATAATAAACATGAATGTATTTTCCGTCCTTAAAATCTTGGCCTCGAAACAACAGAGGCCCGCGCATTTCTTGAGGGTGCACTTTCAAGGTGTAGCGTGGAGCTAGGACATCTTGCAATTTTTGCATCTCAGGAATGCCACAGGGTGTGTCTTTGGACAGGCCGGCTTGTTGCAACAGGAGTTCTGCTTCGTTTCGTTGTTTGGCTCGATAGGAACGTTGAATAGTGTTCCAGGTTCTTTTCCATTCTACCGTGTCGTTCTTGTTGTTCGTCCCACCACGATGGCACGGGCTAAACACATCTGGTCATGAGTGTTGTTAATTCGGACGAGACTTGTTTTGGTGTTGCGAAGATCGTCCACCAATAACATCTTTTTGCGTCCAGTCCCTTGTGGAGGAGAGACGTGGGCCATTTTCAGTGTGGCTTTACCATCGGTGATGTCAAACTGATCATTAGTTTGTTGTACGTGTTGAATCTTGTCCATGACTTTGGAAGGGGTTAGTTCTGCGGGTCTGCTAAACTCGATCCAAACAGGGGATTTCAAGCCGTCGTGATCTATGGATAGTGTCAAGCGATCGTCTTCTTTGGGTTGACATTGTCGCTTGAGTGCGGTGAGCAAAGAATCCCACACCCCAGTGATAAACACTTCTGCTTTCTCTAACGGTGCTTCAGCCTTGAAATCTTTAAACTTCACTGTGTAGGTGTAAGCCGTGGTTCTAAATTTTCTAGAGGAGAGCTTTTCCGTCTCTCGAATGGAATAGCACTTTTCAGGGTTGACTAAGGGTGGTGAACTTGGTTTAGAGGGTTCGGATTCTGGTTCACTCATGTCCTCTTCAAAATCACTGGCATGAATTTGTGCCAAGATTTCAGCTCTGGTACGAGGCGATAGATCACGTTTCTGCCTCTTACTTTCTTCTTTCTTCTCGAATGAATAGGATCGTTTCATCTTGAGTGAAAAACGTCAAATGACTCAAGTTTAAACACCACAGACTAATTTATAGTCATGGCAGACCAGCGTATACAAAAGGGTGTGTGTCTTGTCCTTTCACTATTCATTTCACTCTCAAGCCGAGCACAACGATGGAAGAGACTAACCAAATCGAACGTTTCGTCAGAGCTTTGCGAGAGGTCATTAGAAAATTCTCTTCAGACCAGCCGACGGACTACTCTCCTTCCTTTCGAGATAACAGTCAAGATACTTGCTATATCTGTCAGAAGAAAGGACATTGGTCTTCAGAGTGTCCAGACCGTCAAAAAAGAACAAAAACAGGAGCTAAAAAAGACAAAAGTCAAGATACCTGTTATTATTGTCAAGAAAAAGGACATTGGTCTCCAGATTGCCCAAAAAAGAAACAAGAGGAGTCAGAAGAAAAGAGGAATTCTTCAGAGGAAGAGAGGGATTCTTCAGAGGAAGAAGAGGAAGAAAGAAGACAATTCTATTTACAAGAGGCAAAGAAACAGGAGAAGAAAAGAAGAAGGGAAGAAAATGAGGAAAAGAAGGTGAAGAAATTGAAAAAAAGAGAGACTAAATAAGGAGAAAGAAGAAGTCAATGAACTTTATATTAAAGTGTTCTGTTGTGAATTGTGAATTGGATTGTCAAAATGGATAAAAGAATAAATTAATGATATAAGGTAAGTGTCTTTGAGTTTTGATTTTAAAATAAGAAGCTACACTCACGCACTCATACAAAGACACGTACTATAGGGGTAAAATGGGCTGTTTGTTTTTTTTTTTTGGTTTTTTTTTTGAGTTGTTGGCAAATTGAAATTGTATTTCTTTTCGAGAAATGTGGGTGGCCCTGAAAAGGGCCTTTTTATTTTGGTGTAGGGGTGAGTTTAAGCAATCAACTTTAACTGCCTTAAGCCTTTGCCACGGCCAAGGCCTACTTCTGGACTGCGTAACGTTGATGATGATGATGATTGGGTTGAAATCACTAAGGGTGGTACGGTAGGCTTAGTCACAGGGTTGACGTGTTTAGCTCGGGAAGGTCGTATTCTCTTCGGTCGTAATAAAGAAGTCTGATACATTTGTTTCAGACTTCTTAACTCCGCTAAAATGTCCAACAGTACCGTGACCGTTTGATTTTCACCCTCTTGTTTCTTTGCTACTACTTCTTCTTGCTGTTGTTGCTGTTGTTTTTTTCTTACCTCTTCTTCTTGCTGCTGTTGCTGTAGGAGAAAAGCTTGTTCCGCTTCCTTTTGTCGTTGTATAAATTTCTCCAATTCTTCTTTCTGTCTCTGTCTAAAATTCTCCACTTGCGGTAATAAAGAAGGTAACGAAGGTTCCGGAACAAATTCTTGCGTGGAAAGAAAATCCACAAAATCCCAATTCACCTCTTCTGAAAGTAAGTCCGGGTTCCCTTGGGCAGTCTCCCCTGTTGGTGCACCCCAATGGATCGTTTTCTGAATTTCCGTCATGTTGAATCACTGTCGCATAGATTGACTGCACACAAGCGCTAGCGAATCTATATAGACCAACTGACGTCACAGACTACTCTCTTCGGATTGGATGCGGGCTGACTGAATTTTGTAACGCGTGTTAGGATTGGTGAATGAACTCAATCCGTTTCAATCCTACCTCTACCTATAAATAAGCGCAGTTCAGTGCATTGATTCACCTGTTCTCGTCGCTTCAAGATGTGGACCGATGTGCAATCGTTTACGCTTGTGTCTTCCATGATGTTCCGGACGGACATACCCATGTATGTCCGATCCAAGTGGACCGTTGTCCACAGGACAAACACCAGTCTGTGGATACGTAGGATCTACGTAGAAAGACAAGGATGCCTCAAAAGAGTCCTAATTTACGGTCCTACAGTGAGACGCAGCCTTAGGACAAGAAGAAGACCAATGCGGTGCCCTTTATGTTAATGGATACATTAACATAAACCCAAAGGCCCTTTTCAGGGCCAGCCATATTTCTCGAAAAGAGAATGACTTTTCAATTGCCTACCCCTTTTTTCAAAATTTAAAAAAATAAAAAAAATCCCATGTTCAATTCCCCTTGTCCCTAAATAAGCCCAAACTCTATTCCCCATGTTAAATTCCCCTTGTACGTAAAGTGGCCCACGATTTATTCCCATGTTAATTCCCCTTGTACGTAGATTTGCCCACGATTTTTCGCCATGTTAAATTTCCATTGTACGTAGATTTGCCCAGAGGTCCCTGTAATGCTAATTTCCATTGTACGTAGGGTGCCCCACCTTACTACTACTAGTCTCTCTCTCTCTCTTCTCTCTCTCTCTCTCTCTGGATTATCTTAGCTAGATACGGGCGAAAATCCATGAAAATACGAGCGTTGGGGATTTTGGCTTGTGTCATACGGCGATGTTTTTGGACCTATTAATGATGGTAAAGTTTAGTTAAACCGTCCAACCATTATGATGTAAAAATCTAGAGGATTCTTACAGTTCTTCACGGTACCAGATAAAACTTAATTCCGCGTTCCTCGGCTGTATTACTTCGCGTACTTACGACTAGATTTCGCAAGTTTGTCTTGAGCCATTCAACATGTACTCTCTAAACTTTCGCGTAAATCCACCACGTATTGGTAAGTGGTATTAACTAATTCGTTTTCGAACGCATATGGCCACGAACTATCCTACCGTACAATAAACGGGGAGACACTAAGCTTTCGTTAGGAACCTCACGGTACGCGAACAGAATTGCTTTCAGGTACCTATCAAAATTCTCTGGTCTTTCCGCACACATCCGTCGCACCATTTGCTTCAACGTTCCGTTGAATTTGTCTACCAACCCATTGCACATAAGGTGGTAGGGTGCGCAACTGTTTAATGGACAACAACCTATCGTATACACTCGCGTATAAGCCCGTTCGCGTATAAGCCGACCACCAAACTGAAGAGGTATAAACACTAAAAAGTACATGACTTACAACTCCGAGGCATCTCAAGATGCACGAGGTAAGTTCTAAATGCATTTATTTAGGCAAACATGTATTTAATAAAAATTGCATGTATATTTATATCGAGGTTGGCGTGCATGATTATTAAAAAGAAATGGTATAAACTTGTTTGAAAAGTAATTTATTTGGTTTTCGGTTTTCTTATTGTTTCTGCCTAATTTAGATTTGTGTATAATTTGATCGAACAATGACAAAAATTTAGCAATCGCGAGTTTCTGTAACACTACCTCTCCCTTTTGAATTGATTATTGTTTGTTTCAAATCAATGCACCGGTAATTACGATTTTACTTTGCCTTGAAATTGTAAATACCTATACCCAGTATGAAAACACAACGAACAAACAATACAGTTCGATTCAACGCTCACAATTAGGCTACTGAACGTATTTACATAATGGCGCCACAACAGGTACATTGTAGGTTTGATTATGCGCTGAATTAAGTACATCCCTTGGAGTCGAATCATGGGCACCATTGTGATCAACTTTTATGATATCTCCAAAATACAATAATAGTTTCGGAAATAATTCTTCGAAAATTATGTTAATACCGTAAAAGCTGAGTTGTAGTTTGCTTTTGATGTAAACGACCTTACACCATACCTGTCAATTTTCACGCCGGGAGGAAAAAATCTCCCGATTTTGGGGGATGCTCCACGCCTACCTCCCGATTTCATAATATCTTCCGATTTTTGCAGAGAACTCCTGATTATTACATTATATCTTTGATTTTCATTTCTTCTAAACATGAAAAGTCATACATGTTCTGTTTTATCACCTGTGAATTATTGTTGTGACGAAATAATTATTTTAGTATAAAGAATTCGCTTCTTCACTAAATAGAATGTTATGTTTAAACATTATTCACGTAAATTAATGATTTTTAAAAAATTCTACAATAATAAAAATATTATTAAAAAAAAACCACAACAAAAAATAAACCACAACAATAAAATCGTCCACAATTAATTTTAATCCCAAGAATGATCACTATGAATGCTGTAACTCCATATGATATAGTTCCATTCCTACGAAATAAACTTCAACCAGTGAACATCTGACATTTTTATACCGTATATACCAATGTTAAACTGGTATAGTTACCGGTCAAAATTCCCTCTTATCAAAAGTCAGTTTCAGGGATTTAATGATTAACTGGCCTGTACTGCTGTTGCAAAACTAAAGACAAATTCGTCGACTATCAACATAGGAGACACTGAAACATCAAGCTTTCCATTGTATGGAAAGTTGTTTGTTCAGCTAAAACACAAAACTAAAATTGATTGACGTTGATCTGAGCTGATCTTAGTTAGTCTAAGAGAATTGTAGCCTTTATTATTACCACTCTTCGTGAATATGTAGATTATGATGGTTATGTGCCTTGTACAAATAAACGTGCGTAACTTTTTAAAAATATTAACGCAATTTGTAGGATCGCTTATATCATTGAAAATGAGTAACTCGTGATTGCGTGATTCAACGTATCTGGAAGAATGCAATTGGTCGAAACAATGAATAAAGGAAAGTCAACATCTATGTTTTGGAATAAGTAAGATTTAAGTGACGCTATACACGCTTTGCACTGTGTAAGTACAGTACATTATAGTTCAGCATGGTCTCCCTGGTAAAATCAACCGTCCCGCGAATTATAAATTCGCAATTTACCTTAATTTAACTTCATGTTGGAGAAATCAGAAAATATGCACATACAAAATAATAACAAAGTCAATCATAGTACTTTATAACAGTTTAATAATTGTCGGCTCACTGAAAGTTACTTTTTTACATGCCATTGTCTTATGACACGAAAAAAACTATTGTTTCATGTCCCAAGATTTACAGCCATTACAGTAGTCAACAAAAAGATCTAAAATTAGTCAAATTTACACATTGACCCGCGGATAAGCCGACCCCTTCTTCCATGCCTTTTTGTGCTAAATTATTCGGCTTATACGCGAGTATATACATTACTAATTTCTGCCATGAGATGTGAGGTGAATTGCGCTCTACAATCTGTAAGAAACTCTTCGGGCATTCCGACCCTGCTAAACATGTTTACAAGAGCTTCGGCTACACGTTCGGTTTCTATCGATGGCAGAGCTATGGCTTCAGGGTACCTAGTGGCGTAATCTCTCAGCGTAAGATGTATCAGTTTTTCCGGTCTGTATGTGGAAGTATAGGTCCTACGAAGTCAGCGGCAGTAGTGAATGGGGGCACCCTACCGACAATGGGAATTACCATTAAAAACACCCCTGGGGCACTCTACCGACAAGGGAAATTTAACATGGCGAAAAATCGTGGGGCACTCTACCGACAAGGGGATTTAACATGGGAATAAATCGTGGGTCACTCTACCGACAAGGGGAATTTAACATGGGGAATAGAGTTTGGGCTTGTTTAGGGACAAGGGGAATTTAACATGGGATTTTTTTAAATTTAAAAATTTTTTTTAAAAAAGGGGTAGGCAATTCAAAAGGCTATCTCTTTTCGAGAAATATGGCTGGCCCTGAAAAGGGCCTTTGGGTTTTATGTTAATGTATTCATTAACATAAATGGCACCGCATTGGTCTTCTTCTTGTCCTTAGGCTGCGTCTTACTGTTGGTCCGTACATCAGCACTCTTTTCAGGCATCCTTGTCTTTCGACGTAGATCCTACGTATCCACAGGCTGGTGTTTGTCCTGTGGACAACGGTCCACTTCGATCGGACATACATGAGCAAGTCTGTCCGAAACATCATGGAAGACACAAGGGTGGATGACTCAACTGTAGTCCACATCTTGAAGCGACGAGAACAGGTGAATCAATGCAGTGAACGGCGCTTATTTATAGGCGGAGGAAGGATTGAAACGGATTGAGTTCATTTACCAATCCGAACACGCGTTACAGAATTCAGTCAGCTCGCATCCAATCCGAAGAGAGCAGTCTGTGACGTCACGTAGTCAATATAGATTCGCTAGCGCTTGTGTGCAGTCAATCTATGCGACAGTGATTCAACATGACGGAAACTCAGAAAACGATCCAGTGGGGTGCACCAGCAGGGGAGACTGCCCAAGGGAACCCGGACTTACTTTCAGAAGAGGTGAATTGGGATTTTGTGGATTTTCTTTCCACGCAAGAATTTGTTCCGGAACCTTCGTTACTTTCTTCATTACCGCAAGTGGAGAATTTTAGACAGAGACAGAAAGAAGAATTGGAGAAATTTATACAACGACAAAAGGAAGCGGAACAGGCTTTTCTCCTACAGCAACAGCAACAAGAAGAAGAGGTAAGAAAAAAACAACAGCAACAACAGCAAGAAGAAGAAGTAGCAGCAAAGAAACAAGAGGGTGAAAATCAAACGGTCACGGTACTGTTGGACATTTTAGCGGAGTTAAGAAGTCTGAAACAAATGTATCAGACTTCTTTATCACGACCGAAGAGAATACGACCTTCCCGAGCCAAACACGTCAACCCTGTGACTAAGCCTACCGTACCACCCTTATTTATTTCAACCCAATCATTATCATCATCAACATTACGCAGTCCAGAAGTAGGCCTTGGCCGTGGCAAAGGCTTAAGGCAGTTAAAATTGATTGCTTAAACTCACCCCTACACCATGAAGAAAAAAGGCCCTTTTCAGGGCCACCCACATTTCTCGAAAAGAAATACAATTTCAATTTGCCAATAACTCAAAAAAAAATAACTCACCCATGTTACCCTTTTAGTACGTGTCTGTGTATGAGTGCGTGAGTGTAGCTTCTTATTTTAAAATCACAACTCAAAGACACTTACCTTATATCATTCATTTATTCTTTTTCTCCATTTTTTACAATCCAATTCACAATTAATAACACAACACTTTAATAAAAAGTTCATTAATTTTCTCCTTTTTTAGTCTCTCGGTTTTTTGAATTTCTTCACCGTCACACTCTTTTCCTCTTCTTCCTCCTCGCTTTCTTCCCTTCTTCTTTTTTTCTCCTGTTTCTTTTTCTTCACCTGTCTTCTTTCTTCCTCAGAAGAATCCCTCTCTTCCTCTGAAGAATCCCTCTCTTCTTCTGAAGAATCCCTCTCTTCTTCTGACTCCTCTTGTTTCTTTTTTGGGCAATCTGGAGACCAATGTCCTTTTTCTTTACAATAATAACAGGTATCTTGACTTTTGTCTTTTTTATCCCCTGTTTTTTTTTCTTTTTTGACGGTCTGGACACTCTGAAGACCAATGCCCTTTCTTCTGACAGATATAGCAAGTATCTTGACTTTTATCTCTAAAGGAAGGAGAGTAGTCCGTAGGCTGGTCTGAAGAGAATTTTCTAATGACCCCTCGCAAAGCTCTGACGAAACGTTCCATCTGGTCAGTCTCTTCCATCGTTGTGCTCGGCTTGAGAGTGAAATGAATAGTGAAAGGACAAGACACACACCCTTTTATATACGCTGGTCTGCTATGACTATAAAGTAGTTTATGGTGTTTGAACTTGAGTCATTTGACTTTTTGCTTTCAAGATGAAACGATCCCATTCATTCGAGAAGAAAGAAGAAGAAGAAAGTAAGAGGCAGAAACGTGATCTATCGCCTCGTACCAGGGCTGAAATCTTGGCACAAATTCATGCCAGTGATTTTGAAGAGGACATGAGTGAACCAGAATCCGAACCCTCTAAACCAAGTTCACCACCCTTAGTCAACCCTGAAAAGTACTATTCCATTCGAGAGACCGAAAAGCGCTCCTCTAGAAAATTTAGAACCACGGCTTACAAATACACGGTGAAGTTTAAAGATTTCAAGGCTGAAGTGCCGTTAGAGAAAGCAGAAGTGTTCATCACTGAGGTGTGGGATTCTTTGCTCACTGCACTCAAGCGACAATGTCAACCCAAAGAAGACGATCGCTTGAGACTTTCCATACAACACGACGGTTTGAAATCCCCTGTTTGGATCGAGTTTAGCACCCCTGCAGAATTAACTGCTTCCAAAGTCATGGACAAGATTCAACACGTACAACAATCTAATGATCAGTTTGACATCACCGATGGTAAAGCCACACTGGACATGACCCACGTCTCTCCTCCTCAAGGGACTGGACGCAAAAAGATGTTATTGGTGGACGACCTTCGCAACACCAAAACAAGTCTCGTCCGAATTAAGAACCCTCATGACCAGATGTGTTTAGCCCGTGCCATCGTGGTGGGACGAACCTATGCCAACAAGAACGATACGGTAGAATGGAAAAGAACCTGGAAAACTATTCAACGATCCGATCGAGCCAAACAACGAAATGAAGCAGAACTCCTGTTACAACAAACCGGCCTGTCCAAAGACACACCCTGTGGCATTCCTGAGATGCAAAAATTGCAAGATGCCCTAGCTCCACGCTACACCTTGAAAGTGCACCCTCAAGAAGTGCGCGGACCTCTGTTGTTTCGAGGCCAAGACTTTAAGGACGGAAAATACATTCACCTTTATCATCACGATGAACATTTCGATACCATTACCAGTATCACCGGATTCCTGAAATACAGTTATTACTGTGAGAAATGTGACCATGGTTATAACAATCGAGAGCAACACAAGCATTGTGGATCGAAATGCTCAGGATGTTTGGCCTCTTCACCCTGTCTGAGCGAAGAACCAGTGCCTTGTTCAACTTGTCTGCGCACGTTTGTCAGCCCTACCTGTTACCAACAACATTTGAAAACGCAAGGTTCACAGAAGAAATGCGCTTGTCAACTGCTGAGATTGTGCTCTACGTGTGAACAAGTCATACGTACCAATAGTGTCAAGGCACACGTATGTCGAGGAAAGAAAAAATGTCACATTTGTCACCACATCGTGGACTTGGAACACCAATGTTACGTGCAAAAATACCAGCCCCCACCAGAGAAAGAGGACGGTCACAAGAAGAAAGGCAATTTCATCTTTTTCGATTTCGAATGCATGCAAGAGACCGGCATTCACATTCCTAATTTCTGCGTGGCTCATCGAGCGTGCGAGAAGTGCATTCAAGAACCTATCTTCACTCATTGCCATCACTGTAGCAAGATTCCCGGAGGGCGTGAAAAAATCTTTCGGGGACCGAACACGTTAGCCGATTTTGCCCAATGGGTCTTAGACCCCATCGACAAGACGTGGAGCCAAGAGGACATCGAACGTTACGGAGATTGTCATCGTCATGCCACGGTGATGGCTCACAATTTCTCCGGATACGATGGACAGTTTCTTTTGAGATACTATACGGAACAAGGCACCGAGCGTCCTAAAGTGACTTTGAACGGAGCCAAAATCATTTTCATGCAAGTGGGACAAGTGCAGTTTAAAGATTCGATGAGTTACTTGGCCATGCCTTTGAGTCGAATGCCTAAAACGTTTGGAATGACAGAAATGGCTAAAGGGTACTTTCCACACTTTTTCAATACGGAAGCCAATCAACATGCCGTTCTACCCCATTTGCCTGAGGCTCACTATTACGACCCCGACAACATGCGTACCGAACAACGAGAAGCTTTCTACGTTTGGTACCAGGCTCACGCCTCGGACCCTTTCGACTTTCAGGAAGAAATGTTAAAGTATTGTCGTTCCGACGTGGACATTTTACGACGTTGCTGTGGAAAATTTCGAGAACTGTTCATGGAACACGGAGGGGTCGATCCTTTGAAAGAAGCTTGCACCATTGCCAAAGCGTGTTCCTTAGTGTATCGACAACGATTCATGCCTGAAAACACCGTGGCTGTCATCAGTCCTCAAACGACCCACTTTGTCAAGCGTCAATATTCGGTCAAAGCCCTACGTTGGTTACATTACTTGTGCGACAAGGAAGACAAGTGGATTCAGCATGCTCGCAACGGAGGGGGCGAAAAGACCATCGGAACGCATTCGGTCGATGGCTGGGACTTAGAAAACCCCAAGATCGTGTACGAGTTTAACGGTTGCTTATTTCACGGATGTCCCGTCTGTTACCCTGACCGTGACACTAAAAATCAGTTTTTGCAACGAACCATGGAAGACTTGTACCAGGACACTTGTCAGCGACGCCTAAAGTTAGAACAGCAAGGATACCAAGTGGTGGAAATGTGGGAACACGAGTACGATCACCGTATGAAAACCGATCCCGAGTTTAAACGCCTCGTGGAAAGTTACCAGTTCATGGACCCGCTGAACCCGAGGGATAGTTTGTACGGAGGAAGGACCAATGCCACCTGTTTGCTGTACCAAGCCGACGAAGAGAAAGGAGAAGAAATCAAATACTTGGATGTGTGTTCGCTGTATCCCTACGTGTGCAAATATTGTCGCTTTCCTGTAGGGCACCCGCAATTGTTCACGGAACACATCGACCTGAAAAACATTCGACAATACGAAGGCTTGATCAAGTGCAAAGTTTTGCCTCCCACGAACCTATACCATCCCGTCTTACCTCACCATTGTCAAGGCAAACTGATGTTTCCCTTGTGCCGTACTTGTGCCGAAACGTGCAACCAAGACCAACCTTGTCAGCACAGCCAGGAAGAACGGGCCTTGACGGGAACCTGGGTCAGCGTAGAATTGTTCAAAGCTCTGGACATGGGATACCAACTGTTAGAAGTGTACGAAATTTGCCACTTTCCCAAGACACAACAATACCGCAAGGGTGACCCTACTCAGAAAGGCATTTTCGCTGACTACGTGGATGCCTTTTTGAAACTGAAGCAAGAAGCCAGCGGCTATCCTTCCTGGTGTCACACTCCCGAAGACCAAATACAATTCAAAGAGAAATACTACGAACAAGAAGGCATCACTTTAGACCACATCGAGAAAAACGAAGGCAGGCGATCGTTTGCCAAAGTGATGTTAAATTGCTTGTGGGGTAAAATGGCACAACGACCGTGTTTACCCAAGACGGAATATTTGACAGAACCTTCCCGCTACTTCCAGATGATTCACGACAAAACCAAATACATGAAACACGTGGACGTCGTTCGAGAGAATTTGATCTTGGTCAATTACGAAGAAGATCTGGACTTTGTACAAGACGACCCTTTTGGAAATGTCATCATTGCGGCTTACGTGACAGCCCATGCTCGCTTAAAATTATACGAAGCTTTAGAACTGTTAGAAGAACGCGTCCTGTACTTTGACACGGACAGTTGCATTTACATCCATCACCCGATTCAACATCACCCTAACATCGAAGGAGACCGTTTAGGAGCCTGGACAGACGAGCATCCCGACGACAAGATTCTAAGTTTCGTCAGTGGCGGTCCCAAAAATTACGGCTACGAATACCGTGACAAACAAGGAGAAGTGCACACGACGTGCAAAGTGAAAGGATTGACTCTGAATTATCGTACCAGTCGTGTGGTCAACTTTGGGGTATTGAAAGAAGCCTTGCAATCGGGAGAGGATGGAAACTTTAAAGTGACCACCTATCAACCGAACAAGATTGTACGTTTACCCACTCACCACATCGTCAGTCGACCCTTGGAAAAAGTCTATCAAATCGTGTACCAGAAGCGAGTGCGACTTCCCAATCATTTCACCTTACCGTATGGACACGTTGGTATAAAACATTGGTTGTAAGAGGATAGTTACGAGAAAGATGACTTCGCCACAGCAAGAATCGAGTGAGAAACCCGATGAGAACTCCAAGTTCAAACCCTACCATTTTCCAGTCTTCTTACCTGACTATTGTGATTGTGCCCGTCGATTGGACACATTTCAGAAATGGCCTACGGATAGGGAAGGATTACCTTCTTCGCATGTTTTAGCTAGAACAGGATTTGTCTACTTGGGACCTGAGTCAGGATTGGGATACGAGGTACAGTGTTTCGCTTGCGGACTGAAGTTACGAATGGATCTATGTATCTATAAAGATTCAGCTATTCTGGAACATACTCGATGGTCTCCGCACTGCCCTTACCTTTCTATGGCCTTTCCACCCATCACACTACGGTACAATGTTGACGGTACCTTAGAGACGGTACCTTCCGAAACAAGACATAAAAAACGTAAGAAAGGAAAGATGTACAAGCTGGAGACTGCATTGAGACTAGTATAAAAAGGGGCTATGGTCAAGATCGATAGTTCATTGTGACTACCAAGACCGAGCGAACAAGATGAATACTTTGAAAAAGACATCGTTTCAGTTTGGGGATTGTAAAAAAGTTGTATCTTTCTCTAGTGGTGTGACTAATACTGGATGGATAAGACCCAGACATTGCGACGGAAAATGTCCGGAAGGAAACTGCGATTGTCCATGTGGTTACCATTGTAATTGCGTAACGGAGTTTGCAGACGAGTGCGATTGTGAGCCTTGCGATGGGACCGATGCTGTACCTTGTGACCTGAGCGATGCCGTAAAGCATCATGGGAACTTTAGTGCCCCTACCCCTGTCATGGAAAGTGATGCTGTGCGTGTCAAAACTGTGGGATGCGAAAGCGATGCTGCTCGTCCTCTTGGACATTTTACTGGGTTTCGTTTTAAAGGGGAATGTCGACCTTCACGTTTACCTCCCTACGGATGTCATCCAGCCCTGAGCAAACTCCTGCCCATTTCACTCAACCCTCATCGAAACGAACCTGTGAAAAACGAATATTCGTTTCCTGTGCGTTCGTCAGAATACTGCGACTTTGAAAATCGTCTTCAATCGTTCAAAGGAAAATGGCCAAAGTATCTGGGAGGACCGACCCCCGAAGAATTAGCCAGAGCCGGATTTTTCTACTTGGGCGAAGGAGATAAAGTCAAGTGCTTCAGTTGTGGTGTGTCACTTCACCACTGGGAACCGCAAGATTCGGCCTACGTAGAACATGCTCGATGGTCACCGAATTGTCATTACTTACCCTTAGTGGGACCGAGACATTGAAGTAACTTCTTACCATAATCATCTGTTCATGGATACTTTACAAGAGAACATTCGTGCTTTGCCTGTGGAGGTGAGAGAACGCATTTATCGAGAACTGGTCAAAATACAAGTGAAACGTAAAGAACAATTGCATCCGATACGTCACCGGTGTTTGAACCACTGGTACCTGAAGGCTATACAAGGACTGATTCAATTGAAAGTGTTCCATTGGACAGACATTGATCAACGACCTCCTGGTTATAAAAAGGAATGGTTTGGTATTGACGATTTTATCTACTACATTGTAAACGTACTGCATCGAATTCCAGAGGAAGAGTTAACGAATTACCAACATCTTGAACACAATGTCAACTTGGTGAAAGAGGAAACTTCTGAACGAATTGTCATGTGTAGGTTAGTGACTCAACGATTTAAATTCGACACTGAAGTGAAACCATGTTTGTGCAAAGAGTACATTTCTTGTGTCAGACCAAAGAGGATTTAGTATGACCTATTCATGGATACTTTACAAGAGAACATTCGTGCTTTGCCTGTGGAGTTGAGAGAACGCATTTACCGAGAGCTGGTGAAAATACAAGTGAAACGTAAAGAACAATTGCATCCGATACGTCACCAGATCTTTAACCACTGGTACCTGAATGGTATAAGAGAACTGATTCGTCAGAAATTCTTTCAATGGTCAGACATTGTTCAAAACTTTGAGGTCGCTAATGATCGACATGTTCATAATTATGGTTACTTCGAGATTCACCTAGTGCAACGCATTGAGGAAGACAAGTTAAAGGATTACCAACATATTTTACGTGGAATCTACTTAGAGGAAGAGGAAACACCTAAACGAACTCTGACGTTTCGGTTACAGTATGCAAGATTTAGATTCCCTACTGGAGAACGAAGATCTCTGGCTAGAAAGTACGTCTATTGCATCCGAAAAAAAGAGAATATAAAAACAGGCTGTCATGCCACGGTTTATGTCACATGTCATCCAACAGATTCCGTGGAAGGAACTCAATGACCATATTCAAACCGTGGATCATTACCATCAATTATTACAAGAACTGTATCCATTCAATTTTGGACGACAAGTGGTGTGTGTCTTAGTGACTTGTTTTCTGGGATTTCGTTTACCAGCCGATTCTTTGTGGACTCTTTACGATCAGTACTTACCACCTCCATGGCCTTAAATGGTCACGAAAAACTCCTTTTGCTCAAAGCCTTGCGATTTCATCTGGATACTTCTCGACCTCAACAGGAAAAAAAGATTCGTCAACTTTTAGCGACCCAAGACGTGTATGACGATGTGTGTGTAGCTTGTGACTTACACCCTCATTGGACAGATGTTCGTGATTGGAAAAAGGGGGGTTTTGAGGTTTGGACCCAAGAAGTGGCCCAGTATGCACAAGAGTTGTTCAAGGAAAAAAGTTACTGTTCAACCTGTGTTAGTGACGGTGCCAGAAGAACCCGTCACCGAGAACAACCACTCGCTTCAGGACAGGACTGTCATGGACATACCTGAAAGGTCATTCCGGGAGGACACTTGTGTGACAATACCTCAAGTAGAGACTGTAAGAACATTACACACTGTCCCTAGGACATCTTCGTTACCCAAAACATGTTGTACAGACACTTGTTTATATTTCACTTTGATTGTTTTGCTGTGTTTTATATTCCTGTACATCACTATTTGGGTTGTATGTATTTTTGTCTTTCGTGTTCATATTTGAAACATTCAATAAACGTGTTCTGAAAAAGTATATAAACTCTTGTCTTGTTTGTTTTTAGTGTCACAAGTGACATTTCTCACACCATGGCTACCTCTGCTGTCTCTGCTCCCTCTTCCTCTACTGTCAAAGTCATCGACGAACACTTAGATCGTGCCAGTTGGGAGGCTTTGTATCTTCGCCATCCCTTTAACATGCTCATTGCTGGACCTAGCGGTTCAGGCAAAACCGAATTCGTCAAACGTTTGATCGAACATAAACATCATTTGATCGATCGACCCCCTCAACGGATCGTGTGGTGTTACAAAGAGTGGCAATCGGCGTACAGCCTCTTGCGAGAAAGTCAAGGCGATTCCATCGTGTTTGTGGAAGGCATTCCTAAAGAAGACGACGGCATCGTCTCTGACTCCCGTCAAACCCATTTGGTCATTTTCGACGACATGTTAGGAGAAGACGAAGAAGAAATTAAACTGTGGTTCACGCGCAAAGGGCATCACCGTAATGCCAGTGTCGTTTACATCACCCAAAATTTGTTTCAACAAAGTAAAGCCCATCGCACCATCAGTCTCAATGCGCATTACGTGGTCTTGTTTAAAAGCCCTCGAGATAAATCGCAAGTGCAAGTCTTAGCCAAACAGTTAGGAACGCCTTGGCTGACTCAGGCGTACGACGATGCCACTCAAACGCCACACGCCTATTTACTCGTCGATTTGAAACCTACGACTCCCGAGGATTTGCGATTTCGTACCCACTTGTTTCACCACTGGTGCCAAGACGGAGGGCCTGTCCTGTACACGTCTCCGTCCTCGACTTCATTTCACTCCCCATAAAAAAATCTATAAAAACCTCAGACCCTTTTTCGTCTGTCTCACACAGTGCGAACATGACGTCCCTTCAGTCGCATCTTCCCGTCAAATTGATTCGTGCCTTGTATGGCATCAGTCGAGAAAAAGATCCACAAACACGAGCCCGTGTCTTAGAAGCTAGTCTCAAAGAAGTCTTACGATGGTTCACGGTGACGGCACGTCAATTACTCCAAGGAATCATTCAGATTCCTCATCAAACCAAACGCTTTTTCGATCGAAACAAAGTCGCTTTGGTCCAACTGGCCGATCCCCGCATCGACACTCAAACCAAAAAACAAATCATTTTGAAACCTGGAGGGAGCGGTACTCTAGGAGGGGTCATCATTCGCTCACTCTTAAGATGGGATCCTAATGCCCCCAAAGTTATCCCCAAGACAAAAGTCCAACGAATCCCCAAGAAGAAAAAGAAAAAGACCAGGTCCCCAAGAAGAATAACTTCTCCAGTGGCAGGACCCTCCTCTTACCAGACACCACCACCATCACCCCGAAAAAAGAAAAGAAGCCCCCAGAAAAAGAAACAGAGAAAAAGTCCCCAGAAAAAGAAAAGTCCACAGAAGAAAACTAGTCGCAAGAGAGGCACTTCGGCCAGGACGCAACCTTACACTCGCAAACCACGACCTGCCACCACGGCAGTGACTGCGTCTCCGGCATCCTCACGTTCATCCACTTCTCCGTTGATGACACCCAGAACTGAAGAGTACTTGGAGACGTTGATCACACCAAGAACATCTCCGTTGATGACCCCCAAAAGAACTTCCCCAGTGGCAGGACCCTCCAATTTAGTGGCAGTGGCTGCTGCTCACAAAGTACCTTCTCCCAAAATCAAAGTCCAAGAAAGATCGGGCATGTTACAAAGTTTACTGGATTTGTCCAAGCAAGAACTGGCTCGATTTAGTCCGTTGCGTACCCCTGCACGACGTGTCATGCCTGTCCTCAAACTGATAAAACGTAAAGACAATCAGTGGCGACGCGTTCCAGTATAAAAAGAGCCTGTGACCAAGTCGGGGTATCAGTGAACTTGTAAAAAAGATGTCACCTCCAAGAAGCCACAAAAGAAAGAGACAAAGGCAGACGCGTCATCCGACAAAGCGCTTAGCCAAGCATCGACATTACCCTAAGAAAAGACACAGTCGTTCCCAGAAAAAGAGGCGTCAACAAAGGGGAGGATTCCTTGGCGATTTTGGGAAAAACATTGTCACCTTTATGACAAAGCGATAGTCCCAAAAAAAGATAAAAGGGTGTGCGTTAAGTCATCGACGTTAGTGTCTGTTCGGTGAATGTCCCGGAACCCACAAGCAAAAATGTCACCCTCCAGAAAACCCCAAGGAAAGAAAAGGAAAGGACTGCCACCACGTTTAGCTAAACATGGGGACCTGTTATCTGTCCTGTCCAAAGCTTCTTCGCCCCTACGAAAAAAACTCATTCAAACGGCCTCCAAAGAGGTCATCGATACCGTGTGCGAATGTTGTTTGAACGTTTTGAAAGGCACGATCCCTTTGTCCAAACACCAGAAACAATGCTTAGGCAAACATCGTCACGTTCTTCGCCAAATGGTTCAAAAGAAAATTCCCATTCGTCAAAAAAAGAAGATGTTGGTTCAACGTGGAGGCATTTTGCCTCTCTTGCTAGGCCCCATACTGAAAGGAGTCTTGGGAACCATGTTGGGAGGACTGATGGGAGCAAGATAAAAAGGCCTTCGAAAGTCCCAAGATCTCAGAATCGACCCTTGACAACCCCATGGAAGGACGAAAACTAGCTTTAGTGCCTTACAAACGATGGATGGAATACCATCGGTGGCAAGAACAACGCACCCCGCATTTACCTCCCAATCCCAATTTGAGCGAAATGTCCCAGTTACAACACGAATTGCAGTCCTTGATGGATCGCCAAGATTTGTCCGAAACAGAAAAATCGCAAAAGTACGGTCAACTCTTGCAACGATTGCAACTCTTTCACCAGAAAGCTTTAGACGAAACAGCTCTACCCACTCTGAAAGATTTTAAGACCTTGATGAAAAGTCCAGCACCATCACCAGTACCAGTACCAGTACCGGTACCAGTGGTCAAGACAGAAAAAGGAGAAGAAGAAGAGGAAGGGTTTCTAACTCCACCAGAAAAAGTACGCAAGTTAACAACACCACCTACCTCCAGAATTGGATGGATTAAAAAGATGATGGCCACCCCTTCTTCATCACAAGAGAAAAAGAAAGTGAAGACAGAAGTGAAGACAGAAGTGAAACAAGAACTGATATCCCCCGCTCAGACATCCTCCTCCTCTTCGACACCTATTGCCGGTCGCACACGCAAAGCCTTGCAATCCAAGAAAATACCCCAAGAGAAAAAGAGTAGCCTCTTCCAAGAGTGGGTGCCTTATTAACACACCAATCAACACAAAAAAATGGAAAAAGTCTTAGCCAGCATTTACTACGATCCCTCGCATCCTGCAGGTTACGCAGGAGTTCAAAAATTGAAATCGTGCTGCCAAAACGCGACTGAAAAGACTCCGTTTACCTCAAGTACAACGATGGTTACAAGAACAAGCTACCTACACTTTACACAAACCCATTCGACGCAAGTTTGCCAGAAGTCGCACCCGAGTGGAAGGCATCGATCATCAATGGCAAGCCGATTTAGCCGATGTCTCTCATTTGGCCAGCTACAATCGCGGCTACAAATATTTGTTTTGTGTCATCGACGTCTTTTCCAAATTTGCCTGGGTCGTGCCCTTGACTTCCAAATCGAGCAGCGAGTTAGTGCGAGCCCTGCAACGGGTGTTGAAACAAAGTGGTCGTCGCCCTCTTCGATGGCAAACGGACAAAGGCACCGAATTTCTGAACCAAGCTTTCCAAAAAGAATTAAAGAAACGTGACATTCATTTTTTTACCACCGAGAATCCCGAACCAAAGCCAGCATCGTGGAACGTTTTCAACGCACTTTGAAAGAACGCATGTGGAAATATTTTACGCATCACCACACTCTGAAGTACATCGACATCTTACCGCACCTGGTGCAAGCGTACAACCAATCTTACCATCGAAGCATCGGACGTGCCCCGCAGGACGTGACTCCCGACAACGAAGTGCTGGTGTTTGAACGCCTGTTCGGTACGTCCCCGACGAGGGCTGTCCCCAAGAAAAGTGGAGAGTTGGCCGTAGGAGATTGGGTGCGCATTGGCAAAACCAAACGCACTTTCGACAAAGGTTACTTACCTAACTGGACGACCGAATTGTTTCGCGTCACTGGACGAGTGCATGGCCGTCATCCTGCCGTCTATAAATTGGAAGACATGAACGGAGAAGTACTCAAAGGAACGTTTTATTTGCCCGAGTTACAACGTGTCACCAAAAAAGAAGACGACGTGTACGACATCGAAAGCATTCTCGAACGCAGAACCCGTAAAGTGGGCAAACGACGTGTCAAAGAAGTCAAAGTACGTTGGAAAGGATATCCACCCAGTTTCGATTCTTGGATCGACGCTTCGCAAGTCATCGACTATAAAAAGAAGAAGTGACCATCATGCCCTTTCACACAGCAGCAGACGCAGCTACGTCGACCACTCCTTCTTCCCCTAGTTCTTCTGTGCAAGATTTACAAAAACAACCCTTGTGGGTGTGGTGTGGAGAACGTGTGCCTAAAACGCAAATCGTCTTTTTCTGCCAAATCTTCGTGGTGTATTGTGTCATCGGGGCAGCCATCGCCAATTTGAGTTTGCAACAAGGAGACAAACAATTGTGGACCATTTTATTGAGCAGTTGCATCGGTTACCTGCTTCCCAATCCCTCCCTGAAATTCTCCTCGAACGGGAACGTTGTGTCCAGTGCCAGTGCCAGTCACCACTCCAACATCCACAATCAGAACCCCATTTTGGGTGGAGACACGCCTCTGACATCCAGTAACCCCTCGGACAGCCACAGAACTCTGGAATTATGAGTCACCAAAACCAATTTTACTTAACTTTACCCAGTGACAGTTCCATGGAGGTGTTTCCCCACAACACGTTGTGCTGTTACACGGCCAAATTACCTCAGGCCATCCCCTTAGATCACGAAGCCCATTGGGAAGTGGCTTTAGTGGAAATCATTCACCCGACCCAAGTCCTCAATGTCCTTCCCAATCAAAATTTTTTTCATGTGGAAGTTCATGACGAGTCATTGCAACAGGAGTTGAATAAGAAAGTCATATATGACAATAAAACCTATAATGAGAAAACTCAAAAGTGGACCTACCACTTTTTCATTCCCCCAGGTTATTATTTCAGTGGTCAACATTTGGTCAACATCATAGCTACCAAGTTTAATGGCGTGTTTGGGAAAGCTTTGGAGCATGTCAACAAAAGTGTCACCATGGAGTACCACAAAGTAGCTCGTCGCTTCTTGATGAAATTTGAGCGGAGTAAAATCATGTCCATTTTATTTTGTCCTGAATTGTTTGACATGTTGGGCGGAGACATGAACCTGAGAATGAGCATACTCAAGAACAACGAATTACCCATCGTTTACGACAACGAGTCGTTTAGCAAGTTATTTCGTACCCCAGTAGAACTGAACCAAGGACTGAATTTGATGTTCGTGTACTCCGATGTGGTGGAGTATAACGTGGTGGGACACACCTCCGTACCGTTACTGCGTGTCATTCCTTTCAAAGTGGATTCTGCCGCGAACGCTGACGAGGAAGGTGGAAACACTTACCACGTCCACCGCGAATTTGTCCATCCTCACTATTTGCCCGTCAGCAAGTCGTATTTGGACACGGTCAACATTACTATAAAAGGAGATTTGGGACAAAATATTCCATTCACCAAAGGAAAAGTCACGGTGAAACTCCATTTTCGAAAACGGTTCTCTCACGATTCGTAAGTAAGTCATGTATCCAGTGTACCAAGGGGTTGCACGACAGCGAGGACACGGTTTAGGAGACATGTTAAAATCGGCCTTTCGTTCGGTGGCCCCGGTGTTGAAACCGATGGTGACACGCGGATTGCACGCCTTGAAAGATGCGGCACTGACGCAAGGCAAAGAATTTCTCCAAAATGTCATCATCGACAAACAAAACCCTAAAGAAGCCTTCATGAGGGCAGGCAAAAATGTCCTGCTGCAAACGGGTAAAGACATTTTAGGCCGACGAGACACACCTATAAATGCCCTGCACGCTACCGAGTCAGGCATTCAGCAAGGACAAGGCAGAAAGAGACGACGAAGAAAACACCCTTTCACCAGACTTCAAGCTAGAAAAGCCAAGAAAAGAAGAACCGTTCGAGACTTAGACGTTTTCGATTATTGAGACACAGAAAAATGATGCACCGAGAGTCATGTGCTTGTTCCAAGACGGAACTGGATATGTTTGCCATGCCCCCCACCATGATGACGATGCAAGAATCCCAGTGGGTGGAATTTCATCCCGTCTCCTCTTTGACGGATTCCGCTCCCATCGAGTTCGAAATCAAAGGACAACCCGAAGATTACATCGATCTGAATAGCAGTTACCTGTATTTGAAAGTCAAAGTGATCAAAACTGACAACACCAATCCTGGAGCCAATGATAGGGTAGCGCCCGTCAACAATTTCATGCATTCCTTGTTCAGCGAAGTGGACTTGTACTTGAATAACAAACTGGTCAGCAGCAGCATGGATACTTACCCATATCGTGCCTACTTGGAAAATCTCTTGACGTACGGAAAAGAAGCCAAGAATACTCATCTGGATGCTTGCGTGGTATGGAAACCTGACACGGCAGGTGCAGGCACGTTTAGCGACACAGCCCTGACAGAAGATGACAATCCTCACAATGTGGGGTTTAACACACGTAGAACTAAAATTTTGCAAGGACGTAGTTTAGAACTGATGGATCGTTTGCATTTGGACATGTGGTTACAAGAAAAGTATTTACTGAACGGAGCTGATATTCGCCTGAGACTGAATCGTAGCACTGCCGCTTTCCATTTGATGGCCCATGCCAACGAATACAAAACTGTTATCCAAGAAGCCAGACTTTACGTACGCCGTGTGGAAGTGTTACCTAAAGTGGGAAACGACATCAGTCAGACGTTGAGCAGAACGACCGCCAAGTATCCCATACGACGTGTGGAAGTGAAAACGTTCACCATTCCTGTTGGACAGCGATCCATGATCGAAGATCATCTGTTCCAAGGACAGTTACCCAAGCGTTTGATCGTTGGTATCGTCAGGAATTCAGCTTTCAATGGACTTCACAACGAAAATCCTTTTGAGTTTCGACACTCTAGCGTGTCCAAAATCGAAGTCAGTCGTGACGGCAAGACCTTGTGTACACGACCCTTTGAGCCTAACTTTGCCCAGAACAATTACTTGAGATCGTACTTGTCCCTGTACGAAGCCACCGGACAGTTAGGAACCAATACCACTCACGGTATTACGTACGAAGATTATGCAGGAGGCTACGCTTTGTGGGCTTTCGATTTCACTCCAGACCAAGGCAGCGACGAGGGACATTTCCACCCTATAAAATCTGGCCAGATTCGTGTGGAAATTCAGTTTGCAAATCGAGACCCTGCTGATCCAACGTTGAACGTGATCCTGTATGCAGAATTTGACAATACGATAGAAATCAACAGTTTGAGAGAAGTCATTCTAGATTACTAGAAGCCATGGAAGACTGTTATCCCTCTTTACCTAGTGAAGAAACTTTGGACATGAAATGTGAGGAGACCGTGGAAGGAGAATCCCAAGACAAAGACGAAGAAATTGTCATGATGAAGTCGAGATGGCCAGAACAAGAAGCCCATTTAGTCTCCTGTTTTGCCAAACACTTGGTCGACAAAATGACGGAATTGATCAAGAAAAATTGTTATGGATGTCAAAACGATCATCCCAGTCAAATTCAACACGATAAATGCCTGATGTTGAGTCAAGAAGAAAAATTGGACGAGTATCTGGACGAAGCTTGGAGTCTCATCTCAAACAAAGACGTGTTGCACCAGTGGTATAAAGACTTGCGTGAACATTCTTGTCCACCATTAACCACTCAAGAGATCCATCGTATCGAAGCTCTCCTGAATCAGAGTGAGGAAACAGAACGAATAACCGTTTATTCGTCAGACATTTTCAAGCAAAAAGTCAGGATCGAATTGACGACTTATTATTACCTGTGAAGAAGAAAAAAAACACAAATCAATGGATACCTGGGAACTTTATTACCTTTTGAACCATAGTTCGTATACGGCTTCTTGGAATCCTGTCGTCTGTGCTAAAGATGAACTCCCTCATCGCAAACCTAAAGACCATCAAGCTTACGTGATCAACACGGACGAAAGTCATCTCCCAGGAACCCACTGGGTAGCCGTCTACTTTCCTCAAGAAGGATGTGTGGAATATTTCGATTCGTACGGATTGCCCCCTTTGGAAGACGATATCATCGACTTTATGAGAAGAAATGCTCAAACCACCCGATTCAATAACGTGAAATTACAAGGCACAGATTCCTTGGTGTGTGGACAGTACTGTGTGTATTTTCTGCATCATCGCAGCCTGGGCTATTCCTTAGAACATTTAGTGACTCATTTTGATCCTCGTTCTTCTGCTAGAAACGATGTGAAAGTAGATCGATGGTTTTGTGACCATTATGCTTATCTTTTGTCTCAAGCTAGGAAACGTAGTGTCCATCAATGGCCTAATGATTTCCAACAGTGGAAATCACAATTTCATTCACAACGTTGTCAGCCTTGTTTAAAGTAGATGGTATTTGAAGAAAAAAATGTTTGTGATTTGAAAAAAATTGTTAGATGTTATAGTGTTGGATTAATGTTAAAAAATGTTAGAGTTGTTGTTGTTTAGTGTTAAGTGATTTTTGAATAAAAATGTTGTGTTTTGAAAAAAATGCCTTTGTGGTTTGTTTAGCTATAAGAATATTGGATTGATGCTCTTTCATTTCTTACTATCCCTCTCATGAACGTTGCGGCTCGAAAACCGTGTGGGGGATGTTTTCCTTCACGTCCGCGCTTTAACTTTAAGAACCGGGTTGTTCCCAGTCTAGCCATCCATTGTCGACTCATCCTCCTAAGAAGATGTGCTCCAAACTAGCTAAGCTCAACGAAGCCTACGTGAATTTGCATAGGGTCAGACACAGTCTGATACCGAAGCCAGAAGAAATAGAGAATGTGAGAATGTTAAAAATCACTGAAGACCTGATAGAAGAGCTCTTCAGAGAAGAAATAAACAAGGAGAAAGAAGAATGGACAGAGAAGTACAGACTTCAGAGACAGCAGCAACAGCAGCAACAACAACAGCAGCAGCAACAACCTGAAGCTGACAGAGGCTTTGTCGATTGTCGTATCGACACCAAAGAATTCTTCTTCTCTTTCCGAAGAAGCAGACCTATTGCCAGAAAGTCTATCCTCAGAGGACATCGCATTCTTAGAAACTAAAAAAGAATGCCATAGCAAAACAAAAAAACAGCCCTTTTCAGGGCTACCCAATACTCTAGAAAAGAAATAACTATTAATTTGCCAATGTGTGTAGGTAGAGTAGTGTGAAAATAAACACTAACTCTTTCTTAAAGAATGTGAGGGTATGAGTTTGTGTGTTTGTGTAATTGTGTTTGTAAGTGAAAAATAGATTGATGTGTATAGTAGATTAAAATGATGTTAGTTTTTTGGCTGTTTGAGGTGTATATTTGGGGTTAGATTGGATTGCCTTGCGTATGTGGATAGTCTATTGAAGTGATGGGTAGCATAAAAACGTGAGTGAGTGTTTCTTTTAGGTCCGCGCGTTGTTGTTGTTGTTTCTTGGTCATGATCTAGGTAAGATGAATTTTATGTTTTTAGGGGATGTTTTCCTTCACGTCCGCGCTTTCAGTATAAAATGAAACTCGTTCGGCAGTCCAGCTACCCTTGTTGATTGATCAACACCAAAAATGAACACGAGACTGGAGAAACTGTTGGAACTTCATGTGCATCTGGAATATGCCAGGCGCATATTAAATGAACTGGCCGCTGAAGCCATTGTCGAGGAGGGAAGGATAAGAGAGGAGGAAAGAAGAAAAAAAGAAGAGGAGGAAAGAAGATATAAAGAAGAGGAGGAGGAAAAGGAGAGAAGAAAAAATTTCAGAATCCCAGAGAGTGAAAATTGGGATTCTGAAGCGACATATCCTGCCTCTGCTCTCTCCCCCCAAAAGGTAAAAAGTAACTGGGGGATAAGATGTGTATGTGGCGCCAGGCCTGGAAGGTGCCACCATTAACCAGGTGTCCATGAAGTTCCAAACAAAAACAGCCCTTTTCAGGGCTACCCAATACTCTAGAAAAGAAGTAACTATTAATTTGCCAAAGTGAGTAGGTAGAGTAGTGTGAAAATAAACACTAACTCTTTATTAATAGTGGAAGTGTATGTGTTTGTGTGTTTGTAAGAGCTCAGGTATGTTTGTGTGAATAGTAGATTATGGGTTTCTTAGCAAATGTGAAGAGTATAGTTAGGGTTATATTATATAAAATGAGAAAGTAGGGGGATGTTTTCCTTCACGTCCGCGCGATGTTGGTCATCATCTAGGTAAGATCCATTTTATGTTTTAGGGGGATGTTTTCCTTCACGTTCGCGCTTTTCGTATAAGAACCCACAGTATTAGTTGTTCAAACCATTCTGCAAAGAATACAAAGAAGAAGATGGCGTCAAACCAAATGGACAAATTACAAACCTTGCAAGACGTTTTAGACAACTTAGGAATAATGGAACAGATGCTAATAAGACTGGTTGAAGACCATTATTCCTATAGTCCCCATCGTGTGAAGATGGAAATTAACAATTTAAGGAAAGCAAAGGACAAGATTAGTGGTGTCATGAAAGAGATCAAGGAGGAGAAGGAGGATGAAGAGGAAAAGATAAGAATAAGAACATGGAACGAAAAAATTGAAAAAGAAGAGGAAAATGAGAAGAGGAAGAAAGAAGAAGAGGAGGAAGAGAAGAAAGAAGAGAAGGAGAAAAAAAAGAAGAGAAAGAGTGTTGGAGCTAAAATAAGAAGTTGGTGGAGGAAAAGAAGAAATTAGAAGAAGAAAACCCAAAGGCCCTTTTCAGGGCCAGCCATATTTCTCGAAAAGAGATAGCCTTTTGAATTGCCTACCCCTTTTTTAAAAAAAATTTTTAAATTTAAAAAAATCCCATGTTAAATTCCCCTTGTCCCTAAACAAGCCCAAACTCTATTCCCCATGTTAAATTCCCCTTGTCGGTAGAGTGACCCACGATTTATTCCCATGTTAAATCCCCTTGTCGGTAGAGTGCCCCACGATTTTTCGCCATGTTAAATTTCCCTTGTCGGTAGAGTGCCCCAGGGGTGTTTTTAATGGTAATTCCCATTGTCGGTAGGGTGCCCCCATTCACTACTAGCGGCCACTCTTTTATACGGAGTATCTATCAGGGGCATCTGACCTAACGGTACTCTAGTTATCCTTCCCTTAGAGACAGTCTTCTGGCAAACATCGGACGAAAGCAAAACCGCACTACATCGCTATTGACAGCGGACCAATAGAATTCTCGTAATACCCTTTCGCTTGTTTTCTTCACACCTAAATTACCCGCCATACTCAACTCGTACGCAACCTTAAGTACATGCGACCTGAATTTCTGGGGGACAAATAGTTGCAAGCACTTCCCCAGATGCAGCATATTTCCTGTACATTAAACCATTTCGAAGTAGAAATTTAAAGGACACGCCGTTCTTACACTTCCTCACAGTATCCGACAACATTTTCTACGCGGTCGTGTTTAAAGACGCGTCACGTTCTTGCTCGTTTAGAAATTCTTCGCGAGAGATATCGATAATGGCTCCGATACATTCAATTTAGGTAAGGGTTTGTTATCCTCGTTTACATGAGCTCTGGTTTGCACTGCTTGGATGATCAGGAATCGGAAGTCAGACATGGTTGGGAGACTAGATCCCTGTACACTGAGAATCATAAGTTCATAAATCGGGTTGGCTATGCACAACGTTTCAACGGTTCCGGTCAACCTAATCCTATGACATGTACACCTGTACACGTGGGGTCCATAGAGACGAGGTCTATAAAGCGAAGGTCAGGATCGAAGCAGGGACGTCATTGGGGGGGGGGGGGCAGGGGGTCTAAAAACGAAGGTCAGGATCGAAGCATGGAAGTTATTTGGGGGGACAGGGGGTCTATAAAGCGAAGGCCAGGATCGAAGCAGGGACTCATGGGGTGGGGGGTGAGCGATGGGCTTGACTTTGCATGTGCTGTAAAATGTAAAATTGCTGTTGCCTATATACGAGAAT
Source organism: Sinohyriopsis cumingii (assembly GCA_028554795.2). Classification (NCBI taxonomy): domain Eukaryota; kingdom Metazoa; phylum Mollusca; class Bivalvia; order Unionida; family Unionidae; genus Sinohyriopsis; species Sinohyriopsis cumingii. Next base: position 29,821,593 of record CM068830.1, on the reverse strand, counting down.
TAACAAGCCTGTCAAGTTTTGCCTCCCCCCACCCCCCACGTTCTGACACGGGGTATCTTGTATCGATAAGCCCGGAAAGGATCCGAGAGGTGTAAGCAATTGATTGTACCTTGATCTAAGAGGGTCATTGAACCAGCCGAATCTGCAGTTAGTTCACCGGTTCTTTTGGTCCAGAAGAAGTATGGTGATCACCGCTTTTGCTTCAACTATGGGAAATTAAACAGGATCACAGAATTTCAGGTCGAAATGTTATCTGATCCTGAGTCCATTTTTGCCTGGGTAACCAACGCCAAATATTTTTCTAAAATATACTTGTCCAAGGGATATTGACAAATTCCAGTTCGTAGGGAAGATAATCGAAAACTTGCCTTTGCAGCACAAGATGGGACATACCAATGGGTAGTCATGCTGTTCGGGGTCCAGAATACACCAAGCATTTTCACCCGAATGATAAGGAAACTGTTAGAACCTTTAAAAGGGACCGGAGTTTCAAATTTCATGGACGATTTGTTATTGGCGACACCTACTTGGGAAGAAAACGTGATCTTACTGAGAAAAATTCTGGAACTACTTAGACAGACAGGGTTCACTGCCCGACCATCTAAATGTCACACAGGATTTCGGAGACTGACTTATCTAGGACACACACTCAGTGAAGATACATTAACCCAAGACAGTGCTAAAGTCGACCAACTTCGGAACGCCACACGTCCAACTATGAAGACAGAAGTGCGATCTTTTTTTAGGACATGCAGGTTATTAACGTACGTGTGTCACAGACTTCACCGCTATTGTTAGTCCGTTGACTGACTTGACAAGGAAGAATGTTCCTACGAAGTTTATTTGGACAGACGCTTGTGAGAGAGCATTTCCGACGTTGAAGGATAGGTTGACGTCAGACGTCGTAGTGAGACTACCTGAACGTGGCAGGAACATGATGGGAACTTATTTTTGGTTTCTTATAGTAGCAGGAATTTGTCGCCAGCAGAGCGTAATTATTTTCTTACCGAAAGAGAATGCCTAGAGATTATCTTTGGGATCTCTAAATTTCAGCGTTATCTGTGTGTGTGTGTGTGTGTGTGTGTGTGTGTGTGTGTGTGTGTGTGTGTGTGTGTGTGTGTGTGAGTGATTTGGATTTTTAACGTAGCTTTAAAACATTTTCAGTCATATAGCATGATGTCACACCGAGTCGCATTATCCTGACACCAGGCCGACCAGTCCTAACACTAACCTATTAATGCTGACTGCCAAGCGAGGAAGCATTATCATTTTGTAAGTCCGGGGATCGAACCCACGACCTGCCGCATCCGAGGCGGACGCTCTAACCACTAGACCATCGGAGTGGTCAGCACTATCTGTATGGGCGAAAGTTTATTCTGGAAACTGATCACCAACCACTTGCTTAGTTGGCCCAAGCTAAATTGACAAATGGACGTTTAATGAGGTGGTCATTATTTCTTCAGCAATATCAAGTTCAATTGCGTTACATTAAGGGAAGCGCCAATGTAGGAGCAGATTGTCTGAGTAGACTAATTGATTCTAAGGTGAATGGGTCACATCAGGACATATAAACAATAACTTGAAATACAACTTCAAAATTCGGAGAGCAAAATCCCAGACTTTACTCTTAAATGGGGGGGTCTATGTAAAGTGTCGAATTTTGAATAGTATTGAACCTTAAAGTTGAATGCATTAAGCACTAAAATTTTATCACATTTAAGCCAGAAAAGTCTTTGTGAAGGGTCACTTCAACTATTCTTCTTTCTCTCCCTCATGACAGTGTTAAAACTTGAAAGGCTAGCGTTTGTGACTCAGTGAAATTCGGGCAGGGCATTGCAACTCTCTTCTGTCAAAAAAAAACATCTGAGCTACCAACCATAACCGCTTGATAGGAACCCGTGTCAAATTTTCATTTTCAAATTGAAATTGATATGCACCGTAGTTCAGAGATACTATGCTGTCTAAAATCTCACGATAGAAATGATTCTCTTGGGACAATTTAGGAACAGCTGCTTACGATTGACCAGAGTAAATTAAGGCGTACACTTTAGAGTAATGTGAATTTAAAGTGACGACCTTGGTCGAAATTCTTTAGTCTTAAAATTTCCGAGAGAGTAGTTTGACTCCAAATAAGCCTAAAAAGAATAGAGCTTTCCTCGTTAAGCAAGACAAAGTAACCAGGCGGTTGTCTTGTAAGAAAAAACAGGGTTTAGTGCTAGGACCCACGATTTCTGAAAGAGAACAGCATTAAGGTACGCAATTTTAATTTCCCAGGTAATCTTCTATTTTTGATTGTTTGTGTTGTGCAAATATGTTTGATATGACTAGGATCCATATTATGTATCGTTTATTCAATTTCATGGAAATCTGTTGATACTAGAGTTGTTATGCAATTTATATCTTTAATTACACAGTTACTAGTTCATTGATAAAATTGACGATTGCATGCTATCCAAGTTTTCATATGTGTAGGATTTCATAGGTTATATGAAATCAGTTTCTTTGTCTGTTAGGACGATATTGATTATCGTGAGTTAACGATACTCGCATATTTATATTTGATTTTGTAATATTTAAATAATCTTGTAAGTTAAGGATTGCTGTGAGTTAGAATTTTGTGAATTTTATGCAATAGTAATCGAACATGTGGTAGCGGAGCTAAAGAGATACGATAACGTTAGATATCCCGCTAATGTGTTAATTTATGGCAGGTCGCTTTGAAGCGAGGGTGATGTTCTATCGGATTAGTTCAGAATTTATGCAGTGTGGATAGCTAGTATGCTTCTAAATAACATAAGTGAGGGAATTTTATGTACATGTAGAAAGTGGTACATACAGAGATTTAGGAGTAATTTTATCCTTTATGAAACAACTTTCTGGGGAGAGACGGGACAGTCCAAAAACAGAAGTCAGATTAAGGAAGTCATGAATTCAGAGTAAAGGACTAAGAAGTCCAGGAAAGGATGATGCGTTCGGAATACACGATCAAGGAAAGAAGGTGTTGAAATCTGTCGTGGACATTGCGCTCTTTTCACCATTCGTTATTATGATGAAATAAATGCAAATAAGACACTGTTGTTAAATTCTGTTTACATAACTTAGATTGAATTGAAGTTGCTCTATTAATTGTTATTGATTAAATTGTGTGATGGTTCTTGTTTAAGGGAGCTCGTATTGCATTATTTCTTCCCAACAGTCTTGTTCAGTTATCTGTTGATATTCTATCTTTCCACTCCCACCGGGCTATACAATCGAGGGAAGTCATTCCCTAGATAATGCCCTCCAAAGCCAATTAACCACCCCTCTTACTAAGAGGGCGACGTGATACAACATTTTATTCTTCTTGAAGTCCGATTGTAATTCAAATTCAAAGCACATTCTACGATTCATTTCTAGCATAAAGATGTTCTTTCAGAGATGATTCGACTTGATTAGACCTATCCTCCGTATAAGTCTTTTCCGTTCTTTTGGAGTTCCTGCATGGTATTCTGTACTACAAAGAATAATATATAATTATTATACATACCAATTATTCAATCACTTTATTGTTATATTAACATATAATCAAATGAATATTCTAATCCATTAAATGTTTCATTATTTGTCTTTCTTAAGTTTATTTGACCATTTCTTGTGATTTATTTTCAGTAATATATTCATTTCAATTATTATTTATATGAGAATGATTAAATATAGATCTTGTCAGTACTAGAATTGATCGATTTATTATGAAAAAACTTCTTCAAAAAATGCTGGATTTTTATACATGTTCTAAAACATATAATCTCTCAAAAATCTTATGCTGCATAATTGTTGTTTCGTTTTTTGTTTCCTTTGTTTGATTGTTTTTGCTTTAATTTTTGTGTCTGGTCTTTCTTTTAACAAGCCCAGATATTTTATGCAAGCACACATCTTGAAGACCAACGTGTTGGCCCAATCTGGACCCGATTTGGCCTGTAAGAAGACACCATCAAAACCAACATTCGGGGCCAATCCGGCACATATTTGGCATGTAAGCATAAATTGTGAAAACCATCCTTATGTACCAAATCGAAAAAGATTTGTCATGCAATCATACATCATGCAGACCAACCTTTTGACCTAATCCAGCCCAGATTTTGAATGTAATCAAAGATCATGAAGGCCAACCTTTTGACCTAATCCAGCCCAGATTTTGAATGTAAGCATAGATCATGAAGACCAACCTTTAGACCTAATCGAGCCCAGATTTGGAATGTAAGCATACATCATGAAGACCAAATGTTTTGCCTAATCTGGTCAAGATTTGGCATGTAAGCATACATCATGACGACCAACTTTGTGGACTAATCCGAACTAGATGTGTCACGTAAAAGACATCATACACCATGACGACCAACTTTGTAGACTAATCCGAACCAGATGTGTCACGTAAAAGACATCATACACCATGACGACCAACTTTGTGGACTAATCCGAACCAGATATGCCACGTAAAAGACATCATACACCATGACGAACAGCTTTGTGGACTAATCCGAACCAGATATGCCACGTAAAAGACATCATACACCATGACGATCAAATTAATGGACTAATCCGGAGAGAATTTTTCAGGCAAACATACTTAATGAAGACCAACATTTTAGCACTATTCAGTCCAGATTTAGCATCTAAGTATAGATCATGAAGGCCAACCTTTTGACCCAATCTGGCCAAGATTTGATCTGTACGTGTACATCATGAAGATCAACGTTTTGGTCAAATCAGGCCTAGATTATGCCTGTAAGCATACATCATGAAGTCCAACTCCTTGGCCCAACCCGGAAGTTACTTGGCATGGTTAGAAAGTCAAGACTTCCTAGTGATTGAAAGAAGAAGAGAGTTCCAATGCAGAAAGATCATTTAGAATACAAACGCCAGCCTAGAAAGAGGAAATGGCTGACTCAACGATTCCATGTTTAATTTTGAACACAATAAACTTTCAAATAGTAACTGACTGAGGAACTAACTACAGATTCCACGTTTAGTGAACTCGAGTGAGATCATGCACTTTTGATCTGTGTGATACCGTACTATGCGACATCAATGCTTCGTGACGATCTTGTCGCTCCTCTGTTATCGAAAGCAATGTTGCACAACCTCACCGCTCTGCTAGTGAAAGTGATGCATCAAGACCTTCCTATTTTACTGGCACAAATGATGCTGCTCATATACCTACCTATGGATCTCACCCACGCACCTGCAAGCCGCCCTCTATAACATTAACTCATTAAAATTTACAAATAAAAGACGAATGACGTTTTATGGGACATTTACTTGGCTAATGTGACTTTAAAAGTCAATTCCATTCATTCGTAGGGAAAATGCCGAAATATCTGGAAGGATGAGTCTCAGATCTATAGCCTGAGTAAGACTGTCAAGAAATAAATTACAGTGTTTCAGCTGTGGCGGGACACTTCACTAATTGGAGTGTAAAGATACACTTTATCTGCATTACGTCAATTGGTCTCTCCGCTGTTCACTTGATTGGTACTTGATTGGTACGACATATAATCCTCATATCAGATAGATTTCTAAGAGGAGAGAATTCGTAGATTACCTCTTGAGATTCTGGGTGGAAACAATAACCCTTCGTCGCCTATACACTCGACAAAAACGATTGATTCTACAAGTATTGTGTCAACGCTATCAAGTAATCAAATAGTGTCTGCTGTATACCAATCGTAATATGCGTGTTGGGCAGCAATATTGGATAATAATAAAAAAGTTATCATTTGATTAGCAATCAAATAGTGGGTGCTTGTTAGTTATCAAAGGTGGGTGTTTGTTAGTAAGTATAAAGTAACCGTTAGATAGTAATAAAACAGTGTGTGTTGGATAGAATTCAAATAGTAGGTATTTTGGAAGTAATCAAAAAGTGGTTTTTCTTGGAAAGCAGAGTGTATTGGATTGCTGTCAAAATATTGGTGTTGGATACTAATAACAAGTGGATGTTGGATAGTAATCAAAATTGGGCGTTGGGTAGTACTGTGATCAAAGTGAGTTTTGGATGGTACTCACAAAGTGGGTGTTGGATAGTACTAAAAAGGTAGTGTGATTGTTAGTAAATAACTAATGGGTTCTGGATCGTATGGTGTGTGTTGGGTTGTATCGAACGCGGGTGCTGAATAGAATAGTGTTTGTGTGTTGGATTGTAATAAACAAAGTGCTAATATTACCTTTCCCAGGGAAACTAAAACATTGTAAACATTGAAACGGCCTATAACGTAATGGTAATTTCTGGTAAACATAACCAGTTTCCCCTAATTTCCTTTAGACACCCAGTGTCCTCCACATATCAAATTCTCGTAGACACCTATGACATTGTTCAACATAGCAACAACCTATAAAGTGATGTCAATTTCTCTTAGACACTCAGACTGTCCCCCACATGCCTAATTTTAATTCCCGAACACATCACGGGTTCCGATGTTACTACTTACACTCTTCCCCATCCACTCGTAAGTGGATTTTGTTTCTTTATCAATGTAAATTCTAGCAATAAATCTCCAAATAGTACTAAGAAATTTTTAGGGAAGAGATAATTGGGTAAGTGATTTATATTATGGGATAAAACCGAAATAGTCCCATTTGGACTGTCACCTTCTATCGTTGATAACTCTACAGGTCGTAAAGTACGTACCCGAAGAATTAATACTTCCTCGTGCGAACTCAACCTTTAAACCTAGTCACAATCAGTAATCTTGCGGTGTCAATCTGTTACAGAGTTTTGGGGATTGCATATCTATGTGCTGTCTCAGTATCCTACAAGATCTTCTACGGGCTTGGGTATGAACAAAGATTACATAAGGTAAGTTATGCATTTTTGCATCTTTATACCGTAATGTACAATTTGTTGGAATTACTTTGATTTGTAACCAACGATTTAAGTACGTGGACATTATCAAATGTACTAAAACAGCCAATTCATATAGTTGTCATGTCTTCAGTGACATTATTATAAAAGGATCAATTCAACTATTGCCCAATGCCAGTCAAACTTTTACAGATGCCCATGGGTCGATGCCCAACACTATCACTAGAAAGGGTATTAGGAAATACCTTGTCAAAGGCACGACGGTAAATCTGTCAAACACTGATCTAATGCCAGTCACCTAGCCGATAACATGCAGATTCAAACGAGTTCAATTTCATCATTGTTCATCATGAAGTATATACTTATCGTTCACACTAATTTATTGCTGTGTAATTTCCTAATGAATCCAATGGGATTTTGTATGACGTGATATAGTAGAGAGAAAACGTGGTTGTCGTTGCTCTGAGTAGAAGTTAATAATAAGCCGAAAGAGCGACGGTGAATGAGGTCTTTTTCTTGACAGGCTGTACATGGTTACTTGATGTTTATTTTTTAAAGTCCCGCATATAGAATAATATTTATATGACCCATTCTATCTTCACTGCTAATTGTGTTTAACTTTTTATTATCCATAACGTTCATGCTAAACAGTAATTAAATTCCTTCGTTACCATTTATGATATCAACCATGTGAACGTGAGTTAAAGTAAAGGCAGCCTGACGTGACATACATATAAATATATGTTGTATTGGAACGAAGCCCTTAAATAGGATATTATCTCTCAACCCATCCACACCAATTCTCATCTACCCATATATCTCTCTACCAATATAAGATATAATTACACACACACACACACACAAATATATATATATATATATATATATATATATATATATATATATATATATATATATATATATATATATATATATATAGGTAATGCTCCAAAAGTATTCCAAATGAAGGTTCTAATGTGCTTATGTGGTATAACCACAGAAGAAAAACTAATACAATATCCAGAAGTTTTTATTTCAAAGTAAAGCCGATGAAAGTTGAATGTCACAAAATTCCTTGAATGATTCACGGTAATCAAAGAAATTATAAATTATCTAAGTCCTTGAATTATTTCACAGTAATCGTGCAGGGTGCTGACTGTTTAGAATAAATGGACTCAGCTTTGCAATTTCAACAATCAAGTTATAATTAAATCTAGATCCCCTCGCACTCTTACAAGACTGAACAACTGAATGATGAACGCTGCGCATCTGATCCCTTTATATAATCACTATATACGCACAGATAAACAACTCGAATTCACTTGAATATAATTCCCAAACAATGAAATTATTATTTTATAATGCGAAATACCTTTACAGTCAACAGTTGACAGTTTTTATAATTTAGCCAATAAGCAGCTAGGGCAGTACTGACTAATCTGTAGCACAGATTGTCTCCTAGGATCACGTGATGATGTATTGACCTGCTTTCAACACTCATGGCCTATTTAAATGTTGACGTGAATTTGTCAGTCGACATCAATTTTATGAATGGCAAATGGCACTACGTATTGTTCATGTGCTCTACACACGTTATTTGACCTCACCATTAAAGTGCATTATATAGTGTTAAAATACTATTCACGAGAATATTATCAGTAACCCATATTGTGTTTTTTGTTCATTTGTCCATCAAAAGTTGTATAAAGCAGCAATTTGTGGACACTGTTAGAGGATTCTTGATAAATTTCGAGGAAATGTCTTCGATTGTGACGCTATAGTGTATATAAGATGTGCTTTTAGAAAGTATGTAGGTGCGTGCGATGCGTGAGGCATACAAGTTTTAGAAGTACTAGACCAGTTTGCCTCAGACAGTTAGTACTAGACCAGTTTGCCTAAGACAATTAGAACTAAATCATTTTGCGTCAGACAATTAAATATAGTCCAGTTTGCATAAGACAATTAGCAGTAAACCAGTTTGCCTGAGAAAAATAGTACTAAACCACTTTGCACAAGACAATTAGTACTACATCTTAGTTTGCCTGAGATAATTAGTAGTAAACCAGTTTGCCTAAGACAATTAGTACTTGACCAATTTGCGCAAAACAATTCGTGAAGCTGCTTTGCGATGAACTAATGCAGGGAATATAAAATAATAATTTGAATTTATTTGCACATCATCAATAATGACACAGAACCATGTTGTAATACCATGTAGTATTCATTTTAACAATTTAAAGAGAGGTGATGTCAACATTTCACGAGTTTGTCATGAAATCAATAGTGTTGTTATTAAGAAATAGTATTTTTTTTAAAACAAAGTAATCTTTCATAAATGCCCCCTTCATAATTGTCGGTCTGCACATGCCATCATTAAAAAGCCTATTATTTATATTGCACATACCACCATTGGAAAGCCTAGCTATATAAACAAATCACCATTAAAAAAAACTATTCCAATTCACAGACGACCTTTAAAAAGCCTATCTCTTTGCAAATAACACCTTTTAAAAGCCTATATGTATGCACAGACCACCATTAAAAAAGCCTATATTTATACACAGACCACCATACAAACGCTTATCTGTATGCACATACCACCATTAAAAGGCCTATATCGATGCAAAGACAATCATTAAAAGGCCTATCTCTATGCACAGACCACAGACCACCAATCATTAAAATGCCTATATGTATGCACATACCACCAACCATTAAAAGACCTATCTGTATGCACAGACCACCATTAAAAAGCATATATATATATATATATATATATATATATATATATATATATATATATATGCACATACCACCATTAAAAAGCCTATATGTATACAGTATACAGATACCACCATTAAAAGCCTATCTGTATATACATATCACCATTAAAAGGCCTATATGTATGCACATATCACCAACCATTAAAAGGCCTATTTCTATGCACAGACCACCATTACAAAGCCTATTTGTATGCACATATCACCATTAAAAAGCCTACATGTATGCACATACCACCAACCATTAAAATACCTATCTATATGCACAGACCACCATAAAAAGCCTATCTGTGTACAAATACCACCATTAAAAAGCCTTATGTATGCACATACCACCAACCAATAAAATACCTATCTGTATGCACATACCACCATTAAAAAGCATATATATGTATGCACATGTCACCATTAAAAAGCCTATCTGTGTACACATACCACCATTAAAAAGCCTATATGTATGCACAAACAACCTACCAATCGAATACCTATCGGTATGCACATACCACCATTAAAAAACCAATATGTATGCACATACGACCAACCATTAAATGACCTATCTGTATGCACAGACCACCATTATAAAGCCTATCCATTCTTATCGTATATGAACATAAATATGAATGTAAATATTTGCATCTCACAACCCTAACAAACGATTGTTAACAAAAACAATAATGATCAAAGTTTGTGAAACTTTCCTATTAGTTAAATTTTGAACTAAATTTATTTCGAGCTCAGATTTATTATTTCGACATATAAATACTACGTTGGCTATCATTACTATTAGAAACATGCAATTTGTTATGAGAAAGGAGGCGCTGTGGTGATCTAAGAAATCACCATTATAAATATGAGCCTGTAAGAATGATTGGGACCTAAAAATTCAACATTTCCATATGGGAATGAATGAGAATTAAACATCAAGTATTGCCTTATCGGAATCTATGTGAATTTGACATTAAATATGATCCTGTGTTCTATCGGTTCTGCGGAAGATGTAACATTAAATGAATATACAGGTAAATAAATAACGCGATCTTATTGTCCTGATTTGGATTTAACATGGTATAGCTCAATGAGTGAACACCTACCTTAAATGACCCAAATTTGGCATAACTCGCAAAAACCTACACCTACAAACAACAAAACTACAAACATATGTGTGGATGCGGTAATGTAGGACATGCAGTCATAATGAGTAACACTTATTGACCATACATACCAACCTTCACTATGCAAAATAGACACTTTACAACTCTGAGATGGAAGGTATGGAAAAGTAATCTCACTCACACATGTGTGCAATATCCAACATACAATTTCATTAGAACATCATACATAATTGATATATGACCTGTACTTGCTGAACACCGATAAACCGACTTATTTAATTTTTGACACACCAATGCCAGCTTTTTTCATACACCAATGCTAGCATATTTTACACACCAATGCCAGCCTATTTTACACATCAATAACAGCCTTTTCTACACACCATTGCCAGCCTACTTTACACACCAATACCAGCCTATTTTACACACCAATGCCAGCTTTTTTCATACACCAATGCCAGCCTTTTTTACACACCAATGCCAGCCTTTTTTACACACCAATGCCAGCCTATTTTACACACCAATGCCAGCCCTTTTTACACACCAATGCCAGCCCTTTTTACACACCAATGCCAGCCTTTTTTACACACCAATTCCAGCCTATTTTACACACCAATGCCAGCTTTTTTCATACACCAACGCCAGTCTTTTTTACACACCAATGCCAGCCTATTTCCCCATATTAAACATGACAATTTACTAACGCTCTTAAACTCAAGGCTATTGCCTAATCATTTTTTTCCAAACCAAATACCTGACCATGTATTAACTGAAACAATGCGAATTGCCCACAAAAAAACTTATTTTCTTTCTCTTTTTTAAAATTAACAAAGCCCAGAGATTTAGAAATCCACTTGTCCAACGCGTGTCAGAAGCTAAAATTCGGCTCGAGCAAATTCAAATTTGCAAAGTACTTCAGACAATAGTATTCAGTCGAGCGTAACAGAGACAATTAATTACATGAATTATGAATAATCATAACAATATGATCAGTCCGTTTAGCATTAAGAATAATCATAATACTATGATCAGTCCATTTAACATTATAATTAATCATAATAATACGATCAGTCCATTTAGCATTATGATTAATCATAATAATACGATCAGTCCGTTTAGCATTATGGATAATCATAATAATACGATCATTCCATTTAGTATTAATAATAATCATAATAATACGATCAGTCCATTTAGCATTATGATTAATCATAATAATACGATCAGTCCGTTTAGCATTATGACTAATCATAATAATACGATCATTCCATTTAGTATTAATAATAATCATAACAATACGATCAGTCCATTTAGCATTATGAATAATCATAATAATACGATCAGTCCGTTTAGCATTATGAATAATCATAATAATACGATCAGTCCATTTAGTATTAATAATAATCATAACAATACGATCAGTCCATTTAGCATTATAAATAATCATAATAATACGATCAGTCCATTTAGCATTATGAATAATCATAATACTATGATCAGTCCATTTAGTATTATCAATAATCATAATAATACTATCAGTCCATTTAGTATTAATAATAATCATAACAATACGATCAGTCCATTTAGCATTATAAATAATCATAATAATACGATCAGTCCAATTAGCATCATGAATAATCATAATAATACGATCAGTCCATTTAGCATTATAAATAATCATAATAATACGATCAGTCCAATTAGCATTATGAATAATCATAATAATACGATCAGTCCATTTAGCATTATAAATAATCATAATAATACGATCAGTCCATTTAGTATTAATAATAATCATAATAATACGATCAGTCCATTTAGTATTAATAATAATCATAATAATACGATCAGTCCAATTAGCATTATGAATAATCATAATAATACGATCGACCAGTCCATTTAGCATTATGAATAATCATAATAATACGATCAGTCCATTTACATTATGAATAATCATAATAATACGATCAGTCCATTTAGCATTATCAATAATCATAATAATACGATCAGTCCGTTTAGCATTATAAATAATCATAATAATACGATCAGTCCATTTAGCATTATGAATAATCAAAATAATACGATCAGTCCCTTTAGCATTATGAATACTCATAATACTGTGATCAGTCCAGTTAGCATTATGATTAATCATAATAATATCAGTCCCGCGATCAGTCCATTCAGCAATATGAATAATCATAACAATACGATCAGTCCATTTAGCATTATAAATAATCATAATAATACGATCAGTTCATTTAGCATTATGAATAATCATAACAATACGATCAGTCAATTTAGCATTATAAATAATCACAATAATACGATCAGTCCGTTTAGTATTATGAATAATCATAATAATACGATCAGTCCGTTTAGCATTATGAATAATCATAATAATACGATCAGTCCATTCAGCATTATGAATAATCATAATAATACGATCAGTCAATTTAGCATTATAAATAATCATAATAATACGATCAGTCCATTTAGCATAATGAATAATCATAATACTACGATCAGTCCATTTAGCATTATGAATAATCATAATAATACGATCAGTCCATTTAGCATTATGAATAATCATAATAATGCGATCAGTCCATTTAGCATTATGAATAATCATAATAATACGATCAGTCCATTTAGCATTATGAATAATCATAATAATACGATCAGTCCATTTAGCATTATAAATAATCATAATAATACGATCAGTCCATTTAGTATTATGAATAATCATAATAATACGATCAGTCCAATTAGCATTATGAATAATCATAATAATACGATCAGTCCAATTAGCATTATGAATAATCATAATAATACGATCAGTCCGTTTAGCATTATGAATAATCATAATAATACGATCAGTCAATTTAGCATCAGAGGATAATGTTAGTCCAAAGTGTCTATGACTTTTATCAAGAAGCAAATGCATGTTGTCAACAGAAAACTTCAGATAGGAAAAATCGGTCTGCCTGTATGTGATAATTAAAATGTCTGTTTCCTAAGCAACAAAAGTAGCATGCATGTCGTTTGTCCACTCGTTAAGGCTCTCAACGTAATTGTTAATAATTCTGTCACTTGTGTGGGATAAAAAATCGCAAGAGAAGTATCATCAGCAAATAGCATCAAAAACGAGTTAAAGTTGTCTGCTGTATCGAGGACGTAAAATGTAAGTAACGGCCCAAGCACGGAACCATTGAGGAATCCCAGCAATTACTTGACATTTAGGTGGGGGGCCCCTAGTGGCCGATTAGTCTAAAGCGCTCTCCGTTACGGATCACTACCATCAAACCTCTGTCTGCGTAGGTTCAAGTCTCAGATTCGGTCAATGTGGTATGTCAGAAAGCTTCCCAGTAGCTTCTCGAGGGTCGGTGGTTCTTTCCGGGGTTCTTCCTCCACCATTAATACTGGCCGCCATGTATAGCCTATCGTGTGCTGAAAAATGGCGTTAAACCCTACAACAACAACAACGGCATTTGGGTGACGCTGAAGTTCGATAGAAAACTATGTGGCAGCAGTTGCATGAGTAGTTTTCGAGTCATGATAAATGTTTACCGGCCATTCCATATTTTGAAACATATAAAGTTACCATTTAATACATACTCTATCAAAATCTTTATTGACATCAAGGAAAGCTGCATAAATGATTTCACTCGAATTAAGAGTACAATATATTTTGTGAATAAGTTCAATAATCGGAAGAGTTGTTGAATGGCCTGGAAGAAATCCAGATTGATATTTATATATCAAATCATTTTCATGCAAAAATTATATGCATGTTTGAATATAAATCTTTCCAAAACCCTGGACACACAGCTCATTAGAGAAATTAATGTAGAATCAGAAGATAGCGTATTTTGTCCTTTCTTATAAATCGTCATCAAATGTATTAGCTTTCACAGTGCGAAGAACACAGAGGTTTCAACCAATTTATTGAATAATATTTGCATGGGCGCGGATATTTCTTCAAATATATTTTCGAGCAGTTTATGACTAATTTGATTGAGTCCAGCGGCTTTGTTTAGGTCACGACCAATTATTACATTGGTGATTTCTTGTTTATGTGTAACGATGTCACAAATAATAGTTGTTTAGTTTTTTGACCTTAAATTTGTAATGAACTGAAAATTAAGATAACTATATTTGTCCAACATTACCGTTTGTCAAAAGCTTTATGCTCACAAGACCCAAAACGAGGCTTGGATGGTCAAGCATTGTGGCATTTTGAGATCTAACATGAAATAAACATCTCTGGTCCACTACAAAATTAATTGTTCCAGGGTAAAGCACATAAACAGAAATGACCGGTACTTATGATTCAGTGCAGAATTAATTTTTGTTCACTTATTATTGCTTTTAATATCAAAAAGGTAATGGATATTAGTGCAATTATGCAGAACATTTTTGCTGAGTTTCCTAATATGAAATGTAGTTTCATCTAATGTTTCACTTTAAAGAAAAGAAATGCGAACAATATCAAAAATTGCAGTATGTTTTGCAGAGCATGTGCACCCAAGTTAGGCCGTTAATAGCCGTAATACTAAGTATGGTTTTTTGCCTGTAATAACACCAACTAAGTGAATAATAGATTTATATTTTGTTAAAAATTATGGGCGATGAAGGAACGTGAGATTGCATTTGAATTATTTGGCTGATAGAGATCTCAAATCCAAGAGACCTTGATTAAGCATGTCCTATGAGCGACGGTGAAAACCTCTTCCAAGAAGGCGGAAATTAATTCACCTTACACAAAATAGCATTATACCAACTATTGTACATAGAAAATATATTCCTCTTGGGACTAAAAGTATTTGATAAGGAAAATAAATTATAAGTGTAAATTTGATTCATGAGATAAATACGGTGGTTGTTTAAACACTACACAACTTCAATAGAGTGTTATAAAAATGGCAAAGAAACCAGTCGCTTTTAGTTAATGTTGCTACTTACTGTTTATCTTCTATACACTACAGCACTTCAATACCGTAATACAAAATGGCAAAGTAACCAGTCACTTTTAGTTAAATTTTGTTTACGAACTTTGTTTTTTTCTTTTACACACTACATCACATCAATAGCGTGTTATAAAATGGCAAAGAAGACAGTCACTTTTAGTTAATTTTTTTACGAATTGTTTCTCTTTTATACACTACAGACATCAGGTAATTAAATATTAGCTTTTACATGTGTTTGTTTTATTTTAACCTTTTGAAACAAGAATTATAAATCATTTCATATTGTTTCTTTGCACACGTTCCATAAGATATCCGATAGCTGTAATTTTACACTCACTGTCTTAAATCGATATGTGAGGTAAGCAAGGATAGATAGAAAATAGAAGAAAAAAAAACCACGAAAATGCCTTTTTTTAAATACACAACCACGAAAATGGAGCCTAACAAAAATAAATGATACAACAGAATTTAAAACAAAATGAGTAAATTGTCAGTGAGTTTAAGTCCTGGATGTCAGTTTTACTGGTTTTCAGATAGAAGGACATTATGGTTGTATCTTAAATTGAACGATTGGGAATAGTGTCCGTTTGTTTGCAGGGAATGAGCATTGTTCTTGTTCGTCGCATTCTTAGTATAGTATAACCTTAAATCTGTCTAGAGCTCACACAGGAAGGATGGCGTTAAGTATAACTAAACACTAGCAATATATCGACAAATACTTCAAGACTTTAATTATTCCGAGTGTGCAAATGCGCACCACCACTGCTACCACTGGTGCTCTTACTGCTAATATTACTTCTTTTGGTCAGAGACAATTAGTTAGTTTGCCTGCCAGCTACAGAAGCAGCCTGTGATTGGTGGAATATTAAATACCATATTTATAAATGTGAAGGTCACTGACTGAATGAGAATAACTTGCCGAAAAGAAATTTGTGTATTTTTTTTCCCCTTCAGACCAAGTTTAAATACCGGTATGCGAAATTTGTAATCCGTCACATTTTGTGTCCTTTTCGCTGCGCAGAAACACGGGCTTCAGACCTTTACATTTTGATCGTTATGAGAGTTTGCTTTAGGACGGAATATACGTAAAATGGCAGCGTGTTTTGCTTGTCTTATAAACAATGTAGAATAACAATTACATTTATTTTTGATGACATTAGCGTTACACTCTATGGGGATTGAACGAACTGACAATGGTCCATGGCAACAAATAGAACCCAAAAATAAAATAACCCATATGCAATATGCACAAGCACATTATCACCCGTTTTATAGTCCAGTTACGGTGAATTTATTTTAAGCTTGCAAATAAGTGAACGTTTAAGTCTATTTAAAGCATCAATTTTTAGCAACAATTTCATATAACTTTCTGGTTAGCAATTTTCGACTTTCGAAAGTGCAACTAGGTGATTGGGTACAGTTGGTGAAAATGTCTGCGGTTATGACCACTTTTCAATATCTTAGATGTAATACTCTCAAACATCAAGGGCTTAGGCCCACATAAATATTGAACAAGGAATAATACGAAAGATTTATCTAATACATGTCATGTTGTTGCTATTGATACAATACACACAATTTTGGCGATTCCGAAAGGTGTCAACAAATCATAATAATAATGGTAGTCTCTCGAGTCGAGGAAGACAAGTTGTGCGATCTCATTCAACGGTGGACGCGCATGTGGCTCCTAAGTCCAAATTCCGATGCACACAGGCGGTTGCAGGTGGGGCATGGGACGCCGGTGGTTGGTGGTATTTGTGATACAGTTCTGTGACGTCTCTCCCGAGTTGCAGCAAGACGCTCGCCATAGAACAACTGCTTTGGGATTCTGCTTTGATCCATGCGGATGACATGGCCAGTCCAACGAAGCTGGGCCTGGATTAGTTTGGCTTCGATGCTTGTTGTGTTGGCTCTGTCAAGGACTTCCTGGTTGGTGATTCGGTCCTGCCACTTGATCCGCATAATGGATCTCAGGGAGCGCTGGTGGAATTGTTCCAACTGACTGATATGTCTTTGGTAGAGTGTCCACGTTTCACAGCCATACAAGAGAGACGTGAGGACAACTGCATTGTACACTTTCATCTTTGTTGACAGGCGTATGTCCTTGTGCTGCAAAACCTTGGTTCGAAGTCGTCCGAGTGCTTGACTGGCTTTTTGGATCCTCGCAGTGATTTCTTTGTCCAGGGAGCCGTCACTAGATATTGTGCTGCCAAGGTATTTGAAACTGTCCACATTCTTCAGCTGCGCGTCGCCAATGGTGATACAGGGTTTTGAGGGGACAGTGTTTGGGGCGGGCTGGAAGAGGACTTCTGTCTTTCCTACACTGATTGTGAGTCCAAATAAGTTGGAGGCTTCAGAGAATCTGTCTATGATTGCCTGTAGGTGAGTCTCTTCATGGGATATGAGGGCACAGTCATCTGCAAAGAGTGCTTCAATGATGAGTCTTTGTAGCGTCTTTGTTTTTGCAGCTAGGCGACGGAGATCAAACACTGATCCATCCAGGCGATACCTAATGTAGATGCCAATGTCAAGGTCACGGATGGCATGGAACAGTACCTGTGCGAAGAAGAGGTTGAAGAGTATCGGAGCAAGTACACAGCCCTGTTTGACACCATTGGATATTGGGAATTTCTCAGAGGGTTCACCGTCTGAGAGAATCTCTCCAGTCATGTCAACGTGGAGGAGCCGAATGAGGTTGGTAAACTTCTGAGGACAACCAAGTTTCTTGAGTACTACCCACAGTGCGTCTCTGTTGACTGTATCAAAAGCCTTTGTCAGGTCCACGAACACAGCATACAGATTCATGTTCTGCTCAAGGCACTTCTCTTGGACTTGTCTCACTGCGAAGATCATGCCAATGGTGCTGCGGTCTGGGCGAAAACCACACTGAGACTCGGGGAGTTTATCTTCTGACACTGCCTCAATAAGCCTGTTGAGGATGATGCGAGCAAGTATTTTGCCAGCTATGGACAGCAGGGAGATGCATCTGTAGTTACTGCAGTCCACACGTGTGCCTTTATTTTTATAGACGGTCATGATTGATGCGTCCCTGAGGTCGTTTGGCATCTCTTCTTCCGTCCAGATGCTGATTAGCACATCGTGGAATGCCTCCAGAGTCTGTTCACTGAGAGCCTTGTACATCTCCGCTGGGATACCATCCTTTCCAGGTGCCCTGCCACTGTTAATTTGTTTAAGGGCCCTCCTCAACTCCTCCATCGTTGGTGGAATATCCAGTTGGTCGTGCGTTGGCTGCTGCGGTATTTGGTTAAGAACAAATTGGCTGACCGATGAGGGCATGTTTAGGAGCTGACTAAAGTGTTCTTTCCATCTTTCCTTAATGCCATTCTTGTCCTTTATTAGTGTAATGGCATCTGCAGCGAGCAAGGGCGCAGAGCTGGACTTTGCATGGCTGAAGATTGACCTGATGGCGTTATAGAACTCTTTGGAGTTGTTAGTGTCAGCATAGCTTTGCACTTCATCAGCTTTCTTTTCCCACCAATGGTCATGCATCTTGCGGATTTCCCTCTGAGCCTCAGCTTGATAGAATTTGAAGCGGTCTTTTTTGTTGATGGAGTTTGTGTCATTCTGCCAGTCCATGAATGCTTTGTTCTTTCTGATGAGCAGATCTTCTATGGCATCGTTGTTCTCGTCGAACCAGTCTTGATGGATTCGCTTCTTTGGGCCCAGGGTCGCCATAGCTGTTTCTCTTATCGTGTCCCTGTGCTTGTTCCATTTTTCGGAGGCATTTCCACATATCGGTCCGTTTGTTCACAGCTTGTCATCTAGCCTCTTCTGGAAATTGAGCTTGGTGGAAGGCTGCTGGAGTCTGACAATGTTGAAGGCTGTGCGCACAAGTTTAGGACGTCTTAGGTGATGAGGGGAAATGTGCAGCTGTAGGGTAGTTCGGACAAGTCTGTGGTCTGTCCAGCATTCTGCTCCTCGCATGGCCTTGGTGATGAGGACATCCATGGCATCACGCTGGCGGACTATTACATAGTCGATTAAGTGCCATTGGCGAGACCTGGGGTGCATCCAGGTGTTTTTGTGTTTGTTAGCCATTCTGAACATTGAGTTTGTGATTAGGAGGTTAAATTCTGCGCATTTGCTGAGTAGGAGCAGGCCGTTGTTGTTCATTCTGCCGACACCGTGTTTGCCAAGCACACCTTTCCATCGACCATAATCACAGCCAACACGGGCGTTGAAGTCTCCCAGTAGTATGATCTTGTCGTCAGCTGGAATTGAGCTAAGTACAGAGCTGAGGTCGGTATAGAACTGCTCGATGGTTTCTGCTGGACTCGATAGGGTAGGGGCGTAGGCACTGATCATTGTTGCACGGCGTTTGTGGCTGATAGGTATTCGCACTTTAATTAGCCTCTCATTGATACCAACAGGCATTTCCGGAAGCTGCTTCAGAAGACATGATTTGATAGCCAGGCCGACTCCATGGATCCTGTCCTCATTTTGGGCTTTTCCTTTCCAGAAGAATGTGTAGCCGCTTGCTAGCTCAGTAAGAGAACCCTCCTCTGCGAACCTGGTTTCACTCAAGGCTGCAATGTCAATAAATCATACACTCATGATAACCGCAAAGGCGCTACCATGCTGCAATGCAAAAGGTTCTTAATTAAAATGAATATCACAATCCAACAGCTGAAAATATAAGTACTTACCATATATATTGAAATGTTATCAGTCACATCATGCGTGTGTGTGTGTGTGTGTGTGTGTGTGAGAGAGAGAGAGAGAGAGAGAGAGAGAGAGAGAAAGAGAGAATCCTATGTCTCTAGGTTGATATATTCCTCCTCTATTAAATCATTATTTGATATGTTATTAAAAACAACTGACCAACATAAAAACAGACGTATTACGCTTAGTGAATTCTGATTCATTTCTTACGACCCTACCAGATATTTCAAATACAAGTGCAGACAAATTTCTCAAACCTCCCCACAAGGCCTCTTTCGAAAACTTACGCTTTGTCGGAAATATGAAGAAAAAAATATTCATCTTTTTTTCAAATCTGCTAATTCTGAAAGTTAAAATATTTTTTCACTCTCGTGAAGCTGGTGGGCCTTCGTGTTCTATATTATGATGCTCCAGCACGCCCAGTCAAATCCACTATTTAATTCTGAAGCATTTAACTGTTACAACTCTCATCACATTATCGAACGTTTTCATTTCAATGGTTGAAACTGGCGAGTTCGGGTAGTCCTGGCAAGAAACAACAGTGATACCAATACCTAAACCAGAAACGAACTATATTGACCATTCCCACTAACACCCTATGTCGCTAACAGGTTGCGTTTGCAAAACCGTTGAAACGAATGATAGGTGGCCGACTCCTCGCGTATCTTAAATCCAAGAAACTACTGTCAGATCCTCAAAGTGAATTCAAACTCAAGAGAAGTTACTATGTAGTTAGTTCACACACCTTCAAATAAGAAGCTTTCATGAAGAGATAATATATAGTAGTCATCGTTTTTACTTGTAGAAAGCTTATGGCATCACATGGAAGTATGGTATAAAATGACACATTCGACCTAGATCTAAGGGATCGTTTTCTATATCCTTTTAGTAAGATCAAAAGTTAGCTATGGCTCGATTATGAATCAGCTTTCATGTGGATGAATGTTACACAAGATGTAAAATCATACTCTCGACTTATTCGTTTTTTTATAATCCGACGTTGCAAAGCTGCACCAACGAATTGAAACCCTGTGGAAAACCACTCCAAATTACTTTCACTTCTTTAGTGCGACATTTTCCACTTGACGTGTTCTGCGACTGAGAATGCTTTTGACATCGTACGCATAATCGTCTTTCTTGGTCACTTATTATAAATCGAGCAACTAAAAGTTTCCTTCTATTGTTTCTCTGTTTATATCGTCTAATTTATAGACAGGCGAATGACGAATTCAGTCGTCCAGTTGGGTAAAATTCCTTTGTCAAAAGTGCAATTTGTTTTCTAACCCTATATTTTGTTTTAGCACTTCTTTCTTCGAAGATACATCACAATTCCAAATACTCGATCAAACGCTGACACTTTCGTGTACTCACCTTTACAGGTAAGATCTGACAAGACGCGTTAAGAGGTACATGTATTTAACGGCATAATGGTGTATAAAGTATTTCTAGCTACGTTTTATCAAGGTTGTTTGAACTGTTTAAACGACAGCCGCATTAGTTTCAGGATTTTCAGTCGTGAAAAAACGAATGTGTCGTGTGTTTTTCCATTAGTTTTTAAATTATCGATTGAGCAATTTAGCGCCTTCTCTGTTTGCCGAGGGTGTCTAACGTTTTGTTTCAACACGATTATAAAGCTCGTTCTAACTTCAAGTCTGTTTTTGGAACTCATATCTTTCAGAAAAGTAAATTTTGAAAACACGTCAATAAGGCAAAATAAATATTTATAACCTCAATTGTACGAAGGCAGATAGGAAACATTAGCCAAATCGGCAGCGATTGACGATCCATTCCTGCTACCTGCGTTCGACCTATTGGAATTTTACGACGCATGGATTTGCGCAAGTGTACATCGATCGTTCTTACAACCATTGTCGTACGTACCTGTACACGTACATGTTTGAGTTTCCCTGTGGCCAGCAACATTTGCAAGGTTGTAGTAAATGTTTGCCAGAAGTGTATCTATACTACTGCTCAAAACGTGAGACTCTATTCGATGATTTTAGGTTCGTTTGATAATTTGATCTGCGACACTTTACTAGCCGGAGGAGCAATATCAGCAGGCAAGGATATCATGATAGAAGACATTGGTTCTGTTCTCTAGATTTCAATCTTGACTTTTATTCTTCTTTTTCTGTTAAGAAGCCGTCACATTCTCGTTTTAATCAAGGCTTTCATTTGGTGTAGGAGATGGTTTCAACGTTGTTTATTCTTCGGTTCTCATTAAACTCTTCAATCACTGTGGCTCTTTAGACTATTGAATTGTGGTGAATAATTTGAAGACGTTACAATAATTGTCCACATCATTCCGTTTTTCTTTTCTTCTGTTTGAGACAACTCTCTTTAATCCATGAAAGATTGCAAGTTTTTGTTGCAGGTTTGCCATCTCCTTGAGATTAGGATTCGGAAGTAAGTCGGGTATTTCTTGCTCATGTCTTCTTGTGGATTTCCATCCACCGTCTGTAACGGACTAGGGTCAATATTATTTCATCCACAAGGTTAAAAAGTGCAGTGTTGATATCCTTCCAAAGGACACCATCTTTTCTATTGTCACTTTAACACTCCACACAAAAAAGAATCCGCTATCGATCTTGACATGGGAACAGCCACTGTGACTAACAACGTAGATATCAAGATCTGAAGATATATTTACTAGTTGCACGGGCACCTTCTTCCTTTGACTGTTTTTTTATAGGATATTTTAAAGAATGTGACATTGTCCAAATCATTGTTTATGTGGTGTCATTATCAAGGAAACAGTTCAATAAAACATGTTCAGACTAGGTTCACTTACCGTATCAATGATTTACATTTTGAATAATGTGTTGTTACATTGGTGCATTGGCTTTGAACACTGACAATGTATTACACTCTGTGGCTAAACGAGGGGAATCACAATTTCCCTCGTTCTGAGTAATCTTTACACCACGATGTTATTGATGTGTGCTCTTGGGGGAGGATGTCTTGTCCAGGGAACTTAAGTAACCCCTTTTCAAAATTATTTGATACAGTAATTCGCGTCCACTGTTTATCGGGACATCGTTTCAACTTAATTTTGTGCAATGGACGTCGAGACAACGAATATGTTTAAATGTAACTAAATCGGGTGCATCCTAGCTTGGACAAATCCAGTAACATCTGTAACGTTTTTGTACTGTCTTGCACTTTTTGTGTTTTGATGCGCTACCTTTATGGCTGCAGCAACAACCAGTAACAATCAGAACAGTAGATGACGATGAAGAAGGAAGAGGAGAAGAAGTAGGAGTCACTTTAGAAATTGATGTCAAAATTAGTCACAATATAATATATTAAATCAATGCAAGGCTTCCTTGATGCTTCAAACAAATGAGCATACTTGTACTTATCTTTTACGACTGATGGCATACAGTGCGGATCAGTCTTGCAGAAAGAAAATATTCGAATGAGGTTTTGTTGAATAATACTAGGAATTAAGTATAGTTTTTGTAGTTTTGTTTCAGTAGACAGACAAAGCTCGTAAATCAATTGCCCATTCTCTGATTCCAGTAGTGAAACAAATCCGTATGGAACGTCAAAATAAGCCGGTGTCGTGAGGTTGAATTAGATCAAGTAAACCGTATTTTGGAAAAGTCTGCATATCGTCATAGACATAATTCAACCATAACGTTCCCAGTTGTTTAAGCATCATGTGGACTTAAGAGCTGTATAAAAGCCTCTACAAACAAAACATTGCAATTAACTTTGCTGTATTGATAAAAATTCTGGGTAATGTAAATATCAGTAGTGTTTCGATTATGTCCGACCGCTCCGGTGGCCTGGTGGTTTTATCATCCGCCTCGGATAAGGGATGTAGCGGGTTCGAACCCCAGCCGAGTCATACCAAAGATGCATACAAATGGTACTAGCAGATGCCTCTCTTAGCGCTAAGCATTAAGAGATTAGTGCTGGGACTGATCGGCCTGGTGTTGATAATGTGACTGGGTGGGGCATGATGCAAGATGTCTGCGGCATGATGCCCCAGTGCTAGACATCACTATAGCTTGTCAAACTGCAGACATCGTAGCGATATGAAGGAAACAAATTAAAGTTACGTTAAAATTTCAAATTATACGCGCACTCGATGATGTCATTTTGATGTAAACCAAGGTTTATTTTATTCTTCATTTTCCGCCCTTTTCGTTTGAAATAGTTTCCTTATCTCGTGTACGCAAATCCTGCTATATCAAATGCTTTGAGAATGAATCCTTCCAGACACGTATGGCCGTGTTTTTTTATATTTATTCAATCATCTAACAAACGTCACAATTACCAGGCAAATCAACTTCAAACGCGTATTCTACACTATTCCGTGATAAGTCGTAATGGATTGAGGGGGAAAATGGACTGGAAAATTGCCTTCACTTGAGCTTAGTGTGTAATGGATAAATTGTGACACGGATGAGATCCAGATGTTGGCATGTTGACTGCTTCTTCTGCAGTGGAACGTGATCAAAACTGGATTTTGTTGAAGGGTACAATTTCACTCTTGTGCAGTGCAAGTCTCTGTTCAAAATAGTCTTCTTTATTTGAAACGTTGTCGTTTTTATACTAGAAGACGTTAGTAGTGCGGAACAGTATTGTATTTTAGAAATGCAAGTATTCATTGGCAGACAATCTGGTAGACTTTCTCTAAGGATTTACTGACGATTTGGTAATCAGACCAAATACAGGCATCGGACCACTAATTGTTTTGTAGCCA
This sequence comes from Sinohyriopsis cumingii, assembly GCA_028554795.2. Taxonomy (NCBI): domain Eukaryota; kingdom Metazoa; phylum Mollusca; class Bivalvia; order Unionida; family Unionidae; genus Sinohyriopsis; species Sinohyriopsis cumingii. Next base: position 29,796,499 of record CM068830.1, on the reverse strand, counting down.
AAGAACCGGTCCGCTGGTGGGGGAATAGAAAATAGAGCACTTTATACTCTGAGATGTACCCATTTTTTTTTGTAAATGTAGTTAATACTTTCCCATTATAAATTTCATAAACTTTAATCTTTCCTCAAGCCTCATGAAGCTTTTCAGCTGCCCAGTAGCTAATACTATTTGGATCATTTGTCACACTTTTTTACATCCATGAGAGATTGAGATTACGTTCCAGTATACCATCTATTGATCATGATTTTTCATCACTAATTTCCATATGAACGGTTATATTTGCACTACAGGCACAGCTTACTGAGATCTATGAAATTTACTATAAGCAAACGTGTTTTGATTTGCTCACCACAGCGCCTTTTTATTTTGAGCTACATTTATATTTGAGTTTAACAGTACGGAGCTATTGTATATATTACATCGATTGTAACAGTACAGAGCGATTGTACATATTACATTGACTGACACAGTACGGTGCTATTGTACATATTACATTGACTATAACAGTACGGTGCTGTTGTACATATTACATTGAACGTAACAGTACGATGCTATTGGGGTCCTGAGGCCCCAACTCGGGTTGGTGTCACCCAGTGCGGTAGCTCATGGTGTCACCCCCATGGTCCTCTTTCCGTAACAGACCATACAGAATCCTTAGTAATGTCATTTTGGTGTCACCCCCTCTGATGGTGTCACCCGGTGCAGTCCGCACCCACCCACCCACCCCCGCATCCCACTAGCGACGCCACTGCTGTCCTGCTAGTCATGTATTTAACTATGATCGGTTATCCGCTTATGATATTCGACTAGACCGAGCAGTGTGTGCTCTGTAAAATTTGCAATTTTTCATTTTGGTGTCACCCATCTGAGATGGTGTCACCCGGTGCGGTCGGCAGGCCCCCCTAGCGACGCCACTGGCCCTGAGTGGCCGAATGGTCTAAAGCGCTCAACGTACGGATCACTGCCCTCTCACATCTGTCTGCGTGCGTTCTAGTCTCGGGCTCGGCCAGTGTGAGAAAGCTTTCCAGTAACTTCTCGTGGGTCGGTAGTTCTTTCTGGGGATTTCCAGGGTTCTTCCTCCACCTTTATACTGGCCGCTATGTATAACATATCTTGTGATAAAAATAGTGTTAAATCCTACACCACCACCACGGTGCTATTGTACATAATACACTGAATGTAACAGTACAGTGCTATTGTACATAATGCATTGAATGTAACAGTACGGTGCTATTGTACATATTCCATTGACTCTAACAGTATGGTGCAAATACATATTCCATTGACTGTAATATCATGGTGCTATTGTACATATCCCACTGAATGTAACAGTACTAGTATGGTGCTATTGTACATATCCCATTGAATGTAACAGTACGTTGCCATTGTACATTTTACACTGAATGCTGATAATATTTTCTGTATAAGGTCGGAAAAAATTCACCTTTATGATTTCATATAAACTCTTTTCCCTATCTTTCCTGTATGTGCTCTTAACAATTGACTTGACATGGAATTTATACATGTATTAGCTTTTTTTGTCACTCAGAAGTTAACACGTGTCGTATGTTTTTCAGATTGTTTAATTTCTAATCTAAATTACAACTATTTGTGCTAAGGCATTAATTGGAGTGGATACGTAAAATCCTCGAGACCATCTGTCTGAACTTAAAAATGGTGAAAGTATTTTGCATTTTTGAAGTTACAATTAGAACTGTGTAAAAAGCCTTGTCTCGTAAGAATAAATTATCTTTTTTGCAATATAGCGGAAATATTACAGTCCTCGACCTCCTTGAATTGTCTGCAGCATTTGACACAATGGACCAGATATATTACTTCATCGTCTCCAGCATGTATTCGGGGGTCCCAAGTGGTCGAGTGGTCTAAAGCGCTCTCCGTTACGGATCACTGCCATCTCACCTCTGCGTGGGTTCGAGTCTCGGATTCAGCCAATGTAGGTATGTGAGAAAGCATGCCAGTAGCTTCTCGTGGGTCGGTGGTTCTTTCCGGGGTTTTCCCTGGTTCTTCCTCCACCAATAATACTGGCCGCCATGTATAGCCTATTGTGTGCTGAAAAATGACGTTAAACCCCACAACAACAACAACCAGCATGTATTTGGCATTCATGACACAGCCTTACTGTGGTTCAAATCCTACTTGGTCAACAGGACACAAATTGTGTCTGCAAATGGAATACACTCCAGCCAATTTAATTTATTTTGTGGTGTTCCACAGGGTCTGTTCTTGGACCTGTTCTCTTCATTCTATACACTAAGCCGCTCTCAAGTGTCATAGATTATCACACAGTGTCTCACCAATTGTACGCTGATTTTTGTTGTCGTTGTTGTCGTGGGGCTTAACGCCATTTTTCAGCACACGATAGGCTATACATGGCGGCCAGTATTAATGGTGGAGGAAGGACCTGGGAAAACCCCGGAAAGAACCACCGACCCTCGAGAAGCTACTGGCAAGCTTTCTCACATACCCACATTGGCTGAATCTTAGACTCGAACCGCCGCAGACAGAGGTGAGATGGCAGTGATCCGTAACGAAGAGCGCTTTAGACCACTCGGCCACTCGGGGCCCCAATTGTACGCTGAGGACACCGAGATATACAAATGTAGCCACCCAACTGAAGTTGATGCTACCATCCAAGGTGTAGAGAGGTGCATTTCTGATGTGAATTCATGGATGACATGTAACAAGCTACAGATGAACGATGATAAAAATGAGGCCATTCTGATCACAACACAAAGACTTTCTCAGTCACATACTTTACCCTCAAACAATATATATCAGTAACACCAACACTGCATTCACACAGTCAGAACGAAACTTAGGTGTCACTCTGGACAGTACTCTCACGTTGCACCAACATGTCATGAACATATGCAAGGCTGCATATCTTGAGCTGAGACGCATCAGCTCCATTCGCAAATATCTTTCAGTTGATGCCACTAAAACACTTGTATGTTCATTAGTACTTTCAAGACTGGACTATTGTAAATCAATTAAGTCTGGTTCATCTCAATATCTACTTCAGAAACTTCAAAAAGTTCAAAACACAGCTGCTCGGATCATACTTAGAGTTCCACGATCAGAGCACACCTCTCCGCTGGTCTGTACCCTACCCTGGCTATCCATTCGATCCAGAATCAAATACAGAATTTGTTCTCTGTGCTACGTTTCACTGACGGACTCCAGTCCAACATACCTATCCGACCTCATCCATGTATACACACCACCAAGATACTTACGCTCCTCTTCTGACAATCGTATACTCATTATTCAGACTTCGAAAACGAAGTCATATGGACAACGTTTTTTAGCTTACCAGGGCCCAGCAATGTGGAATGAATTGCCCACTGAACTTAGACACAAAGACACAGTGATCCCATTCACGAGTGCTCTTAAAACTCACTTATTTTGACTGCAAGAACCGACTTAAAAACCTAATAATGTTCCCTACCTTAAATATTTACAGCATGTTTTTATGTTTTCTAATTTCATGGTGTTTGTTTTCTGTAATAATATCATTATATATTTTTTTATGTTATAGGTGTTTAATATTGTAAAGCGCTTAGAACTTCTAAAGATTAGGCGCTATAAAAAGTCCTCATTATTATTATATCTTTTCAGCTGCATTATGTATGAATTTAGTCTTATTATTCATTGTTTTCTTTGAGTTTTTTATCTGCAATTTTGCTTTAATTACTTTTCATCAATAATTAGTGACTGCAAATCAAGTTCTAATGTCTTATTGTAAATTGAATAATGTTTAAGTTTATTTTACCGCCTTTGTTCGGAGTCACTTTCCTGATGACGAATCGATAAATCATTTTTGTTAGTCAGCCGTAGGAACTTGTATTACACCCAAACTATATATAAGTACGAAGGTCTGAACCTTTTCTTCAACAAGATTGTACATTCCCTCCAAAGTCTCTTATATTATACTCTTGTCATATCCTTCTCTACATTTTCCTACACTTGTTACACACATTTATGAGAAATATTTCTGGTTTAAAATGAAAGTGTCTTCTATTAAAATAAGACATTATTTTTCTCTTTTCTTTATGTTATTTTGAACACTGTAATGTGAGTGTAGTTTATGATTTGAGTTTCAGAGTGGGATTTCTTATGTTACGTGTTTAGGCTCGAATAAACAGTAACACAAGAAAGAGTGAAAACAACAAGCTTTTAAAAATATAACAAATAATTTATTTCCCTGGAAAAATACTGTATAATTGAAATAATATGAGAACTTACGGTTTCCAGAATCAGATCCAAAATTAATACAAAAACTATCCACGAATAAAGTTTTTGCAGTCCTAATATTGAAATGTTCAAATGATTTCAAGTTTGTGTCCTAACGAATAATCCAAGATGGAAGGCGATGACGTATCCTGTAGTCTGTACTGTGTTGACGTCTACAGTTCCTTGTACAAACACAATAATTTATCCTCCGGTCTTGGAAATCCAAACAGAATTTTCACTAAATGTCACTGTTCAAGAATTCTGCATGAATACAGTAATATTTCCAGAGAAACCAGTTAATCTTTGAGAGTCCAAATACTTTGGAGAAAAATTAATAACTCAAAAACTCAAAAGTTCATTTTTGGTTACAACAGAAGAAAACAACTTGACATCAAGTGTTTAAAAAGCCCTGAACTCCGATCTCTCTCTCTCTCTCTCTCTCTCTCTCTCTCTCTCTCTCTCTCTCTCAACATCACCATTAATACTAAGTATTTCGCAATTTTGGAAATGCCTAATTGCGAAATATATAGCGAAATAGAGGTTGACGTGATCATGTTCACATGCAAAAGTTACATAGCTCCTGTATGTCTCTGATAAGAACCAATCATTTTACTCCTAGAAAAAAAATTGTTTACTTGACCCTCAATCAAGGCCAGGAACTATGTCAAAAATAGAAACAAGTGATTCTATTATTAGGTGTCTAAGGCACACTCAGGTCAAACTGAATTTTCTGGAAAATATCAAATTCCTAGTAAACACAATTATATTATATAGACCTTTAAAGAAAATAAAAATACTCCAAAACCCATAAGCAATCAAATCGAATCAAACACAACTTAAATCAAATATAAATTAAATCAAAAATGTGTAACAGACTGCAGTATCTATTTTGTACTGTTTAAATTAAAGTTTCCTCTGTTGTATTATTTTTCGGAGAGTTATTATAAGCTGACAGTTTTGCCACATCTGTTTTTGTCCTTTGGTTGAAGACCCCTACATTTATAACCATATTACAATCGCCATTGTGAATGTCATCTAGTCACTTAAACGTTTAGTATTAAGTGTACTGACGCCCCAATTGCTTTTTATTGTCATCTTGCTTAGGATGTGTGCTAGATCCAGTGTTAACTATCCCACAGAACCCATTACGGACAACACTTGTAAACCAATGGACCTTTTCAATATAAAATTCCCATAGAACCCCACTCCCACTGGAAAAGCGAAAATGGTGAGCTGGTGTTAAATTCTCTTGTACCCCTTACAGCCCAGCAATGAAAAAACCTCCCGAAGCTTATGCCATTAATCCTTCATTGTATTAAAAGTGACCACAATGTCAAACATATAGAAGTATTTAATAATAAATATTCCTTGTACGAAATCTTTTCAGAATGGAAAGGTTAATAATATATTCCCTTTGAATCAGACTTAAATATTTACCCCCACTGACCCCTACAAGTACACTCGATGCACTATCACTGCAAAACGAGGTCATATGGCTACATTTGCAAGGGAGATTAAAACATTAAATCCTTCCACATCCCGTTGGAATTGGGGTGCGTGGGGTGTGAAAATAATTTAATAATGTAAATTCCACAATTAAACCTAGAAAATAGTTAGCAAGAAATCTTTTAAGAAGAAATAATTGGGTAAGTGGTTTATGTTATGGCTAAAACGGGAATATAGTCCTGCTCGGACTTTCACCTTGTAGCGTAGACAACTCTACAGCTGAGTAAAGAAGGTAACCGTATTAATACTTCCTCATTCCGTTATCTAACTTTTAACTGAGGTTACTCTAAACCCCTCTCTCCCAGCCCATGCATGAACAGCGCGATCGATATTCTATCTATGTCACTATCTCGAGTATTTTATTGATTTTTGGGGGAAGGCATGTCTCTTTTTGGAGTGTCCGTTTCCTGGATATTCTCCTCTAGGTTTGGTTAAGAACAAAGCTTTTAACGGGTAGATGACGATTTGTTTTTGCATCTTTACACGAAATGTATAGAGCATTGTTTCTTGTGTATATTGCAATGATTATTGGAACGGTTTACGTAGACGAACATGATCAAAGGTACTAAAGGAGTTAGTGCATATAGACCGTTACTGAAAGTTGTTATCCCCTCTTAGTTATTCCTAAGCTGGCGCGCATATTCGTACTTCCGGGTAGTACACGAAAATGTGCACTTACCAAGAGAAGGAAAGTACCTAAGTGACATCACGATTGATAATCTAAACTGTAAACAGTTGACACATTATTTATGCAGACATAATCACTTTGTGAAAGGGAACAATCGTGAGTTGATATCTAGAACGCATGGAATCTCAGAACTGAAGCTTACAGTTGGTGAAAAAATATTGTTTGAAGCTAAGCAATAAGTTACTAGACGTATAGAGAACAACTGTTAGCTCCAACTGACGATCGTCTCCCGCATCCAGACACCTTGACTTCATGGTAAACGGACTTACTGCAATACCTGATTTTAGTGAATCAGATATTTGCAATTCAAAGAACATAGAAATGTGACATACAAGATAAGAGTTAATTAATAAGGGGGATTTAGGCACAACAAAATCCTTGTTTACTAATTGCTTTGAAATTGGTGAAATTCATACATTATGTGAACGGAAACACAAATAAAATATGTGAACGTATGCGTGAATTTTAAATTCACATATATTGATATATATAATTGCATTCTGCTTTGTATATCAGGTGTCTAATATTTAAGTACTCTTAAATATATGCGATTCTAGTTTTAAATAGTCATCCAGATATATATAATTCAAAAAATTTAAAGATAGCATAAAAGCAATCCAAATTGTGTTAGCTTGTGATGAATCGTGTTTGAACATGCAGTTATGTTATATTTCTTTTTTTACGTCCCGCATAAAGAACAGTACTGAAATGATCCACTCTAAATTGATATATAGACTACTGATAAATATTTTTGTCTCTACTTATTATCTATGAAGTTCATGCTAAAGAACAATTAAATTCCTTCCTTACCAGACATGCCAATACTTTAAAGGTGCGTTACAATAAAGTAAATGCAGCCGAAAGTGATATATACGGATACAAGTATTATATTCAAACGACGGCCTTATATAGGGAGGTAGTATCGATCACATACCAATGTTCATTTACCTACGTGTCAGTGTATGTAGTTGTCTACCTATGTATTTTCCTACCAGCCTACATTCCTACTTTTATGCATCAGTCTTTTCGCCTGCTTTACATGGACACTAAAATAGGCTACTCGACGGTTTGTGCCGTTATAGTCATTATAAGATGCGTTTTAGACATTGTTCATTTCCTGCTTTCTGGTGCAGGTGGATCTACCATAAAGGAACCACATTTTTAAAATTTTGTTGCTAATATGATTTTACATTATATCTGCATACTTTACTTTTTCCTTTATTTATATCCCTTTTTGATAGATTTTCTGAAATTGAGAAAAACACGAATATGATAAGACGTTCAGTTCTCTCTGATTGAAGGTGAATTGGTTTACATTTCTTGCAGGTTTCTTTTGCCAGTTATTCATTACATCTGAGGAGAGACAATAATGGGAGGAAAAGGATCCAAATATCGAAAAGAAAGTTCTAAGCCCATTTCTACCAGAAAGAAAAAAAGGGGTAAGTAAGCAATCTTAAAGGCCGAGTTTTTAAGGCGACCGGTTGGATATTTGATGTTAGTTGTGCATAAACTGTGCTTCCGTTGGTAGAAGAAGACAAGTTATTTTTTGCATTTAACAATATATGTAGGCACTAATACATATTGTCTGAAGTATTGTCATTATACGGATTTAGTCATGCTTGTCCTTATGGGTCCTGACTAGTCGCCACAGTCTCCCCCATGACTTGTAAAGCACGCTACATAATAGGTACAATTAGCATTAATAATCCACGAAAGAGAAGATTATTTACTCGACCTTTATTGTCTGTAAATCCGCTACGCGATATCGCATATGTGCTCCGAATTGTCATTGATTTTCCATTTCCACCAGAGATGTCTCGAACTCTGCCGCGCTATTTACTGTCACCTCGATTGCCACTGAATACGGTTTATTGATCGTGCTGAGACTGTTCTGTGCCACTGCAATCAGTTGTGATAAACACGAATTCGTGAATGCACTCGTATCGAAACTAATTTTCTAGCACCACCAGAGATGCAGTTTACTATCGGTATAGTTCCGATTGGTGCACCTTTGATGGTTGTTGTGTGGTTGCAATTTCAGCAACACCAGAACCGACAGTTGTTGCTGTGGCAAGACGACAAATAGCATCAATTACCAAAAAGACCATGTCCTGGCTCAATACCTCCAGGTGCAACACACACACCCACTTTCTAGTCAATTACCCTTTTCTAGTGGTACAATTTTCATACAATAATATAAAACATCTTCTTGAGGAATACTTATAACTCCAGCGATTGTGCATTCTGGTGGTTTAGCGTGCTTTTCATTTAGAAACACACCAATTATATTGTTTCATTCTACATCTAACTACTTGTTTGTCCAGTAACTGTTTCACAGACAAGTGCATCTTTGTTGAATAACAGTCGAAATCTTTCTTTTCTCAACTCAGTGTTGATGTAAAATATTTGTTGGTGAACATAACCAGGGTGGGCACAACGGTGAAAACCACTGATCTGTTGTCGAAACAATCCAAGAGTGGGTTTTTTTTGCACCTGGTACGCATGTAATGCTTGAGAGTTTTCACGTGCTAATATAATGGTTCCAAGATCTCTTTGTGTTGGTAGTGGTATATCAGGGTGGTTCCAACGGTTGACTTCCATTTGACCCTTAACAGGATTATATTTAAGACTATACGAGAGACTGGTAACATCACGTTTATAATAATAAATATAATCTTTAACAGAATCGCTAAAAACCTTAAAGAACCCGACTGTAACAATGTTGAACCTTTCGAATTGTATTTCAACTCTGGCGACCAACGAATCTGACATCGTATATGTAAAACATTTGGAACTTTGTCATTTAGGGAATCACGTACTACTAATTCACCACACTGGATATTATTTAGCAGTACTGCTTTTGAACCCCACCCATCAGAGAAACCAGATATGATATAACGCCAGTTGTTTCCTCCTTTCCTTCGCTGGTTAAAATTCCTATGTGTCCTCCAGATGAAGTTACTACGCGTTGGGTTCGTCCAAATTTGCGATTTGTTCATCCACGTTTTGTTTGATCCAAAAATATTGACTGTATCAACATAGTCTTCAATAAATGTAACCGACACACCCGCACCTTTGATTCCAACATTTTCAGTGATTTCAGCCAGGTTGTTTGCAACAGTGCCTTTCAACATGACAATAATATCTTGGATGTCAAAATTAAATATTTTATGTTTGCCTGTTTGGTCTTCAAAAATCGCAAGCTCGCCTGGATCAACACTAACAACAAAACGAATAGTACACTCAAAGAAATCCGCTTTGGAGTCAAATCTGATCAGACCAACATGAGCTACATGTCGTTGGACTTATTAACCTCCATAAATGTTAATGTACATTTGTATCATATTTAGCGTATTTCTTTGTGAAATCAATAAGTGCTTGTGGGGCTGGGTTTTTTCCGCAAGTGCATGCAACGTTTCAAGAACAAAAAATGACTGTTTGTGGTGGTATAGTCGAAAAACGGTGGTTGTTGTTCGCGTAGGGCGCTAGTGCCCTTAGATAAATAATTAACAACTTCAACTGGTGGTGCAAGTCTATATGAGTCAAAATGCACAACGATTTCGAGGTGTCACCACATATGCGACTCACTGAATGCCAGGTCACATAGTCAAATATAGGTTGGCAATACCGGTTTCATGTGTGCGTATTGTACTGGGTAATCGAAGAACTCTGCCCGAAAATACTCGACGACTTTTTCCTGGTAAATGAAGACCTTTTCCTTTTTAACAGACCTACCAGGTCCACGATGCAACCTCTAACCACCTTTTCAGCGCCATGCTTGATGCAGCTGGAATCGTTGCATGGGATGGAAATATTCCACTGGTAGTTGGCATTTGTGTCGCGACAGATATGAATACTTTTGATGTCACCGTTGTGTTATTGCATTTGACCGAATTAAGCTGAGTGAGGTATGCTTTGGTCAACCACACGGGGACATTTAAAGTTAAGTTTGCCAGAGAAAGTTTCACTGTGACCCCACAATTGTTTTTTTTTTTTTTTGCGTCTGTATTTTATTTTTAGCAGCTGATTTTCACTAAGGTCGACCTTCGCTTCATGACAGGACATACTTATTTAAATAAGTAATGGGTTCAATTAGGAATTGCATGTGCTTTCCACAGGTGCATCGAGTAACCTTATTCGGCCACCAGCACCCTTCAACAACAGAATATCGTCAGAAAGAATCATGTCATAACATTGATAATCACTACCAGCGTCACAGACACGTGCATGAAAATACATATCAATAAAGGTTTGTCTGAACAACTCCAGGTGGTCCAATGAAAAGTAATAAAACGGATACAGTGTCATTAAGTCATGTTGAGAAATCCTCAAACCAGTGTCAATGTGTTGATGTCAGTCCATATACAACCACATATTGTGAACATGCACGTGCAGTATGGCTGGTTGTGAAGTTAAATCGAATTCAGAATGTTCCTGATGACTGTTTAACCGCAACGAAACCTCAGTCGTTGTTGTTGTTGTTGTTGTTGTGGGGTTTAACGCCATTTTTCAGCACACGATAGGCTATGTATGGCGGCCAGTATTAATGGTGGAGGAAGAACCCGGGAAACCCCCGGGAAGAACCACCGACCCACGAGAAGCTACTGGCAAGCTTTCTCACATACCCACATTGGCTGAATCCTGGACTCGAAACCTCAGTCACTCATTCGTCAAATATCATTTTGCAATGGGTTTGACTATCATCTCGATTTCTAGGTTGAAATTTCAGAAACACATGTTATTAGTGCGGTAAGCTAATTCTGGGTCTTACTTGCCATTAAAATTGTCCTTTCATAACACTTAGTAGGTGCGCGTCTGTGGTATGTGCGAGAAACGACTGTATATGAACGACAAGATACGTGATTCTGTAGTCAGTGACGGTGATAGAACAGGCATTCACAATATTAATGTTTCTAATATAACTCAATCATCAGCGGTAGCAGCACCACAACAACTGCACCTTTGGAGTTCTTCTTACGTGTTAATGTAACTACATGTTCGACCCCCCAAAATAACCTTGCGAACATCTCTGCAAAACCCAAATATATGACTGAGGGTAATTGCACACGAGAATCGTAATGAACCTCCACGAAGATGTCTTTGACTATGTGCTGATCTACCACTGAAAGTGAAGTTGTAGCCAATGACTTCAACTTGTACACATGCATCATTAGCAGGACCGGTTTGTGCCTGATTCTATACTGTTGAGAATCCGCGTTATGAGACGTATCGTTTATAAATATCATAGCTAGACCACCTGCTCTCGTATAATCATCATTGTAACTGGCTAATCCAATAAGTATCGTGGCCAAGACTACATGATCAAGAATTGTTTTGATTTCCTTTCATCGACCAGCTGGTGACCATCGCCATGATTCCGTTGTTAACAAATCCAACTTTGGCATTGGCAGGATAATTGTTATCGTCGGCCTGTATAAAATTTCCCAGTTCCATGAACGCCTGACATAAAGAATCTAGATATGTTTTCCACTGAAATTCTAGTTTTAATTGGTTGGAATCTTTCGCCAGGTATGAATAATACTGACAATCGATTTTGCTTCGATACGTCAACACAGTCGCACCCATTTCAAATGCGGATCGGATATATCTTTGAACTGAGCCATATTTTTGAACTGATATATCTTTGAACTGAGCCACATTATTAATGTTTGTCTAATACCTTTTTCGAAAGCTCCACTTTCCGAATTCATTTCCTATTGATAGATTTGCAATCAAATAATCTAACAATCGTTGTTGATCGACTTCATCAATAATTTTGCTAACCAAGGTGGCATATTTTTGTTTTGTTGGCAGCGTAACTGCTTTTTGTTTGTCGAGTCACTAGTCGTTGTAGTCGATTCCGTTGAATCGCTCGCGATCCCAGATTTTTGGTGCACCTGTGAACAATCCACGAAGATCACCGAGGCCAGTTTCATAATTTGTCGTGTAAACGTTATTTTATTTTTTTGTTTAAAATATTTTTTGTGTTGTTGCTGTTGTTTTTTTCCGTCAACAATGGCCAGTGGTCTCATATGTCTGCATACGACTGTCATTATGATATTCAAATGTCAGGTCGATCTCTAAAGCACAGTTATACAGACAATATTACACCACACAGATCTACAAGGTACCCGTCTTGATCCACAACGGTAAAGCGAATATGTTTCAACCGATCATTGTGACATGGAAGATACTCAGGTACTGCAGGCGTAAATGATGTCAAATAACCTGTTTCCACAATCGGCAAAGGACCAACAGCTACATGTTCTGCAGTTGCTCTTGTTGCCTTTTTAATATCATCGGCACTTTCGACATTATTTTTTTGTTTCTTTAATCAGCGGTTCAAATGTTTGTTCAAAAGCCCGCTATGAGGTCTTCTCGTGCAGTTTGTCGCGACTGTAACGTATCTATAATTTTCTTTTCAGCCTTCTATAACAATTGCGATGTTGATGAGCTACGCTATGCCATCGCTTCCCACACTCTTCTATAACATCACTGGCAGATATTTTATATTATTTTTATGATTGTAACATTGACGCGTGAGACGCGTTCGCTTCCAGACCCGCACCACATTTACGCCTGCAGGTTCCAGTCAAACAAAATTGAGAAAACTATACGGGTCCTTCGTGATACGCACAAATAAGTCATGAAATGCATTCCAAGTGTGGTCAGCGGCACATCAAGTCTAATGAATATTTCCAAGACCATGCGCTTCAGTGCTACGAAATAACATCAACATGTTACAGTTGTCAAGAATACCTTTAGGCACATGTTGTGTTAAATAAATCATGACTGTACTTTTGTGTCGACCTCGTGGAAGTATTTGTGATGGATTGACTTGTGTCTCACGCACCACATCGTCGTCCACGAATTCTTGATTATGTTTGCATCTAATCTCAATGACACATGCTTCATTGATAGTGGAAAACAAATGAACTGTGGCACAATGCTCTACGCTACAGTTCACTCTTGTCCCTCAATACTTTTTGAAATTTTTGAGAACATCATAACACAGTTGATCGTCAGCCGATGATGTAAGCACGTACAACCGATCCCACTTTAACCATCGTAAAATCAAATTCAGTAACAGTTGAGGTTTTCATGATCCAGCATGACCCATGGGTCAGCTGACGAACGAAGTGACTTTGGAAATATATCACCATACTTGGACGGTTTAGGCGCCTCTAGTGCAGACACGTCAATGACTGTGAAATCTTTGATTTTTTCTCAAGTCTTTGTTTTTACTTATAAAATCTGCTATTTTTCTTTTCGTGATGCCATTAAACAATTATATGTTGTATGATACAATTGTTTCTTAACACTATGTACGATGTCGCGTTAAAACACCTAGCACAAATCCAACTCGAGTTCAAATACGCAATGGACGAACAGCTATTACTAGAACTTGTGCTTGATGAGCAGCAAAGAGATTCACATTCATTGGTTTTGAATGTTATCGACATGACCTTGCTTATAAAGCATCAAACGATATCCGTGCACAGTAGCGTTGATCCCATCTATGACTTGAATGCGACTGCAGGACGAAGTGCTTCAGAACGAATCGCAACATGGATCATCAAACGATGGATGAAAGCCGAAACTGCAGTCTGTAGACCGTGTCCACTCACTGAAGACTGTCTCTTCCGGACAAAAGTCTACTTATTAACTTATTAAAAGTCACTTTTACATACATACATACATACATACATACATACATACATACATACATACATACATACATACATACATACATACATATATGTATATAAGTTTATATAATAGTCGTAAACACAGAATAGACAATCGCCGAGTACTGCACCATTTCGCATAACACCGTTTTGAGCATCACAGCCAACAATTTTAAACAAGTTAATCGTTTGTACATTTCAGATATGATTTTTGCTTCTCTGGATTAGAAAAGGAATTAATAAATTTACCGACAATGAGTGGTCGGATGCCATTGATTCTTCCAGTCGCCGACATAGTATCTCGTTATAAGCCTCCAGTTGTATTTGATACAAAAACCCCAAGAGATCCTCCAGCAGTAACACAAAATTGTAAATCAGCCCTTATCACATAATTAAGTGTGCCTATTTCAGGGTTCTCATAACGAAATTCCTTTTCGGCGTTAGGTAAAATATCATTCCGAAGGGTGTCTGAATAAATAACCTCAAATGACCCATCACTGGGTACAATGCCAACATGAATTTTGTCTGACTGATGTATGTACCCAATAACGTCAAAAGTCTTGAAACTTTCATCAATACTGTTCGGTTCTTAATATTTGACAAGGATCATTATTAATTTCCTCTTGTGCTGGCTCTGCTTCTCTTCTGCATCGGAGCCCCGAGTGGCCGAGTGGTCTAAGGCGTCTAACCGGTACGGATCACTGCCATCTCGCCTCTGTCTGTGTGGGTTTTCGGGCTCGGCAAATGTGGGTATATGGGAAAGCTTGCTGATAGCTTCTCTTTTGCTGTGTGTTTTGCCCTTGGTTTTCCGTGTTCTTCCTCCTCCATTTATACTGGCCACCATTTATAGCCTATCTTGTGCTGAAAATGGCGTTCAACCCTTTAACAACAACAACATCTTCTGCGTCGTGGTATATTAGTTTTTTGTAAAACCAATACTGTTCATTAGTAAGTTTAGATTCTATTCTTATATATTAATTCCGCAAAAACATGTTTTATTGATTTGTGCTAGGGTATTGTCACCATTATAACACCATTACAGCTAGAGAATTCGTTAAAATCATCACAGGATTTAGAAGTTATTTCATATGAATCCAACGTGGTGGGCGATTCAGTTAAATACCATATTTGTTCTCGCACTATACTATGTAAATCTTTTTTCTTTTTCTCTTCATTAGCCTGGCCGAGTTTATTCCGTTCCATTTCTAAGGTCACTCCCAAGTTAATACATTTATCAATGTTTCCTGTTATGTCTCTGAAAAAGCACGTTAACTCTATTGAGCTTATTTGATAAATCATTATGATGCATTCAAACGATAGATCTATTGAAGTTCGCCAATAATTTGGTACACGAATGCCATTTTAATAGTAATCCATAAACTTCAAAATATTTTGAGAGTCAATCTGATTTTTCCCCATTATATACCACAGTAGTAGTATGGTGGGGCACTTTAGACACAATGGCAATCCCAGTCAGAAAGGTAGTGGGCACGTTTGGAGATAAGTTTTGTACGGACCCACTGGGCACGTATAACGACAAAGGAAAGTCGGAATATTGTATAGGGACATTTGGAATGGAACAGGCGAGGTGACGTCACGGTACTGGATATTGGTAACAATGTAGCAACGGGCTAACCTATTTAAGCACTACTCTAGTGAAAGACAAATACAGGAGTGATATTGACATAGACATAGACCTATATAATACATACATACATACATCCATACATACATACATACATACATACATACACTCATTCATACGTACATACATACATATACATACATACATACATACATACATACATACATACATACATACATACATACATACATACATACATACATGCACTCATTCATACGTACATACATACATACACATACATACGTACATACATACATACATACATACATACATACATACATACATACATACATACATACGATTTTAATTGGGATTTAGTCGATTTTCTTTCTTCTTAGCAAGAATTTGTTCCAGTACCAGTACCTTCGCCACCTTCGCAAAATCTCAGTTGGTGATTGTAGAACTTTTGTGTGGAGAAATTCACAACAGGAAAGTGAAAGAAGTCAACAAATTCGTCAGATATCTCTGGATCAAGTCTGCGTTCATCCGATTATTCCGCTTTAGACCGTTTACATTAGAAGATTTTTTTGACATTCTTGACCGTTACACTGAATGGCAGTGGTCAGAAATTACTCAATATGTCCATCAATTTAGCTCTAGGAGAAGATTTTAAATAACGTAATACTAACTGACATGATCATGGATACTTTACAAGAAAACATTCATGGTTCGCCTCTGGAGCAGAGAGAACGCATTTAGCGAGAGCCGATCAAAATACAAGCGAAACGCAAAGAACAATTGCATCCGTCACGTAACCGATGTTTAAGCCACTGGTACCTGAATGCTATAAGAGGACTGATTCAGATGAACGTGTGCCAGTGGTCAGAAATTGTTAAACTGGACGTTGGCGAGAAGGTTTGGTTTGTTGTGACTCATTCTTTTCAATACTGCGACAAAAAGAGATATAAAAACAACATACCATCTCACGACCTTTATCAGTGGTGTTAAAACAGATTCCGTGAGAGTATTCAGATGGTGGAGGATTACCAACACTTATCATGAGAACTATGTCATATGAATTGGGGTCGACGTGTGATGTGTGTCTTAGTGACTTGTTTTCTTGGATTTCGTTTACCAGTCGATTCCTTGTGGACTCCTTGCGAACAATACTTACTATCAAAGAAAACATGAAAGTGGTCCATTTAAATGTCAACGAGAGATACATTTTGTTAAAAGCCTTGCGTTTTCATCTAGATACAATTTTGACTTCTACGGGGGAAAAGATTCGTCAACGTTTAGGTAATGAAGATATGTGTTTAGCTTGTGACTTACATTCTCATTGAACAGATGTACGTGACAGGAAAAATTGGGGTTTCGAGGCTTAGACCAAGGAAGTGGCAATTATGCCCAAGAGTTGTGCTCCTAAATTCAAACGTCCAGTGAAGAGGTAACTTATAAACCGGTGTTAGTGACAGTGTCAGAAGAAATAGAACCAGACACAGAGGACAACCACTGCCTTCGGGACAGGACGGTCGTGAACATCCTAGAAAGACCATTTCCGGAGGATTCCTGTGTGACTGTACCCACTGTAGAGACTGTAAAAACATTACACACTGTCCCTAGGACACCTTGGTTACCACACATATTTTGTACAGTGGCTTGTTTATATTCCACTTCGATCGTTTTGATGTGTATTGTATCTCTGTACTTAACCCGTTGGCTTTTATGTATTTTTGTCTTTCGTGTTGTTCCATTTCAAAAATTCAACAAACGTGTCCTGAAAAAAGTATAAAAGCTCTTGTCTTGTCTCTCTTTGTGTTAAAAGTGACATTCCCTGCACTATGGCTACCTCCACTGTCTCTGTTCTCTCTTCCTTCACTTTCAAAGTCATTGACAAACACTTAGATCGTACCAGTTGGGAGGCCTGGTATCTTCGTCATCTCTTTAACATGTTCTTGCCGGACCCAGCGGTTCAAGCAAAACCGAATTTGGCAAACGTTTTATCAAACATGAACGTCATTTGATTGATCGTCCACCTCAACGGATCGTGTGGTGTTTCGAAGAATGGCAATTGGCGTACAGTCTCTTGCGAGAAAGTCAAGGCGATTTCATTGTGTTTGTGGAAGGCATTCCTGGCGAAGACGACGAAATCGTGTCTTGCCCCAGTCAAACCTCTCTGGTCATTTTCGACGACATGTTAGGAGAAGACGAAGAAGAAATTATGCTGTGGTTTACGCGCAAAGGGCATCATCGTAATGCCAATGTCATTTACGTCACCCAAAAGTTGTTTCAGCAAAGTAAAGCCCATCTCACCATCAGTCTCAATGCTCATTACATAGTCTTGTTTAAAAGCCCTAGAGATAAATCGCAAGTGCAAGTCTTAGCCAAACAGTTAGCATCATTTTGGCTGATTCGTGCATACGACGATGCCACTAAATCCCCCACGTCTATTTACTCGGGAATTTGAAACCCACTACCCGCGATTATTTGCGATTTCGTACCCGTCCGTTTCACCTGCGGTGCTAAGACGGAGGGTCTGTTGTGCACACGTACCCGTCGTCGACTTCAAATCAACAACACAAAAATCTACAAAAACTTCGGACACTCTGGGTCTGTCTCACATAGCGTCAACATGACGTCCCTTTCAGACTTATCCTACCGTCAAATTTATTCATGCCTTGTACGGTATCAGTCACAAAACAAATCCAAAATTAAGTGTTTGTGTCTTAGAAGCCAGTCACAAAGTCTTACGATGGATTACGATGACAGCACGTCAAATACTGCAATGTATAATTCACATTCCTCATCAAACCAAACACTTTTTGGACAGAAACAAAGTAGCCTGGACGCAACTGGCTGATCCCTGCATCGACACTCAAACCAAAAGGCAAATCATTTTGAGACACGGAGGTAGTGGTTCTTTAGGAGGTGCCATCATTTGCTCCCTTTTAAAATGGGATCCCAATGCCCCCCTAAACCTCCCAAAGGAAAAAGCCACTCCCAGAAAAGCCAAACGAACCCCAAAGAAGAAAAAGAGCAGCGGTGTCAAGACAAGGTCACAACCCCAGAAAAAAAATCGCCCACAGAAAAAGAAAACGAAGAGTCCCCAGAAAAAGGAAAGCCCACAGACAACGGCTTCTATCCGCAAGATTAACACCTCAGGCATGATGCAACCTTACATTCGCGAACCACGACCTGCAGCAACCATGACCGAATCTCCAGTAGCCTCAGGTTCTTCCACTTCTCCGTTGTTGGTGATTCCTGCCAAACCCAATTTGACACCCGTTTTTCTCCTTTTAAGAAACAATAGAAACCTCCTCTTTAGCTGCAGTAGCAGCTGATCACAAAGTACCTGCCCCCAAAATCAAAGTCCAGGAGAGATCGGACATGTTACAGAGTTTACTGGATTTATCCAGACACTAACTGTACTGATTTAATCCGTTGCGAACTCAGATGTGACCATTAAAATCGAATGGAAGGACAAAAATTGGCCTTAGTGCCTTACAAACGATGGATTGGCATGAGCGGACCCCGCATTTGCTTCCTAATCCTCATTTCACTGAGATGTCCCAGTTACAACACGTTGATGGATTACAAACATTTGTTCAAGACAGAAAAATCGCAAAGGTACGGTCAGCTGTTGCAACGTCTGCAAATCTCACCAGAAAACTGTCGACGAAACACCTCAACCGACTCTGACATATTTTAAGACTCTGATGAAAAGTCCACCACCACCATTACCCCCCTTGACCAAAACAGAAAAAGGAGGAGAAGAGTTTCAAACTCCACCAGAAAAAGTTACCAACACCACCTGAGAAAGTACTCAAGTTAAAAACACCACCTACATCCAGAATTGGATGAATTAAAAAGATGATAGCCACAACTGCTTCCACAGAAGAGAAAACGAAAGAAGTGAGGTCAGAAGTTAAACAAGAACCAATTATCCCTGTTCAAACATCGTCTTCTTCGTCGACACCAATCGCTCGCCGGACATACAAATCATTACAATCCAAGAAAATACCACACGAAAAAAGTTAGCATCAGTGAAGAGTGGGTGACTTATTAACACAAATAGAGAAGGATACGAAGGAGTTCAGAAATTGTATCGTTCTGCCAAAACCCGTCTGAGAATCCTCCGTTTACCTCAAGTGGAACGATGGTTACAAGAACAAGCCACATACACTTTACACAAACCCGATTCATCCTATGTCTCTCATTTGGCCACCTACAATCGTGGCTACAAATATTTGTTTTGTGTCATCGACGTCTTTTCCAAATTTGCCTTGGTCGTGCCATTGGCTTCAAAACTCGAGCAGTGAGTTAGTGCGATTCCTCAAACTGGTGTTGAAACAAAGTGGTCGTCACCCTCATCGATGGCAAACCAACGAAGGTACCGCATTTCTGAACCAAGCTTTCAAAAAAGAATTAAAGAAACGTCATATTCATTTTTTAACCACCAAGAATCCCGAAACAAAAGCCAGCATTGTGGAACGTTGTCAACGCACTTTGAAAGAACGCATGTGGAAATATTTTATGCCTCAAACCACTTTTAAGTACATCAACGTCTTACCGCACTTGGTTGAAGCGTACAACCAGTCTCATCATCGAATCACTGGACGTGCCCCCCTCCCCAAGAAGTGACTTCCGACAAGGAAGTGACCGTTTTTGAGCACCTGTTTGGTACGTTCTCGAAAGGTGAAAGAAAGGTGGAGTGTTGGCACCAAACGCAATTTCGACAAAGGTTACTTACTCAACTGGACCACCGAATTGTTTCATGTCACTGGACGAGTGCGTGGCCGTCATCCTGTCGTCTATAAATTGGAAGACATGAAAGGAGAAGTGTTAAAAGGAACGTTTTACTTTCCGGAGTTACAACGCGTGACGAGAAAAGAAGAGGAAGTGTACGACATCGAAATCATTCTCGAACGAAGAACGAAAAAGTCTTGTTAAAGAAGTTAAAGTACGTTGGAAAGAATATCCTCTCAGTTTTGGTTCTTGGATCAACGCTTCGCAAGTCATCGACTATAACAGGAAGTGACCATCATACCCTTCCACACAGCCTGAACCGCTACCACCGAGTGACCCCTCTGACAAGAGCAGATCTCTGGAATTATGAACAAGAACAACCAATGTTACCTAACCTTACACAGTGACAGTTCCATGGAGGTGTTTCCCAACGATACTTTGTGCTGTTACAAGGCCACGTTACCTCAGGCAATCCAGTTGGATCACTATACAAATCGGGAAGTGGTTTTGGTAGAAATAATACGCCCTACACAAATTCGAAACGTCACTGAAACTCAAAACACTTTTCACGTTGAAATCCATAACGAACAATTGCAAAAAGAGATGAATAAAATCAAATTTTCAGGTATCATAAATCCAGCAAACAGTTCATCATTCACTATCTATACGCTGACAATTCCTTCAGGCTATTATTTTAGTGGTCAACATTTGGTGGACACAATTGCTGACAGGTTCCAGGAAGCGTTGAGAGCAAAAGAAAAGTGTTATGATTGAGTACCATAAAGTAGATCGTCGTCTAGTGATGAATTTTCGGATATCGAATCGTTGGGCATTACGTTTAATGGTAGTTTGTTTGAAATTTTGGGTGGACTTCGAGAGATGGTAGCAAAGAATTTGAGCCCGAAGATCAACAGCATTCTGGATTTTTGCAAGGAATCAATTTGATCTTTGTGCACTCCAATGTGGTGGAGTACAACGTGATGGAACACTCCTCCGTACCGTTACTACGTGTCATTCCTTTCAAAGTGGATTATGCCACGGCCACTGACAAAGAAGGTGGAAACACCTACCACGTTCACCGAGAATTTGTACATCCTCATCATTTGTCTGTCAGTAAGTCGTATTTCGACACTGTCAACATTGCTATCAAAGAAGATTTCGGACAAAATATTCTATTCTCCAAAGGTAAAGTCACGGTGAAACTCCATTTTCATAAACGATTCTCTAACGACTCGTAAGTCATATATCCAGTGTACCGAGGCGTCGCTCCACAGCGAGGATATGGTTTAGGAAATATGTTGAAATCGGCCTTTCGTTCATTGGCGTCAGTGCTGAAACCGATTGTGACAAGAGGATTGCATTCCTTGAAAGATGCCACAAAGTCGTCAACCACAAACAAAACCGAAAATAAACCTTTTCAGAGCAGGAAAAAATATCTTGCTGAAAACGGGCAAAGACATTTTTGGTCATCGAGAAACTCCTTTAAATGCCCTGGACGGTGCTGAGTCAGGCATTTCTACTTCACTAACACCAGAGCAAGGACAAGGCAAAAAGATACGACTAAAATACCCTTTTAGAAGCCTTCATACTCATAAAGCTACAAAGTTTAAGAAAAGAAGAACCGTCCGAGACGTAGATGTTTCTGATTATTAAAAACAGACAGAAAATGAAGCACCGAGAGTCTTGCGCCTGTTCCAAGTCGGAACTAGATATGTTTGCCATGCCACTCACTATGATGATGACGCAGTAGAAATGGGTAGAATTGCATCCCGTTTTCTCTGTCAAGGACTCAAGATCAATCCCCATCGAGTTTGTAATCAAAGAACAGCCCGAAGATTACATCTATCTGAATAACAGTTACTTATACTTGAAAGTCAAAGTTCATGATCCGGCTGAAAATCCTATAGACGATAAAGCTGTAGCTCTCGTCAACAATTGTATGCATTCCTTGTTCAGCGCAGTGAATTTGTACTTGAATAATAATTTGGTCAGTAGCATCATGGATACTTAACTTTACCGATCGTACCTGAAAGATCTCTTGACGTACGGAAAAGAAGCCAATAACACTTATCTGGATGCTTGCGTGGTATGGAAACCTGACACACCGGGCCAATTTAACGACACAGAAACGGATCTAACTGGCAAAAGTCCACAAAATAAGGCATTTATAGAACGACAAAATGAAATCCAAGAACTCAACAAAACTTTAGAACTGATATATTGTTTGCATTTGGACACGTGGCTACAATACAAGTATTTGCTGAACGGTGTGGATGTCCGTCTAAGGTTGAATCGCAGCATTACCGCTTTCCATTTGATGGATGCAATGATGACGCTTACAAAACTGTCATCGAGGAAGCCAAACTCTACGTACGACGTATGGAGTATCTGGAGGAAGTTTGAAGTCTCATCTCGGAAGAAGCCGTGTTGCATTAGTGGTATAAAGACTTGTGTGATCATTCCTCTGCTCCATTTATGTTTCTAAATTCCATCACATCGACACTCTTTTGTCTCAGAGTGCGGAGACGAAGCGAAGAAACGGTTACTTTTCAGATCTGTTCAAGCAAAACGTCGTCAAAGAGACCAACCTGTTAATGAGACAAATGAAAAACAAGGACAGGTTAATCGAATTTATGTGGGTACCATCCCGTATCAACATCCCAGGAAGCCAAAAAGCTGACCAAGCAGCTAAAAACAAACTTCAAGAAAGCAACCGTATCATACTCCAGTACAGCTGCCAAGAATACTATAGCATAATTAGGAATAAAATTCTAGGGAAATGTTAGCAGAAATGGGACAATAGTACAAAAGGTCGCACACTTTACATCATACAAAAGCAAGTATCCAGGAATATAAAAACGCCGATTCTGGCCAAGAAACAAAATCAAAAAGTTAGCAACAGAATCAAAACTGGAAATACATTATTGGCCAACAGTTTCGGAAAATCCATCCATATTAGCAATATTACAGGAGTGAATTGTCCGCATTGTCCCATCCCAGAAGATTTACACCATCTATTTAATGAGTGCAGCAAATATCAAGCACAACGGGTCATCTTTAAGACAAATCTAAAACACATTGGATTGCCAACAACCTACCCGGAATTCCTGTCGTCCAGTAACCCTAACATTAATTCTACATAAAATAGTATCTATTTTTTTGGAAAGAAATTGGCAAACAAGGAAACATTTGACCCTTTATGAACACCCTCTCACTTCACTCTACTAAGAATCATAAACTATCAAATGATACAAATAAAAACCCTATGAAAATAAAGTAGAACTTAATCACAAACAAAACAATATATATTGTAAACAAAATGATTATATATATATATATATATATATATATATATATATATATATATATATATATATATATATATATATATATATATATATATATATATATTATTCCTTTCCTTCTTTTTTCACTATATCCAACAGCACATGTACAATCTTTAATAATTCAGCAAGACACTATTTACTCTGGATGTCAGAAACAGCTCCCTTCCTATTTATACCCCTACCTTCTTACCCTCAACCAGACATTCAGCCATACTATGCTAGCACGTATTAAACCTACTATCCCGACGAACGTGCCATCATGGTAATAGGGTAGCGCTATAAGTGGGGCGTAATTCCCCAATAAGCGAAGCAATTGATACAGACTAAAAACGATGAGCTTGGGTGCTCCTATCCTTTTGTCTCATGGGATTACGTTATCCCAAAATTTGACACAACTTAGTAGCACACTTTGTGTGCATTAACAAGATGGGGGATGAGGCTCTTTTTCAGTCCCCTTCGAACAATTAATTAGTCCGCTATTGCGGAATTTAAATCGTCGCACATGCACTATGTGCGCAAGCGACGCTAATCAAATCTCATCATCATCATCATCATAGTCTGGCTACCCAGCGTTGACTAGTGAACACGTTTGGAAAAATGGATTTGTTTAACAACTTGAAAGGCAAATGGTACTGGATGGTGGATGCCGCCTATGTAGTGGAATGGCTTGCAAATGAATGAAAGTATCTAGGTAGCCTAGAC
Source organism: Sinohyriopsis cumingii (assembly GCA_028554795.2). Classification (NCBI taxonomy): domain Eukaryota; kingdom Metazoa; phylum Mollusca; class Bivalvia; order Unionida; family Unionidae; genus Sinohyriopsis; species Sinohyriopsis cumingii. The sequence goes on along the minus strand of CM068830.1, from coordinate 29,771,983 downwards.
TTTGTGACCAGTCTGAAACTAGCGAGAGATAAGATTAAAGACATGACAGAGGAGGAATTAGAGAAATTAAGAGGCTTCATTCACCCTAAATATGTTAGAGCTGGAACATTGAAGGAGGCACTTGATGGTGTGATGAATGTCGGGTGTATTCTTTTTAGAACAAATTGAAAATTTGACAGAGTGGTCTTATGTGAAATTGGGATTAGACCAAATAAAGAAAGCCGAAGAAATGATGAGAAAGGTAGTGAAAGAGAAGGTAGTGAAAGAGGAGGTGAAGAAGATAAAAGATAAATGTGCAAAGAAGAGAAAAGACAAAGAAAACAGAAAGGACAAAGAAAACAGAAATAAAAAAGAGGACTTTGAAAGACTGAATCAAAACTGGATCAAGGTGCAGGAAACGTTTAGATTAATGGGACATCCTGACTGGATGCCAGAGAAGGAAAAGAAGAAGTTAATAATAGAGAAAGTGAGGAGATGGTGGTAGAAGTGGAGAAAAAAAAAAGAAGAACCCTAAGGCCCGTTTCAAGGCCACCCATATGCCTTGAAAATATATTTATTCTCTTTGACATATATGCGTTTCATGTTTATCAATCTATGTATCTATGTTGTATGTGTTATATATGTCTATGTCTCGCCAGTCCCGTTCCCGCCAAGCGTTCTATGTATTTTTCCGCTGTTTGGTCCGATTGAGGTCAGCCCTTTGCTACATCAATACCAATCTTTAGTACCGTGACGTCACCTCAATGTTAACCTTCTGATATTCGAAGATTCAGACTAGTACGTACAGGAAAACAAATTTCAATATGTTGTGATTACAACGGAGTATCTTCACTCATGTAGTTAATAAGAATTTTTAAGTAAACGCGTGGATTCCTGTAATTTTGTCGATGAAGTCAAATAAGCCATGGACTAGTAACAGGTAATAGTTTAGAATTTTGGTCGTCATCCCGTCGAGTCGAACGAATATATTAACCTCATGCCTGTTTGATCAGTATTATTTTTCCAAGTCAGGAGGGGTCGTAGATAATGATAAATTTGCATTATGACTGTGTTTAAAGTCTCTCTTTTCTAAACCGCTTGATGTATGTCCTTCATAACTGGATTTTATCGTTATAAGCTAACTCAATTCATTTGCTTACATGCAAGCTCGGTCCATTGACTTTGGATGTAGGCCACAGAGTTATACAATTCTCGTTCAGCGTTTCGTTCATGTTTTGTTCATTTGCTTATATCTCCTAAACCAGTTTCTTCATACTTCGGATGAAACACTAAAGCTAAGACAGTTCATTCTGTTACCTTTCTCGTTAAAATTCTTTTCATTGGCTTATATTTTCTGAATCTTTGATGGATTTTGCTCCCACATTGAAGGAGCCTCTATAAAGCTAAATTCAATTTTTGTTATATGATCGCTCTTTCCATTTGAACATAGGATCAATGTCAAACTTTTTACATGATAGTGGGCTCGGTCCAAGCACTTTCGACGCTCACTGTGTCTTTGTCAAAGACATTTAGAAACAACCAAGACCAATAAGCTTGACACTGTTAATTATCAGTTCTTTATTTTTCTTATTTACATTTGTCTTAATCAAACCCTGATATTTACGATCCAATCCTGTATCCACTGGTATTCATCATATATATATATATATATATATATATATATATATATATATATATATATATATATATATATATATATATATATATATATATATATATATATATATATATTCATACGTTGTCTTGCATTATTGGAATTTGATTCGTAGTTCTGGAATCAACACATTTGCCTTTATAAATCTCTCTGGTGTCCGTAAGCATGAACCTATCGTGGAAATATCACTCTACCATCTAGTTGCAGAATAGTCTGAGGAATGAAATATCGACTGTATTTCCAATGTAATTTCATCAGCTAGGTTTTCCTTTCTTTAGGGCATTATTATGAGAAGATCCGACCACGCGTGTCTAAAAACCTCTCCTTGGATGTAGGAAAGGACGCTTCCAACTACACTTCCTTGGAGCCCAGACCATCAACTTCTCGAGAAGAGGTAAGAACATTCTGCTGTAAGAGGGAACACACACAACTAGAGCACTTGATCCATGTAAATATTTTCAGGTGCATGAATGTATCCCGCTCCACCGCTACCATCTCACCCCCAGATCCTCTCTGTTCTGGATTATTAGCTAGCTTCCAGCTTCACAGTCCCTTAGGATTGATTGTGCTTGAATTATGAGATCTCCTCTTTGGATAAAGACGAGTCTTTATATTTCAAAGTTGATTCTCAATATCAAATTGTGAATATTACGATGGACTAATGTGAACAGCAAATATGCAAATTGACGGCTTGTTTTTGTACAGAGTCAATGCGAAGAGTTCTTACAAAAATCAGTGCATATAACTACACTAACTACTACACTTTGGATGATAAAAAGAAAACCGGAATATATATATATATATATATATATATATATATATATATATATATATATATATATATATATATATATATATATATATACCTTAGACAATAATAAGGAAAGGAGCGAATCTTCCTTCATTTTTATATACATTAGTTGCCTATGGCTGTGAACAATTGTCACTGCAGTATTATGTATTAACTGGAGGCTTTCCGTTGAATACAATATTTTTCATGCATTTACCATGTGCATATTTTATTTCAATTAAGGAAGATATATCGGGGTGAGTCAAGGATAATAATTCATTTATAGTTATATTTACAATGTAAGCAGTCTTGTTTGTAACCAGTAAATACTGTCAATGTTCGTCGCCTATATAGATGTACATAATGGAATTATTTATTTAAAACCAGAATAAGTAACTACATCATGATTGCATACATTTAAAGGAATGTGAATGTGTGAAAAAAATAGATAATTGGAAATAAGAAAGGGTGAAAATTACTTATGATAAGGCGGGAAGAGAGAGTAGGATCAAGGAGAAAAAGATATTTTTTTTCAAAGTAATTGGAAAAGAAGATCTGGTGAGGCTAGCAATACCGTGACCACATATTATAGTAGCATTTCCTTTTCATCTATGAACAAACTAAATATGCATACCAATCTAGTATATATGTGTTTTAACTCTACTTCGTGAGTATAACGTCTTTAAAAGAAATGCTCTCAGTAATTATTTACTTATATGTGTGTGTGTGAAATGTATCCACGGTGCATAGAGATAACGCGGAGCTCATGAAGCAGTTTTAAAAGAAAATTTAATCAGGAATTTCACATTGTTGATTAGTTTGCGTGTAATAATACAGCGTATGACGTCCGACCGGGGTTATACGATCCGTGTAAACGGACTGTTTATACCACGATTAACACAGAACCAAGAGCACCGATAAATTCTGATTTTTCTATATCGAGTTTTTAATATATCAAAGGTCATTATGGCATCTTTTAAACTTATCTTACTTCAATACATGGCATTTGAAGATGACAGCTGAATCCGTGACTAACTGCTTAATCAAATAGGTCGTGAAAGCATTAGTTGAAACCACGTGCACACATATTTTTTTGCTTTCCTGATTATCTGAGCTTTAATTTTGTATTTGTTCCTACATCACAGTTTGGGAAGAACAAACGACTCCTGACAGCTGCAATTGATTTTGGAACAACATACAGTGGATATGCGTATAGTTTCGTTAGTGAGCCTACAAAAGTGTATGTCAACTACTGGGAAGGTAAAATCGCCAGCGTGAAGACACCAACAGTTGTTCTATTAAATCCGGACAAATCTTTTGCAGCCTTCGGCGAGGATGCGCAGGAAAAATACCAAAAGCTGGTCAAAGGAAAAGAAGCAGAAAACTGGTACTACTTTGAAAGATTTAAAATGGAACTTTACAGCAAGCCACCGGTAAAAACTAAAATTATTTTATCTTCGATTTTTAAAAACAAATTAAAATATGTTTTGAACCATGCATATGAGAACTAAATATAGACCTTGATTGCATCACAATACTAATTTAAGTTCCAGAGATGATTCCTACTTTTTAAAATAAATTTTCAAATTAAATAAAACGTATTGGATGTAAGTGAAACTACACTAAAACTATCAAAGTAATGTTATGCAATAACTTGTACACAATATGTAAAGAAATCAACATCGATTATGTTTTATCTTATGGAAATATGTGAAACTGAATGACTCGAATTTATTTCGCAAGTGACCTTTCCAGAATCGGCCGAATAACACATATTCTCTTTGTCAACCTAAGAAGCCAAATTCAATGCTAATTTTGCTAATTTTATTTGCTGTTAATGCGTTATTTCTGATTCCCTTTCAACACAAGTAACATTCGTATTTCGTGACTGGCCAGCAAAGCTCCAGGCAAATAAGAGAAAAATAATTATTTCTTATATATATATATATATATATATATATATATATATATATATATATATATATATATATATATATATATATATATATATATATATGCTAAAAATGTATTGTGCAATTTTAGAGACAGGCTTCTTCAGAGCAAAAGGCCATTTTTATGCAAGGGCAACTGGAAATGAAAATTCTATAAACATAATATTGCAGCTATTCTAGCATTTATTTTACCGCTATTATGCATTTATCCCTGAAAACTCGTGAAGTCAATATGTTAAATTGTATAACAGACGTGCGATCCCGCCATACTGTAGTCTATTGGTCTAAACTTATGGGCAGCGACCACCCCTCCCCCAGGTCCCTCTAACGGCTCGTAGATGTAGAATAAGCCCAACGCACCCTCCTTCATACTGTAAGAGTTGACTAATGTGGTCATGAGTCGCGGTGACTCAGGATAGCTTCGTAGACTCCTGGTCGGAAATGTTCTAGTTCGAATCCTACCATAGGATCAGTTCGAATCGGATAAAGCGGTTCTTCCTTGCAAAAACCATTTTACTCCATTGCCTCTCCACTAAGCAAACTAGCTGAGTTGCTCTGCGTAAATAAAAAATCGAAACCAAGCTAGAATCACTCTGGCCGAAATTAACGGGGTATCTCAATATCCCGAAACCATATTATATCCCGTCAAGTAGAAACGTCAGACTATTGGAGACTGTATTCTGTTGGATCCATGGAGCTTGCTTAGAGAAAAGAAACTTCCAGTTTACTGTTTTGGGTGTAATCGATATTTTGCTTCAAATATACTACTGTAAATTATATTATGTGGCTGATTATGAATTATTCGTTAGCTTAAGGTAAATTCTGGTGTTGATTCATCATGAACGGTTATACACAATTTTTAATCATACCGAACTGCAAGGACTTCCGCATGAAGGGTATTATTGCAAGGAGGTTTATTTAGTGTGAATGCAACGTAGCAAAGTGCCATGCCTATGACCCAGCACAGTAGACGACTCGGGCTCTAAATCAGTTGTATTTTGTAGTTATGCCATGTATTAGCATCTTTAGAAAATGTTGCGAAATATTATAATTAATATAACATTTACAAGGCCAAAGTGAAATAAAGCGAATATCTTTAAGTATTACTTAATTTCGCCATTAGCACAAGTAGCATGCTTAATTTAGCACACAAAACTCAGTTCTTAGAACAAAGGGGAATAACTCCTTTCTTGCCCAGAAATTATCACTGACACCTATCGAAAAGGTAGCATTGTTCCTTTTTTATTTTAATTGGTTCCTCCTTGTGTTATTTAGGTTTAGGTAAACTATTTTGATGAAGATTTAATGCCACTATTTTTCAGCCGTTGGCAAAAGACATGACCATTGAAGACATAAATGGGAAGAGTGTAATTGCCTTGGACGTTTTTTCTGCTGCCATTAAGTACATTAAGAATCATCTACTGGACGTTCTCAATAAAAACGAAGAATATGTTTCAATATTAGCTCCTGATATCCACTGGGTTCTAACAGTTCCTGCAATATGGAATGATAGCTCAAAACAGTTCATGCGGGAGGCAGCACGAAAGGTATTTTAGATATGAAAATAAAATAATAAAAAAAAAAACGAGAGCAATTACACTTCTGCATTAATGAAGAAAAAAAAGAAATATTTCAACATTGCCCTATCATCTAGTACAATACGTTAACAGTAAGCCTAAATTTTAAATATTATTTAATTGCTGAACGCTCACGGTATTGTTCATGTATCAGTTTGTAAACGTCCTAATGTTTTATAATTTATTGTTTCAAGGCATAAAATGTAAGCAAATTCTAGTCCCCTTTTATGCATTGCTGATTAAACTTGTGTAAAGGATGTTGTATGCCGGTTGCTGATGAAAATTATGTCGCGGATGTTGTGCACCTATTGCTGATGGATATTATGTCACGGATGTTGTATACCTATTGCTGATGGAAATTATGTCACGGATGTTGTATACCTATTGCTGATGGATATTATGTCGTGGATGTTGTATACCTATTGCTGATGGAAATTATGTCAAGGATGTTGTATACCTATTGCTGATGGAAATTATGTCAAGGATGTTGTATACATATTGCTGACGGAAACTATGCCACGGATGTTGCATACCTATTGCTGATGGATATTATGTCGTGGATGTTGTATACCTATTGCTGATGGATATTATGTCGAGGATGTTGTATACCTATTGCTGATGGATATTATGTCGTGGATGTTGTATACCTATTGCTGATGGAAATTATGTCAAGGATGTTGTATACCTATTGCTGATGGAAACTATGTCACGGATGTTGTATACATATTGCTGATGGATATTATGTCGTGGATGTTGTATACCTATTGCTGATGGAAATTATGTCGAGGATGTTGTATACCTATTGTTGATGGAAACTATGTCACGGATGTTGTATACCTATTGCTGATGGAAATTATGTCTAGGATGTTGTATACATATTGTTCATGGAAACTGTGTCACGGATGTTGTATACCTATTGCTGATGGATATTATATCGTGGATGTTGTATACCTATTGCTGATGGAAATTATGTCAAGGATGTTGTATACCTGTTGCTGATGGAAACTATGTCACGGATGTTGTATACATATTGCTGATGGATATTATATCGTGGATGTTGTATACCTATTGCTGATGGAAACTATGTCACGGATGTTGTATACCTATTGCTGACGGAAATTATGTCTAGGATGTTGTATACATATTGTTGATGGAAACTATTTCACGGATGTTGTATACCTATTGTAGATGGATATTATGTCAAGGATATTGTATACCTATTGCTGATGGTAACTATGTCACGGATGTTGTATACCTATTGCTGATGGATATTATGTCAAGGATTTTGTATACCTATTGCTGATGGAAACTATGTCACGGATGTTGTATACCTATTGCTGATGGATATTATGTTAAGGATGTTGTATACCTGTGTTGCTGATGGAAACTATGTCAAGGATGTTGTATACATATTGCTGATGGAAACTATGTTACGGATGTTGTATACCTATTGCTGATGGATATTAAGTCAAGGATGTTGTATACCTGTTGCTGATGGAAACTATGTCAAGGATGTTGTATACATATTGCTGATGGAAACTATGTCACGGATGTTGTATACCTATTGCTGATGGATATTATGTCAAGGATTTTGTATACCTATTGCTGATGGAAACTATGTCACGGATGTTGTATACCTATTGCTGATGGATATTATGTCAAGGATGTTGTATACCTGTTGCTGATGGAAACTATGTCAAGGATTTTGTATACATATTGCTGATGGAAACTATGTCACGGATGTTGTATACCTATTGCTGATGGAAACTATGTCACGGATGTTATATGCCCATTTCTGATGGCACTTATGTCAAGGAATTTGTATACTAATTTCTGATGGAAATTATGTTCAGGATGTTTTATACTTATAACGGATGGAAATGTCGAGGATGTTATAGCCTATTGTTGTTGAAAATTATGTCAAGGATGTTGTATACCCATTGCTGATGGAAATTTTGTCTTGTGGAACGAGGACCTTTAAAATGGTATAAACGCAATTTATTTTCAGATGGTATTGATATGTTGAAGGATCTTTCTCCATTTCCTTATGACGTCTTTGCGTGCATCATCAAACCATGGATGGTTGACGCGTTGAGGAATCACTGAAGATTTTGTTATTGTATCGTGAGCCAGATCTTTGGGTATTTTTGGTAATAGGGATAAAGGACCCCACTACGTTGTCAAAATAATCACTCGTCAAATTTCACCCGCAGAGGGATTGAAACGTTTCCCAATCTGACTTGTTCAATTTCTATCTCTCCTCGAGCCCTTAAGGCTTGGTAATTCTGCTTTTTAAATATATCTGAAAGTGGTCAGTACCTCATAGGTGGTAACCAACTTCCAAAGAGAAGTCAAGTAAACGGGATAAACTGCAGATAGTCAAATCTAAGGACGAACTGGATAATTTGTCAGGATACAGGTATACAACTTAACATTCAAAAGGCAATGAGTGTGTTTTGAAACAGGTTCTTTTTTCCATCCCTCTCTTGTTGGTATCTCTACAGTCTCAACTTTAAAGTCGCCAAGCAAAACAAAAGGCGCCGGCAACTCATCAAGACAGTGTTCTAAATTACATCGATAGAGCGGGGTGCTTGGAGGGATGTACATTGAAGAAAGTTAAAGAATTGCACTTAACGACATACGAACGGCTACGGCCTGTAAAGTAGAAGTGAGATTAATTTGGCTGTGAGGAGCTTCATTTTTTATCATCATTTACACTCCTCTAGCAGCCTTATCAGCTATACGAGAAGAGCTGTTGTGCATGTTGAAGTTTAAAAACTATATTTTTCTTTTTTAAGGTTTCCAAAAGACAATGATCTGTTTATTATATACTTAAGTGTAAAACATACAGACTTCTTGGCGAAATAATTTTCCTATTTTTTTTCCTATATTTTCACATTTTTAAAACATATCCTTAAATTTTCACACGTGAAAAATAAGATTTCCCATCATGCCATGCGACACTTGATTGTGTGCGCCTACAAACGTTGTACCTCCAGCAATAAAAACGAGTACTTTGTGAGCTACAACAAATAAATAGAAACTGCCTTACATTTCAGACATGGATATTAATCTTTTGGTAGAGAAATCTGGCCAGACGCCGTTCGCGTCTCTCTGGGTTAGTTTCCCTTACTTCCTTGAAAAACAACCTTAACCCGCTTTGATGCATTGCTGAATCGGACTTGTTTTCAGATGGGGTCAAATACTTTACAAAAGGACAAAAGCTTAATTTATTGAGACAGATTAGGTAAACCTAGTCCTACTGCTTTTTTAAGTCACTTATATTTTCATGATCAACCTACAAAATTGACGTTAATTTACGTAAAGGGGGTGGGGTTTAGCGTGTTATGCCGAAGAATGAGTTCAATCTTCTAAATTTCGATTCTGGAGCAAGTTTGGTATATAAGAAAAGAAAATTTTTCTTTTTCTACGTTAAAACCGGATATATTTCATCGTATGGTACCAAAAAGGATATAATGTAACTCGTGGCATCACCACTCGCTGAAATATCACTTGTTTGGTACCACGCGACATAATATATTCAGTATTAACGCAGGAAAAGAAACTATCCTCTGTATATCTGGATATTGTGAACCTGGATGCCAACAGCAAGGGAAACTGCTCAGCAAAACATAATAATAATAATAATAATAATAATAATAATAATAAAAATAATGGACCTCCAAAAGAAAAAGTATCATGAGTCACGTTGTATTGCATATAATCCAATGATGAGCCTTCATTAAATACTTAGAGAAAAATCTATGAAATAAGCGCAAGCGTAGGATGAACGTACAAAAATAAAACACTCCAGGTAATGACTATATTTTATATGCATTCTCATTAAATTATTTTCCATGTAATACCCATCATATATTTTATTATAGGCTGGAATAGAAAATGACAATTTGACCATCGCTTTGGAGCCAGAGGTCGCATCTATTTACTGTAAGGCGGGAAGTAAAGATGGCGCATTTCATGATAAGGATTCAGATCAAATAGGACTATTTAAGAAAAATATAAAATATATGATCCTCGACCTTGGCGGTAAGTACTTGTATGAAAATATACGGTCTTCGACTGTAGCGGTAAGTACGTGTTTGAAACAATTCCTTTAAAATATGACAAGAACTAAAATGTATTAATCTTAGCATGAAAATATCAAGCGTCACATTCCGAATTTGATATTTTGCTGTCCTATAGTATTAAACGATTTCGGTTGTCGTCGGTTTTGACTATTGTATAACTGCTATCGAACATCTTATATCTTCATACAATACCTAAAATAAACCAGACAGTATTATTTTAGAGATCTTGGTCAATTATATTTTTGCAATTTTAAATTTCTTCTTCTATTTGAATAATTTTTTTAAAATGCTCATATTTTGAAGGGGAAAAAACAGAAAGCAGTGTCTCTTGAGCACAGCCATTAATTTAATTTTGCAAAATTATTTAAAGAACTAGTGAAGAAGAAAGAAAAAGCAAATTAAGTAATACAATCATTTCTTTGCAGTTTACAATCTTGTACTAAAACATGTCGGCACCACTCAAAGTTTCTACAAACGAAATGATCCCTATATATCTGGACAGTAGTGTGCATTGGTACTGTCCTGAACACTGAGATGCCGAACCACTCATATGTGTTGAAAATAAAAGTAAATAAATAAAAGTAGACTCGTACTATACATTGACATGCACAAACTACGAAACCCATTAGCACCTCATAATAATAATAATTTGATTCCTGGCAAACAACTACACCGTACCGTATTCAACAGTTTTCAGAGATGTATGAACAATGTTTCTTAATGCCATCAGAACAATATCGCTTGTCATCAAAATTACACAGACCAGATTTGATGATAACATTAGTCTCAATGTTATGACGATTTGATCTTATTGCCATTATCTCAACATAACCGGAAAATCCGTGTAGCGCAGCCTTATAATTATCAAATCCTAACATCTTACCGACATTTATTTTGATGCATTTTCCTCGTTTTTATTAACTTTATTATCTGACAGTTTTAAAAGTACATTTTACATCGTAATCCGATAAACTGAACGATAGGAACAAAATTTGTTTCATCTTTAAATTTTCCTATAATTTTTTTTATTGTCTCCGTTAAATCGTTATGTTTTTTTTTATAATCGAAAGGGTCAAATAAGTATAGGCTATAGTAAAACTCTTGACAAACATCATTAGATTCTATCTTGTACAATAGCGAGTCAATGTCTGTAAATAACAATTCTGCACCAAGCCACTCAACTTTAACAAAATCTTAGTTGAAACAGTACATTAACTTCTTTGATATCTCATGTACTACCATATCGACATAAACTGGCTTGTTCAACTTCAAGTTTGTCTTTCTTTTATGAATGGCTATCAGATTTTCATTAAATATTTTCATTACTAACAAAACCATCAGATGCAACACGTTTATTAGGACTTTCCAAATTATTAACGATATCAGAATTAACTCGCTTTCTTATATTTTCCATGGTTTTACCAACGACACTGTTGTTCGTTAGTTTGAAAATGTTTTTCCCAAATTCTGCTTTTGCAACTGCTCTTCCGCTATTATTAACGTCGATATATTATTTCATCCAACGTGATTGATTAAGTTTTAAAACACGACGAACTTGTCTTAGTACAAGACCATGATCAACTGCTTGTTTAAGCTTTGTCTAGTGTAAAATGTATCACCGTTTGTCAAGTAGATTAAGAACAAGTTTATGAACAAAAGAATTGCTACTCTGCGAATAATTTCTCTGCTCATCAGGTAATAAACTAATGAATCAACATTGACTCTGGACAAACTGGATAATCATTATGCTTATCATAAAGCTCGACAGGATAGTCAAGATCAAGTTCAACAAAATAACTCATATTGTCCGTTATAATTTTATCAGTTTCATCAAAAAACATGTTTTTAACTTATTCATCTGGAACCACCATACGGCATAGACAAAGGGAGGAAATATTCCTAAAGATTATTGCTATCGAGATAGGTTATAAAACGTGATGGCTCTGTACTATCATAGTTAGGTAGATATTTATTATTAGCTTTCGCATATTTATTTTATATAACACTTATTCTGCCTCTGATTCCCCGCTCGATGAAATAGAACTTGTCCGGATCTGTCAACAGTTCTAGTTTTATTTAACTGTTTTGGTAATGCATCCCACCTTAGTCGCGGGGCAGAATAGTACCAAATTGGGTCA